>CANSZD010001956.1:0-364072 GCA_947648045.1 Beta corolliflora
TACTCACTAAGATTTAGGTCATTGGTATGCATATCTATTGTCGCTTCTTCACTAATACATCCTTACACATATCCATAGTCCCTGAATATATATATATGCAGCATAAGTGACCTTCCTGTCTAAATTCTCTTTAATTTTCCTTGGCATGTCATAAATGTGTTACGTAATGGGAATAGAGAAACATGATTGGTCAAATATGCATTTAATAACCAAAGAAGAGGTTAAATTGGACAGATTAAAATAGAAAGGCGATGATTTTGGGTTCGGGGAAGTTTGTATATGTTAACTGTGGAAACCCATCTCAATGGCTATACCTGAAATATGAGTCAAAAGACTGTCAAATATGTTTGCTTTTTTTTCCTTGGAACTTTTACTCCTTTGAAATATATGTTTGTTTTTTTTTTTTTTTAATATGAAATATCCTTGATATCATTGTTTTGCAGCTGAGATTACAATGTTTGACAACAACATTGTATATAAGTTGTCCAAGACCTCCATTTCTTTGTAACAGGAGGTGATGATGAAAAATGAACTCATTTTGGATGCTGTTCTTCAGGGTTTCTTTGATGCTGTTACTGCCCTTTATTGAAATTTTAGCTCTTTAAGAGTGAATTACTTTTTTTTTTTCTATGTTTTTAATTCGATTAAGTTTCACTATTTGCCTGTTGGCCATCTATATCTGGTGTTATATGTGTCTAGGAACAAGGTTGACAAAAGTGAGGCCCTTGAGAATTTGGACCTCATACTCTTATGCCTTGATGAGATAGTTGACAGAGGGTAAGCTAAGTCCAAGCACTTGATTCTATGTGATTTTTCTACTAGTTGACTTTTTATGGTTCTTTTTTCTTCTGAATCATCATTCTTGTGCTGCATTCCAAAATCCCTTATCGATATCTCTGCCATAGTGTCTCTAAAAATTTTTTGAAACCTACAAAACATCATATCTGGGATATTTGAAGTAGTAGATTTACTCCTGAACTGCAGCACCTAAATTGTCACTTTAACTATTACGTTGGTATGGGTCTCTGTAGTAGTTTGCCCAAGATGGTTTTTTAGGCAGTGCATTCTTCATGAGAAACTTGGTGCATTTGTTTTGTTAAGAGTTTTCTGGTTTGAAGTTGAAGTATCTATATAAAGTGAGAAGCAGAGAGACTAGGGATTATGTCTATATGCAAGCCTGCAGGAGGTTGGTGAGTCATGGATGGATTTTTCTCAAATTCTGGTACAATGCCATTTTTTGCTCTCCTAGTTTGCTTGTCAATCGTCATGCTTTATACTCTGTGCTTTCTTTAGAATGCTTTGCAAATCTACTAATGACTCAGGTCATAAGGTGTGATAAGTTTATGTCATGAATGGACTTCATGGGAGCATCAAGGAACCAGCTGAATAGCTTATACTTTTCCTATGTCTTTAAGTTGTGGTATCCTTGCCCAGGCTCAATCTCCTCATTCCCACTTGCAGGATGATTCTTGGGACCGATGGTAATGTCATTTGCCTCAAAGTTGCCACCAGTAGGGTTGATCCTGCTGCACCCTTGTCTGAACAAGGTGAATTTTTTTTTTATTCCTACGCCTTTTCTCATTCAAAATTTATCTTTTCACCCGTTTGATTCCTTTGACAGCAAATATGCTCTTGTTAAATATCTAAAATGCAAAATAAGGCCCGATGCACTTCGACTTAATAAATAAGTTTGATTCAACAAAAATCACATTAAAATGTGTAAGAATTCAGTTTCAATCAATAAAAATCAGTAAATTGCATTTAAGAGAAAAACATTTGTGGGTCATCAAAAATCAGTTTTAGTCGGTAAAAAGCAGTTCAATCAGTTGGTTAGGTGAAGTGAATTGGGCCTAAATCAGTAAATCACTAGACTACCTAAAAATAGGTGCACGTATATATACAATATGCATTTACCTCTTGTGGGAAGGCTTACTAACAAAAAGTTCTGTAATCCACAGACCATATCTCAGGCGTTGGCTTTGGCTCGTGAGCATTGACTAGATCCCTCTTGAGCTAATCTTTACATAGAAATTGTCAGCCGTCATCTACTCTATTTTTGATTCTTCACCAGTCCCCAGCTTAATGTAGTCAATTGCTGCCGGTGTATCTTTTTGTGGCTGATTTTCCTGGTGATGTGATCATGTAGCTTTGCTTAGCATATTTGAGCACACTTGATTGAACCTTATCGGCGCTTTTCTATTAGTAGATTGTTCTGCTTTTTCTTCTTAGTGAAACCTTGAAGACCTTCGATTTGCTAGCCAGAAATATCATCGATGATGTATACTTTTTGTGTATAACTCGTTAAATATAAAAATTTAAATGCTTTGTTTACTCAATTTACATTTCGGCAAGCTTTTTCTTATAGTATACATGCTCCTAAATCTTATAAATATAAAAAAAAAATGCTCCTATAGTTTCTTTTACCTAATTATTTTGCTGCAAGTTTTATCGAACCAAGCTTCTATAATTGTGAATCTCCTTGTTAGATGGCCCAGCGTTCTTTACTCTATCCAATGTTTTTGGAAAGGGAGATATGAAATCGAACCAGTACAAAGTCCACATAACAGGGTACGTTCTCAGATAAGTTAAAATTCACATTGATAAGTTTAAATAAGTTTAGATATAATTTTTATAAGTTTTGATATATTATAATAAATTCAAATAAACTTTAATAAAATGGTTTAAAGACATCCGAAATGAAGCTCGAAGAACAAATATTCCTTTGATGGGAGAGCGCTGATCGAATTGACTTTGAATTTTCACAAAAATTAAGGTTGAAAATGTAATTTTTTTTTTTAAATAAAATAGCTTAAGGTACATATTTAGTCCCCTTTAAAAATACAAATTATATTTTGGTCCCTCTAAAATATTATGGTTCCGCCCCTATTGGGGCACCTTGTGTTGAGCTTCCAGAAGGCGGCAATTTGGAGAGAATTGAGTGAGGTGAGAATTTTGTAATTAATATTTAGGGACATTAGGGTAGTTAGGCAGTAGATTAGGACTTAGAGTACTACTCCTCACACCTGGTCCATCAAATTTAGACTCGTCCCTTTCACAAACTACACGTTAGCTTGCAAACTTTATTTTTTTTTTGTTTTTGTTTTTTTTTTTTTTTTTTTTTTTTTTTTTTTTTTTGAGGGCTATTAAAGGCAAACCTGATTTAAGTTTGATAGGTAAGCAAGGCTTATTTATAGACACATGTTAGTTGGATTTAGCTGATCCTCATTTCCCAGAGGCCAGAACGGATTATTGGTAAACTTCAAGAATTTCCGAAAACGCTAATAAAGTATATTAAAAAGCTTAATGTTTCTTCTCAACACAAGGAAGACTGAGATACATATATAATCAAGAAAATTACACCCAAGTAGGAAAGAGAATTGGAAAAAAAAAGCTACAAATAACACAAGGCAATCCTCTTTATATTCCTCATTTTTTGGTTACAGAACCCGTGTGATGAGATTTTAAGAACAGCTCTTGTCATTTCTCAGGGAACCAAGGGAAATTATAATGGGAGATTTAGATACGGCAGTACCAAAGTATGAAAGTAGGAGGGCCGGGGTCCCTGGTTATTATATTTCCATATTGTATGCTCCGTTGGAGGTATGATTTTTGTTTAGATTTGATTGGGAAATAATGATAAACGACTAAATTAGTGGAATCAAATATAGTGAATAAAGGGGATAATCACATCGTAAAGGGGATAATCTTTGAGTTATTAACTCGGTCAAGTACAAACTGGCATATCCCTTAGGAGATTAACATTATTATTCATGATGTAAGTGTAAAACTTTCGGATTTCCGGATTGACGGGTGTCTCATTACTTTCGGGAAGACGAATAAATTGGCGTACTTCATGGCTTATAAGGGTCGCCGCGCTTTAAGCAACTTTTATATTAGTTTATCTCCTTCTTGTATTGAGTTTTTCTTATCATCGGAAATGATGTTTTAGGTTTATCCTTATCTGTCCCGGTCGTTTTAAGTTTTTTTCCCTTTATAAAAAGAAAATATAGTGAATAAGAATATGAAATGTTAGGTTTTCATGTTTTGTTTTTGGAATAGGTGTCTTAAAAGAGAATAATTGGGCAAATAATCAAATATATATATTAGGAGGGAGAAAATCTTAGGAGAGATTAGTCCAATTATACGTGGCCAAATAATAAAAAGTCAAAGCATTAAAGAAAATGGTCTGACAGGAAAGGAACAATGAGGAACATTGTTATTGCTCTTAGTTGACCTAATACCTTACTCCAAGAGAACAAAGAACTACTACCTTACCTCATCTATATCTTCAAGATAAGTATATTTTTAAGAGATGGAGATCCACCGCGGATCAAAAGTTTGCTTTGGTTGGCAACTTGGTATATATATTAATGCAATGCTAACATTACAAAGTGTAAATATAAAAGTTCGTATGTTGATTCATCATTTTGGCATTGTAGAAGAAAGCTAGACTGCTAGAAAATTTTAATGAAATAAGCTAGACGTGTGAAACAGGTCAGTTGGGTATAGCTGTAGAATCTATTAATTTATTGTTTTAACGTAGTTTTTATACCAATTTTTAGTGAGCGCTCAATAGGTTATTATTCAGATATGGTTGTTTAATGTGAGTCGCAATCAAATATCTCGATTTTTTTTTTAAAAGTAAAATTAATTCATTAATAAAAGTAAAGTCGTACGGCGTCTGATAGAAATCGGGGAATAACAAATACATAACAATTTTGAACAAATAAAATTCGGAATTTTACCATGATAGTTGTGTAGTAGATGCAACGATTAGCATATTCTGTTAAAGCGTGTTTTGTTTGATACGGCCCCCCCGCGAGGGTCTTACGATATGATGTAGTTTTTTAGCCGCGCCCCCGGAAATATAATTAAATACGTACAACATTGATTGTAATTGTAGATTTGAAATCTGCGTCGACCTTGTATAATTAACTTCGTCAACGATCCAAAATTACGATAATTAATCTTGAAACAAAGGAGTAAACTAAAGTCTCCACAAGGAGAAGAGAATAAACCCTTTCTTTCAAAGGGAGAAAGCGATCACTCTCTTTAAAGGATGAGTATTATTGAAGCAAAGGAGCATAAACAAATTTTGGCAATGATGAAAATTAAAATTAAGGTGGAAATTTATCCCATGATAAAATCGATAGGAGCTTTGAAATTAGTAATGGAGGTTAGGGTTTATTTAAAAAGCCGAAGAAGTATAATTTTATGGTTTATTTAGTATATAATATAATCAAATTTATATACCTATACTACTTAATCAATCTCAAAATTTTAAGGCCTATAAAAGTTCAAGTTAATTTTTCGGTCATAGTTTTCCTCATTTTTTTGCAACTCTTCCGATCTGCTTTAAATTATAAACAAGACGCATCCTTCATTAATATTTTTTGAAAGATCCTTCATTAATATTATTGTTACACATGGTAAGGAACTCTTTCAAATGATCAATATGGTGGCTAGATTGCACATATGTAGACTTACCGGCACATAAACAACATGTATATGGAAAAAAGCCATGCTAAAATTAATTGGCATGGACATACAAAAAATATAATAAAAATTCCAATTTTTATTATTAATTTCTTATATTTGTTCTAAAAGACAAAAGCACATAATTTCTTTTCTTTTTATGACACTATCGCATCACCTAATTTTATAAAAGGTAAAATATAGTTCCCACTTTCTCTCGTTTATTTTACTTGTCTCATCAATTATTCATAAAAACTTCCATTTCTTACAAGATTCGAGCTATAAAGATGTTGTTAGGAGTTGGAAAGTGTCTCTTAAATATCCTAAAAATCAGCTTCATAAAAAGTCAAAGTATCTAACACGTCATTTAAAGTATTGGCATATAATATTAAAGTATGTCTCATTTTTGGCTATATATCAATGTCTAATCTACTCTGTTCCAGGTATAAAATACCTACCCATATAAAGTGTTCATACAACTTTAATATAGGGGTGCAATTTCAAATTGTAAATTAATTGAAGATATGCAGATTCCCCTTGATTTAGAACGTAGCTTTTCCATATGGAAATCGGTAGATGTCCATGTCTTCTCCATTTATAGACCAAAGCCATAATCAGTTGGTCGGTGAAGTTTCCCAAAATATCTATGCAGTGCTTGTTGTATTTAAATTTCGAAGATGTGGAGTGCTAGTTGTATGCTTGGAATCAATGATGTTCAGTCAAGCAAATAAAAGGAACAAAAGAAAAGAGGATCAATGATGTTATGGATGCCACGTTCTGTACTTATTTTGCATAACCCATTAATCTTTGTTCTAACTTCTAAGGATGTTACTTTCCTTATCTATTACTCCATTCATATGTAATTCTATCGGTCCCTTTATAGTGGACTGTGGATATAAGAATTATTCCAATAAGTGTCTGTTATTCTTTGTTAGAGATTTAGGTATATTTTCCAAGATTCTTTTGTTCACAAGTAATTGCATCAAATTCTTTCATACACTCCGGTAAAGTTATATGCACCTGCTTTTCCCCCTCAAAAAAAAAGTTAAAGATAAAAGTTCTATCATACACTCAATTATATCTACAAGTATACACCGTCTTCCATCCAAAAGCACACATATTCGTGTGATAATAGGTAGGGTTTGAAAGTTTGGTCACGGTTCGGATTTAGCTAATCCAATCCGATCTAGCCGAACAAAATTTTTGGATTTTAATTTTTCAATCCAAATCCAAACCGATTAGAGTTTGAATTCAAACCAATTCAATTCGAATTTTTTCGGACACTAGATTGGATTCAATCCGAATTATCCATTTTTTTAAAACTAATAACAACTAATAATTCATTACAATAGAAGGTTCAACAACAAAGATACCAACATGTTTAATTACACATCGGGTTCAACTTTACATCATCAAGCAAGTTAGGGTTTAACTTTTTAGGGAAAGGAAGGGCTTCCAGGCAATTTGGGTGTTTTTTATTGCACCAAGATTATCTTTGAAAAGAAATAGAGTTCTAAATACATATATAAAGTTTAGGATAAGAAGAAATAGAGTTGTGTTTACAATGAAATATTTAAGTATAGTAAATCAATTATAACTTTTGACATATATTTCCAAAAAATTATAATTTTTATACCATTAGAAAGTGTCTTAAAAATACTATAAAACAAGATCCATTTATATTTTATTTAAAATTTTATATATATTAAAGTATTAATATACGCATTAAAGTAACAAACTACAATTAGAATTAGAAATTCAATTAGAACTAGGAATTTTCTTCAAAACTTATTCTTGTTAGATTAGAATATTCAAAGTTACTACATTATAACTTTTATTGTTGTAGGAATTATACAAGTGTATAGGAGAATGTCCCTAGTGAACATAGGTGGTTTGATACCTTGTAATTAGTCTTTTGAGGCTTTGCCTCAGTTGGTTTGTAGCTAAGGTCTTTTCTTAGTTTGCTTGAGTTGTACAAAAGTTTGTTTGGGTGCAATATATTTTCTTTCTTGCTTCTAAACAAAAAAAAAAAACTTTTATTGTTGTACGTCTAGACAAAAATACGTTGAAACAAGGGTGTGATGCAAAATTTTAAAAGTCTACCTCTTTTTATTAATAGAATGGGCATCTAATCGGGTCCCAATACTAGTTGATAAATAAGAGAAGCAATTAATTTGAACTATCTTTTACGTTTAAAAAAAATGTCAACATGAAAAATAAAAATACAAAAGAGAGATATTTGATATACTAAAAAAGGAATATTGTGAAAAAAAATGGAAAAAATTGTCGCATTTCAATACAAATTACATTCTACAATCAAATTGACAAAAATTTCTGTGGATATTTAAAATAAATAGAGTTCTAAATTAATAAAAATACGTATATAGAGTTTATAGGATAAGCAAGAAATAGAATTAGATTATTACAACGGAATACTTAAGTGTAGAAAATCGATTATAACTTTTAATATATAGTTCGAAAATTTTTAATTTTATACTTTGGAAAAACATTTAAAAAAAAAAAAAAAAAAAAAATACTATAAAATAAGATCCATTCATATAAAAACAAAAATTTATTATACTAACATACTTCCTACTGTTTTTAATTGCAACGATTTGACATGAAATGTCACAGTAGAAAATGTCTAATCGTCGCAACTTCAAAACTAGAAAGTAGCATTAAAACAACCTACCGCAATTGAATTGTGGGATTCACTTGTAATTGTGTTTTTTCTACAAAAGCCCATTCATGTTAGAATTAGAATATTCAAAGTTATATATCTTATATCTTCGGCAAGAATCAATTTTGCACATTGAGTTCTTCCCAACAAGGCAAAAAGGTACGGTTTCTAATAATTAATTTCTTCCCTATATTTCATTTTCCACTTGAGCTAATTAAGTGAACTACATATACTTCATTCTTAGCAGTCAACTTTGCAGATTGAGTTCTTCCCCAATTATAGCGCACGGTCTCTAATAAATACTCTTTATATTTCTTTTATATCTAATCTAATTTGGATTATTTTGTGAGAATATAGATGTCAATACACATGGCATTAGATCGAGAGTCAATTAACAACCTAAATACACCCAATTCCAAAAAAAAAGAAAAAAGATAACATCAGCAAATAATGGAAGTAATTATCAAAGTATATCTACGTCAAAAATTAAAACAAAAAGAGATATTTGTACACCAAAGTACTACTAACAATTAAACAAAAACATACAAAAATGAAAAGAATAAAAATCAGTGGCTTCCCCTCAAGATTAAAAATGGCGTTTCTGGCCGCCAATTTTGCGGCTCTCATCTCATTTATATTTTGCGTCACTTACCCCTAACCTAAACCCGATTCGATTTTTAATTTTTCAGTGCGCTGAAATCTTAACCCAAACCTCGATTTTACCGACATTTCTTGACGATTCGAAACCAACCCAAATGACCTAAATGAAATTCAACTATACAAGTTTTAAGTATTAACGTACGGCGAACGATTTCTGTAACGAATTTCTGTTGATCCAAAGAACGCCTTGGCCCATCACAACAAATAACAAAAGATAAATAGATAAGCATTAAAATCTAGGTTAATTTTGTGCCGAGTCCATGAAAAATAATCCGACTTTTAAATCAAAGTATTCTGCTTATTTTCGTGTCAGTTTCAACCCGAACCTAACCTATTATATTTTCAGGCTTGGCCGGGCCGACTCCATTTTTATTCGAGGCTGAAAATCTCTAACCCAAACCCTAATTTTCGCGTCCGGGCTCACGGCTCCAAGGCCCCGCCGTGACAACTTTCGCCAGCTCTAGGCTCAAGACAAATAGACAATGAAGTGGAGGGATGCCTTAACGTGGACCCCCAGACAATAAAATCAGGAAATTGGAGTATTTGGCATTGGGGGTGAGAATGAGAATGACAGCGTTGAGGCTGCTATATAGTAGTATATAAATCAATTATCAATATAAACACTCAGCTACCTTTGTTAAAAGTACATATTAAACCCTACAATATTTCTCGCTTGCTTAATACTATCATTCAGTAGGGTTTGTCAGACTATCCAAAGCAGCTAGCGCAGAGTAGCTGACATTAAAATCCACAATCATTAATTATTTAACTAATATAATTAAGTACTAACTAACTATATGGTTGATTTGGACAGTAATGATTCCATTAACATACTATGATGCCCATAGGTGGTGAGTTGAAACAATGTTTTGCAAGTTGCAACCAATTAGTTTGTCTAAATGCATGTTGAACCAACTATTAGCTACTTGCAAACTTTATAAATACTTCTATTAAGGAAAAATGTGATTTTTTTTTTCCTGATAAAAGAAATATAAGTTATTTTTTAGATGATAATATAATTAATCATTGTTGTTGCATACTTTTTGGTATTATGTTTTGGATTAGGATATATTGTTGTCCAAAGATCAGATTAATTACTAAGCTTTTTCAGTTATTGTTTCTAAAAGTTTGGTGGAATTTTGGTGTTCCTTAGATGTTGGATATTCTTAATGGAAATTAAAAGCGTAGTTAGCCACTTGTAAAAATATCTTGGTCGATTATAACCATTTTACTTGTGGAGATATATGTAATGTCCAGTTGGAAAAAAAGCTATGAAATAAAGTATTCAAATAACTTTTTTTATTTATTTAAAAAATCATTTTAAATAAGTAGTTTCATGTAAGGTTAACTAAAATCAGTTACCTTAATTAAATTAAGCTCCTTTAGAAAAAGCAACTTATTATTAAGCTCAATTATGACCCCGGCAAACATATAAGTATTTCTCCAAAATCACAAAAATTTGCAATCCTTTTAGAGTTTGACCCATATACTTGTGTAGTTGTTGCTTAGGAAGTAGATAAATCAATAGAGGGTTATGGGATCATTGTTAGTCTTAGATTATTTGGAGAGTCGTTTGATTTAAGATATGTAATAGAAGGGAATGGAGATAAATAGAGGAGGAAAATGGTAACAAAAATAGTTACCTTTATCGAGGTTGTTTGGTTAATGCAAAATGGAAATGAATAGTCAAGCTATTGTAGCCAGGAAGTAATGGATTTTGATACTTGAGGGGAGTAACAAATTGGGAGAATCCGTTACCGTCAGTAGACGATAACGTATCTCCAAATGAGGTTGGAGTAAATAAGAAGAGGAGAGAATCGGTAATTGATTAGTCTTAGAGTCGAGAAATAGTGAAACAAATGACCCCTTTAATGTTTGTTTGATATTAGAGGTTTTGAGTTCGGTCATAATTTTTCGAAAGTTGATAACATGACTATTTTTCTAAGAAGGTTGATTAAATTTCAAAAATTCAAGAATAAGTGTATCGCCAAACTTTTATTGGGAAAAGCCTCTTAACGATAAATATGTCAATGTTCGTGTATGTTACCTCTAAAAAATAAAGGAGACTACTTTAGAAAATCAAGTAGCTAGCTAGGTACTTTATAAATACATCTTTAATTTACATGTCGGTGCTTTAGAGACTCGTGGTCATATAAAGATGTCATTGGCATGTTAGATTGTCTTTGTGCAGAGAACTGACGAGGCGAAACTCAACACGTGCGTGCGTCTTTCAGGCATAGAATTATGTAATGTTTGCTATATATATATCGTGCTGAATTTTGTGTCTCGCGATATTGTGCCATGCTTTCCCAACAAATATAGAGATTCGAGCATGACACACAACTTAGACACACAATTTCATGTCACATAATGCTTTGAGTAGGCCAATTCAAAACCGTTTTTATAAACTTTGAACAAGCTGACGCATGACGATCATATGTGACTCCACAGAGAATAAGTATTAGTTAACAACCATAAGAGTTGAATTTTACCAAACATCACTATACAATTCATAAATGCAATCAGCTAACCATCTTAGCTAACATTTACAAAAAAATACCCTTTGATTATTAAATACCTTTTTTTTTCTTCATTTTTTTGTCCAAATTCCTATACTACACCCTAAGATGCTACCCTTGTTGAAATTAGTGTTGACTTACAATTGCGGTCTAGTAGCTCTTGCTTTCATTCAGTGAGCACTGAGCAGGTTGATTACGCCTACTCACAATTGCTAGGAAACTTCTATTCTTATCAATCAGTACCTCATATTTCCTAGATAAAGAAAAAAAAAGTTTACTTCTTAATGGAGTACTTGTAACATGAGTATTTATTTTGAGATATTTCACTGATAGGATAATATTTAGGATAATAATTTCTCACTTTAAGATAGTATTTTGTATAGTTTAATTATTATATTTTTTGGATTCCTGGCATGTAGTTAGGATTTTTATTTTTATGCAAATCATATAAATATTAATGAAATCACTCTAAAATTACAAGTATTTTTCAGAGTAAATTCTTACATATGGGTTTTCAATGTGTCTCTCCTTTTATTAATTATTGTCCTTTGTTTAGTATATTACGAATATTCCAGAAAACGGAGAAAAGCTTGTATTCGCATAGTAGGTGGAAAAATTATGCTTAGCTACTCCCACTAAAAAAAAAAAAAGTTCATGTATGGGTGCAACAAATAAATTAATCAATAATCGCTACATTCGCCCAACGCTTTAATTGGAAATTGTAAACATAGGTATAATTTAATTTTCTTGTGAAAGTCAAATATAATTTAATTAAATTAAGTGAGGAGAGAAAATGAAAAAAGGCCCGGAAAATGCTGCTAATTGGCTCAGAAGTTTTCCGGACGTAGGGTGAAACTCTAAACCCTGTTTTCTCTCTCTTCCTCTGTCTCTCATTCAGTCATTCTCTCTGCATTTCCCCCTCTTTCTCTCTCTAGATTTTTCTCTTCTAAAACTAAACATACATTTTAGATCCCTCCAAAGAATAAAGGGAGCTATCTTTTGTCAAGATCTCTTTTTTCAAAAACTGGGTTTATCTTTTTTACCTTTTTGTTTGTTTGAATCAACAAGTCAAGCATTGTGATTATCGCAGGTTATAGAATCATCAGCCTCTTTTTTTTTTACAATTTTTTTCTGTTCTGGGTAATCTTTATTTTTCTTTTTTAAATGTTTTAATTTTTATGGGTTGGGGAAATCAGCTTGATTTTATCTGGGTATGATTTTGATTTTGTTGGGTAATAGAAGTTGAGCTGGGTTGATCTTGTCTGATAGAATTCACATTCTTGGGTAATTAAGATTTTGGCATGCTTTTGTTATAAGATTGTTGTTTGTTTTAAATGTATGATCATACAAATTATATGATTTTGACCATTATTCTTCATTATTGGATCAGTCTTTAGCATTAGATTGAGAATTTTTCTTTAATTTTTTTTTTTCTCTGATTTGCCTCCTCGTCTATTTCCATTCTTTAATTCATGGTTGAAAAAGTGCTTTTTTGGGGTTGTAGAGAATTTTATTATGTTGACTTTAGAATTGTAAAATATTATTACATGTGAAAATAATAAACGAGATATGCGTTTCGATTCTGCATACATTATATTGACTTTATCCATGTTGGAATTGCTTTGAATCAGCCAATCATTTTCTGGGCTTTGGTGGTTTCTTGGAATTTTCAGCTGAAAATTTGAAGGGATGGTCTCCCATGAGATGATTTTAATTTTGTTAAGATATCTTAACTGAGAGTTGGAAAAGCTTAAGATATGGCAAAGGGTAGGATTAGGGCAAAGCTTCGTCGGAGCCAATCTTTACACATTTTCCTGTGTCCGGCCTCAACCACCGAAGCCTGATGATCCGAGCTCATTGCCTGAGGGACCGGGCTTTTCTCGACTTGTATATTGCAACCAATCTGAGCTTCATCGCTGAAAACCTCTTAAATACCGGTCTAATAATATATCAACTACAAAATACAATGTCATTACATTTCTTCCAAAGGGTCTCTTTGAGCAATTCCCGCCGTGCTGCCCATATGTACTTCCCTCTTGGCTGCAATTTGTCTGTTACCTCAGTGTCACCTTTTGGTGCAGTTAGTATGATTGCTCCTTTGTCCATTGTGGTTGGGCTTACTATGGCCAAGGAAGCTGTTGAGGATTGGCGTAGGTTTATTCAAGATAATGAAGGTCAATAATCGAAAGTTTGTCTTCACAAAGGGGATGGGCGTGTTTGGGGATAGGTCATGGCAAAATATTTGTGTTGGAGATGTGGTAAAGGTAAAGAAAGATGAGTTTTTCCCCAGCAGATTTGTTGCTGCTGTCTTCAAGTTATGAGGATGGTATATGCTATGTGGAGACTATGAACTTAGATGGCGAGACGAACTTGAAAGTAAAGAGAGCTCTAGAAGTAACCTTACCATTGGATGAGGACACTTCATTCAGGGATTTTAAGGCAATGATCAGATATGAGGACCCAAATCCCAACCTTTACACATTTGTTGGTAATTTGGATTTCGAGCGCCAAATCTTTCCTATTGATCCAAATCAGATTCTTCTAAGGGACTCAAAGCTCAGGAATACTGGTTATGTCTATGGAGTTGTTATATTTACTGGACATGACAGCAAAGTGATGCAAAATGCAACAGAGTCCCCTTCAAAAGAAGTATGATAGAGCGGAAAATGGATCATATCATTTATATCCTATTTTCTGTGCTTGTATGTTGATCTCCTTGATTAGCTCAATTGGCTTCTCAGTGAGGACCAAGTATGACATGCCAAAGTGGTGGTACTTGAGAGCCCCAGACTCTAAGGGCTTGTAGTGATCCTACTAGGCCAGCATTGTCTGGTCTCTTCCATCTTGTCACCGCACTCATACTGTATGGGTATTTAATCCCAATCTCACTGTATGTTTCTATTGAGTTTGTAAAGTTTCTGCAAGCCATCTTCATTGATCAGGACATACACATGTATGATGAAGAATCAGGAACACCAGCACAGGCTAGGACATCAAATTTAAATGAGGAATTGGGGCAAGTTGACACAATCCTGTCAGACAAAACTAGTACTTTGACATGCAATCAAATGGATTTTCTCAAGTGTTCCATTGCGGGTGTTGCAGGTGGCACACGTTCTAGTGAAGTTGAACTTGCTGCTGCTAAACAGATGGCTAAGGACCTGGAGGAGCAAGATGCAGAAATGTCTAATTCTACATTCAGAAGGTCAGAAATAGAGTTGGAAACTGTAATAACTTCCAGAGATGAGAGAGATCATAAGCCCGTGATCAAAGGCTTCAGTTTTGAGGATGACCGGCTCCCTTAGGTGGCCATTGGTTAAAAGAACCTAATGTGCAGACTATGCTGTTGTTTTTCCGCATTCTTGCAGTCTGTCATACTGCCATCCCAGAGCTAAATGAAGAGACTGGGACTTACACTTATGAAGCAGAGTCTCCCGGACGAAGCTGCGTTTCTTGCGGCTGCCAGGGAATTTGGTTTTGAATTTGTCAAAAGAACCCAATCAACTGTTGTTGTTCGTGAGAGATATCCTAACCATGGACAACCTGTTGAAAGGTCAGCATGTGTTAACAAGATGTTCTTACTTAAAAATTATCTTCCTGTCTTGGTCCTCAGTTTTGAAATTTATTGAAACAATTTCTTTTCCATGTGAATTTGTCAGGAGTATAAAATTCTTACTCTTTTAGATTTCACAAGCAAGAGAAAACGGATGTCTGTAATTGTGCGTGATGAGGATTTTTGGCCAGATCCTGCTCTTCTGCAAAGGAGCAGACAGGTATGTGTCTATGGTCTTTCTCCATTGTTTCTTGGCATTGCGAATGTATCAATAAAATGAAATTATCTCAGGTTCATATTGATTTAATTAGCTTTGTTGATCTGGCTATACATATGAGAGTTGACACTGCGTTTTTATATCTAATTTGGTCTTACATCAACTTGAAAGATTAGAAGCCCTCTCATTAACCTTTCATGATTCTGTGGGTCTACAGCATAATTTTTGACCGGCTCTCAAAAAATGGAAAACGTATCTGGAAGACACTACAAAGCATCTGAATGAATATGGAGATAATGGGTTGCGTACATTGGCCCTTGCTTATAAAAAAAAATCTTGAAGAGTCTGAATTTTCTGATTGGAACAATGAATTTCTTGAAAGCTAAGAGCTCGATTGGGAGTGATAGGGACGTAAATCTGGAGCGGGTTTCAGATATGATGGAGAGAGACTTAATTCTCGTAGGTGCAACAGCTGTTGAAGACAAGCTGCAGAAAGGGGTATGTCTCTGTTTTGTCTCAGAAGTACAATGTACTTCCTACATTTTACATCCTATATTCTGCATATAATTACATTTTCTTTTAATGCAGGTGCCTGAATGTATTGATAAACTTGCACAAGCTGGTCTCAAGATATGGGTTCTCACTGGTGATAAAATGGAAACTGCTATAAATATTGGGTGTGTGCTCTCATCCCTCTTCCTTGCCTGATTGAAAGGCGGAACACAAATTCTCCTTTTCAATTATCCAAAGAGAGATGTGTAACTTGTAGTAAAATCTGAGCTGAATTAGAATATTAGTGTCGGACTTGTGTGCTGAATCTCTTTATGACATTGAATAGTAACCTGAACATGAAAACCATTTTTTTGGTCTATGCAGCTTTTCTTGCAGTCTCCTTCGTCAAGGCATGAAACAGATATGTATAACAACAGCTCATGTTGAAGGAACTGCCAATGACTCAAAAGAGGTACCCTACTGTCTACAGAAATAATCTGAGAGTTTGGCTTCAGAAAATTTATTGTATTTCATGCTAGAAAGTTTTGTTTGTGACCAACCAGGCTATCAAGGAGAACATAACATTACAAATTACCAACGCTTCTCAAATGATTAAGCTTGAAAAGGATCCACATGCTGCGTTTGCCTTTGATCATTGACGGGAAAGGCTTGACCTATGCTCTAGAAGATGATATGAAGTATCCCAGTTCTTGAGTCTAGCAGTTGAGTGTGCATCAGTTATTTTTGCTGTCGTGTTTCTCCCAAGCAAAAGGCACTGGTATGCATTCTCATTCTGTTGTCTTCAATCATTTTTTGTGTTGATGTTTGATTTTGCTTTCCCCTTTTCGGATTTTCTTCTCTGCTTGTCCCCTTCCACCACCCCCTAATTTAAAGAAAACATATTGAAAAGTAACTATAATTTTCATAATTAGGTAACGAGGTTGGTCAAAGAAGGGACTGGAAAAACCACTTTGGCCATTGGTGATGGTGCTAATGATGTTGGAATGATCCAAGAAGCCGATATTGGTGTGGGCATTAGTGGGGCTGAAGGTATGCAGGTAGGTGGTATCCATGACAGTTTCTTCCCCTCTCTCTGACCTGTATTTTGTTCTTGCATCATGTCAAATCGTGAGGTTTGAGAGCCATCTCCTGTGTTGTTCTTTCCCTTTTTCCTGCTCTTCTCTACCTCTTAATGACAGAGCAAGGTCTTTAAGCTTTTGTTATACTCTTATTGAACTATCTCTTGCCAGCAAATATTCTTCACTCTTGATGACTGCAATGCTTTTAAGGCCTATGATTAGAATTATTGATTATTGTGATTATCTTGCATATTGAGTTATTTTGAAAATATTGTAATTTGGACACCGAGCACTCGAGAAGTATAGACCTTAGCTAGTGGGCTGTCCTCATGTGTTGATAAACAAGCACCTAACTAAAAGGCACGATCCTGTGTTAGTTTGTTCCTCCTTTAATCAATGACGCAACCATTGTGAAGCACTGTTTCTGCTACTGTTCACCCAAATGATCTTTTGATGATTTTTCTATTGTTAAGTTTTTTAACCCTACATGCACTTCTCATTGGAGACAGGCTTACAATAACTTTCAGCTTTTTGCAGGCGGTGATGGCTAGTGATTTTGCCATTGCACAGTTTCGGTTTCTGGAAAGACTGTTGCTTGTACATGGACATTGGTGTTACAAGAGAATAGCTCAAATGGTAAGGAATTTAAACTCAAACCTTGTGTGTATGATATATATTCATATCATGATATAATCATACTTATGCATCTTTTTGCCTTTTGGTACAGATTTGCTACTTTTTCTACAAGAATATAGCTTTTGGCCTCACACTCTTTTATTTTGAGGCCTTTGCTGGCTTTTCCGGGCAAACAATCTATGATGATTGGTATTCTCTCTCTTTCAATGTAATCCTCCACATCATTGCCTGTCATTTCTCTTGGAGTTTTCGAGCAGGATGTTTCTTCAGATGTCTGCTTGGAGGCAAGTTCTCATCATCCAAAATCTATATCCATTAACATATTTTTATTTATGTCAAAGCTGTGGCCTATATTCATATAATTTGTTGCTTTCCCTATTTCAGTTCCCTGCACTATATCAGCCAAGGCCCAAGAAACCTGTTTTTCGGCTGGTATAGGATATTTGGATGTGATAGGAAATGGGCTCTACACTTCTATAATAGTATTCTTCTTCAACATCATCATCTTCTACAATCAAGCATTTCGCTCTGGAGGCCAAATTGCTGACATGTCAGCAGTTGGAACCATCATGTTCACTGGAATAATTTGGGCGGTCAATTTTCAGATTGCCCCTCACGATGAGTCATTTTACGTGGATCCAACGCTTGCTTGTTTGGGGCAGTATTGGAATCTGGTACATATTTCTGTTGATATATAGTACAATGCCTTCTACTGTATCTGGGAATGCTCATAAGCTGCTCGTGGAACCCTTGCACCTGCACCCATTTATTGGACCACAGCTCTCTTGGTAACAATTGCGTGTGTTCTTCCTACTTCGCTCATATTGTGTTCCAGGTCTTTCAACCCGTTGGATCACCACCCCCATAATCCAAGAGATTAAGTACTACAAGAAGGATGTTGAAGATCAAACTATGTGGGTCAGGGAACAATCCAAAGCAAGGCAAACGACCAAGATTGGTTTTAGTGCAAGAGTCGAAGCCAAAATCAGACAGTTAAAAACCAAACTGAACAAGAAGCATTCTGGAACTGGAACAGCCTACCAATCTCCTGTATCATAATTGATTTCTTTTTGTTTTTTTTTTTTTTCACCCTTTTTAGGCTTGATTTTACAAGATCTCCCATTTTGGTAGGTGTTTTGGGCTTTGGCTTTCTCTTTTTTCTTCTTTTTCTTTTTTGATTCTTATATCAACCATTTTTCATGGTATCCTCTATGTCCCACATTGATTGAGCAAGAGCTTAATGTAGTTGTTGTGTGTACCATATCTATACGAGTAAATCAATAGTACAGCTTTTGAATCAACTTGACAATTGACACTGAGACTTCTGCCTTTTCCCCTCTTCTGGATTTGTTGTACTTTGTTTTTTTCTTCTATCTTTTCTAATAGGTTAGAGTTGCTTTCTTCCTTTATGATTTTACTATTAACGGTTTTATAGAGAACAAAGTGTATATTGACTTTTACAAATTTGAGGTACAAAACTTAAGGTTACAAGCTCCCAATCCAATATGCAATTTTTGCTATACATAACGATTCGGCATTAAACAAGTTAAAGAAATCATTACCATAAACAACAAAGTTCATCTTTTCTAACATGTGTACTAAAGTTCGTGTTTGGTTGGGAGGAAAAGTTCATCTTTCCTAACATTTATCTTAAGGTGTGTTTTGGTTGGGAGGAAATTGTTTTTGGAAAACTATTTTCCTACACTTTTTAATGTTTGGATTTGGAGACGGGATCGAAAGAAGGGAAAAATATAGGTTGAACTTCGATTTCGAGGTGGAAGAATTATTTTCAATAAGGATACAAGGAAGCGCGTACGCGTTGCCTCGCTCTATCAAGCAATAATGGCAATTCAAACACAGGAAGGAAAAATGGGTTCAAAAGAAAGTTCCTTTCCTAACCAAACTTTCCTTGCACCAAACAAAGGAAAATCAATCTAGAATTGAGTTTTCCTCTAAAAAATGATTTTCAGTAGTAAAGCCGAGCTTTGTGTTGGACTGATCCCATCAAACACACCTAACAGATGAACAACCATTCAAAAAATTTTATTGATTAAGGGTATCTTCAAACCAAGTGTGATTTTGTCAATTTTGTTAAGTTTGAGACATGCACATTTCATTTTCAGAATGTTATACACCTTTCACATCCCTATTAGCTACATTTGTTAGATATGGAATTAGTTACAGCCTTGCAGGCTGTAGCTTAATAGTCTTTCTTCTACTAGCATATCTTTGTTACTTTGTATTCTAAATTGTTGTTTCAAGATATTATGTATGTCATCAAAAATCATGGCAAACATTTTCCTCTTTCCCGAGACCTATATGCGTGAATTAAGCAAAGGCGATTGTCTTAATCATTAGGGCAATAATCATCTACTACATTTTAGGTGGTCTTAGGTTCAAGGTAGCTTCAGGTGAGAAAGAGATTTGGTTCAAAACAAATTTTGGTGTGAGTATGTCCATAGCATATTGTAAGATAAGAATTTTCCCACATTACCCTTAAACGTAATAACAACCTCCTCCAAAAAAATAAAAATAATAACAACCAATGAAAACCATATCAAGTATTTTCCAACCATTTTATATAATTTAATTCATATATACACTTTTCATGTTGGATTTTGTTACCCTTAAAGTAGAGTTTAGGCCGAGTCTGGAGACGGAGTGAGGCAAGCAGCTGCTGCCCCACACGACATTGTTCAAGTAAAGGTTGAGAAAGTTTTTGGATGCTCTTTTGGTTTCCAAAACTTTGACAAAAAACTCTCTTTGTCTTTCTTTGGCAATATTGCCATGTCCCACCCAAGCTTACAAATTACTGTAGCTAATTCCTTCCCAACACAAGTGTTATAAATTTTCCTTCAAAAAAGCGGTCATAATTTATATAATTTGTGTATATTAATTTGTAATAATGCCTATAAATAACACTTTATTCTTTTCAACTTTTGACATTCTCCTATATTCTCCCTTATCAATTTCCCTTTTCCTTCTTCTTTCTCAAAAAAACAATCCACCTATTATATTTTTAATGGATTTAAATCTAAATTTTGATTTGAACTCCCTTATATATGCAACTAATTATGTTTATGAATGCCTTTAAATTGTCATTATTTCAAATGTACTCAATTTGTGTCCCATAATAAATAATTCCATAAATTATAATTTTAATGATATAATAGTCGGTAAATATTTGAACTATATATTCTCATGACATATTAATGAAATAGATTAGATATATAATAATATATTAAACTTTTTGTAGAGAGTATGGGGAGAGGAGTCGAGGAATAAAGTGTAAAAACCGGGATATAGGGTGGGTGCGGGTGAGTACGAAAAATAAAAGTTAGTGGAAAGGCGTGTGGCACGGTTTGAAGTTTGGGACTTTGGATCCCGAGGGATAAACAGCGCCCAAGAGTATTAACTAACCAACATACCATATCATTAATGTTTAAGTTGTGTGTTGCGTCACAACAATTCATAATGGTGCTAGGTTGCTTAATATTAGTCCCAAATAATAATAGGTAAATCTTTGCTTTGATGAGATGAGCGTTAAGGTTGTTTGTGGCAACTTATCTTCCTGTCCAGATGGCCCCCGTTTTCACTTTTGTTTATTTACTTTTTAAAATTAGTAAACTTGAGTTTTGGTTGTTTTATTGTTCGCTCTATCTTTTTCTTAATTGTATCCTAGATTGGGTTAATTCCTAATACGGGAAGTCCAATTACTTGTTACTTTTACCTTTTATTTTGGAAAGGAAACCTTAAAAATATTTATACTTTCTCCCAATATCAAAATATTATGTAGGATGGTTCAAATATGTAATTTTTCCTTGAATAATCTGTTAAATGGTATTAGTTAATTCTGAAATGTTCTTAGTTCAAATTCAAATTCCTTGTGATCTACCAGTCGGTCACGTGCCGGCGGCCTTGTATTATTTTTTTTTCAAGAAACCCTAGCCCCTCTGTAGTAGCGGTTAGCAGCTAAAAAGTATTTGAAAAGGGATTTATGTGGGTAAACCCTGGTTCGTTCCTAGGATCTTGTGGCGCTTTGGAAAGGAAAAAAAAAAAAAATTTTTTTTTAATTTTTTATTTTTTGTTCCTAAACCCTCTTAAGTAGAAATCATACTTTTAGTAACCAATCTTCAGTCGGCCGGACTCTTCCTTATAGCCCTACTTGCGCGGGGCGGGTCGCTTTACTTTTTGTTAGTAGCGTCACTTGAAGTAGGTATTGGTACTATGGTGACTGTTTTATATCGTTTTGGTGCCGTTTTGCTTTTTGGGGTGGCTCTGTGCATATTACGTTTGCTTTTTGCGGTTTTTTAAAAAGTGTCTTTGGGCGTTGGTAATGCGGTCAACTTCCCATTTGTGTAGCACCTCTTCGGGGCGGTTTTGTTAAAAAAAGTCTTTCTTGTCTTGGAATCTGAATAAGCTGCCTGTTTTTAAGGCGTTAAATTATCCTTTAGTAGTGAAAAGGAATCAATCTTCAAATATGACAATTTATTGATAATCTTTACTCAAGAACAATACAACAATTTAGGGTGGGTTTGCTTTAGAACAATACAACAAAGCTCACAATTTACAAGAAATCTTTCACATTTTTACCAATCTTTCACATTTTTACCTTATAAAATAATCCAACTAGCATATCATCCTCAACATGTGGATATTGCTTCTCAAATTTCAATTAACTTTTCAATCTTTAGCCACTTCCTTAACTTTAAAAGAGTTTTCCTTTTTTAGCTAACTTATTATTTTCAATTCATTCTATTAAACGCATTTTACCTATCTCTAATCACCGTAATATTTTACTCTCGATTACAAACTTACCTACTTTATAATTTTAAATCATGAAAAAGTTGCAAATGACACCAAAAAAAAAATCTAAAATTATCCACATCCAATTTCATGAAGTCTAAAATAAATAAAAATCTGAATTATATGATTCCCTTTTAATTTTTTTAAATAAAATAAAATAACATAAAATTTAACAATCAAATTAAATAAAAGAGAGAGGAACAAAAGAATAGAAAAGGAAAAAAACAGAAAAAGGAGCTGTTAATGAACGCAACAGCAGCAAGGCTTCGTTGGATCAAATCGAAGCGCCTGCGCTCAATATCAATATCATCACTTTCTCTCTCCTCTTTTTCTTCTCTTCTTTCTTCTTTCTGCAATTTTTTCTCCAAATTTATTTTGCCCTTTTATATCATTAATAAAAATAAATAATCCACACCCACCTTTTTATTCCCTATTATTTTTGCAGTTTGAGGAAAATTAATAATGTGATTAAAAAAGGAAAATTTAGAAAAATACGGGTGGGAGAGAGAAAAAATAAAAATAAAAATCAAAGCTTTAATTTCTCCCTTCATTTTAATTATTTAATTTATTATATGGGTATTTCCTTTTTTGTTTTTTTTTTTTTTTTTGATGGGGGTTACCTCCAATTTTCTCTTCATTGCTGTTTTCCTCTTCCATTTGACAACAATCATATTTCTTAACTAGGGTTGGTTTATTGATTGATTGTTTTTCTTTAATTTTCGAATATTAAAGTAGTAAATAAAATAAAACCCTGAAAAATTGATTTAATTTTACATGGAACCTCGAGTTGGTAACAAGTTTCGACTTGGTAGGAAGATCGGAAGTGGCTCTTTTGGAGAGATCTACCTTGGTTTGTTTTAATTTTTATTGTTGTTTTTTTTAATTTTCTTAGTTTTTTTTTTTTTTTGTGACTTTTGATTAAATATAATCATGTTTTACTGATTTTGATATGATTTTGTAATTTGGGTTGGGTACTAATGTACAGACCAATGAGGAGGTGGCAATCAAGCTTGTGAGTCTTGCTTCACTAATTTTTTTTTGGGTTTTATATAAATTTTGTGATGGGAACTTATTTATTAATAGAGAAGTAAATACTCCTATGATTGTTTTTAGTTGTTAATAGGAACTTGTGATTGAATTGGTAAAAGTATTAGCTTTATGGTGTTCATGTTACTGAGATAATACTTATTAGTGATGGTGTAGATTTTAGGTTCATGAATCATCGAATGTCGGTTTTTGTATTACTTTACTGAGTAGTTATGTCGTATTTGCTATGCTAACTAAATTTTGTGTGCTCTATCGGGTTTGCATTTGCTATAGGAGGGAAGTAATCATAGCCTTATTACATATATTCTTGTTGTGGTTCTTCATAGACTTTGTAAATATTTGGTTTTCCATCGGCCATTTGTTAGTTGGTTTTTTTTTTTCGTTCTCTCTTATAGTTGGCTCAAGCCTTTTTAATTGATTATTCTATGACAATGAACACCTACGTTTATCGAGCTCAGCTGGGTCTGTTAGTCATTTAGCTGGGAATGTAATTCACAGTTTTAGTGATTTTAGTTGTTTGCGATTTGGGTTTTCAGTTAAATGTACTTGATATGGATTGTTGTTAGTGGAGTTAAAGAATGCTCTACACTCATCCAGATATAGAGGGTAAAGGGAAGCGTTTTAGGCTTTTAGGTAGAAAATGGAAGACGTTGAAGTTGTATTATGTGTAGAATCATCAAACTAGAGTAGTTTTGATGGACTTGGATAATATTTGTTAATGTGGTACTGTTATTGGAATTCATTTTAGATATGAAGGGTGCATGTAGGGGTTTCCTAAGATTCGTGTTTATACATGTCAGAAGCTGCAGTGGCCTTTATAAATTCGAGCATGTAGGATTCTTTGAGATCAGTCTGCCTATGCTTCTAGCCTTGGTGAATGAAGTTTGACTTTGTTCTATGTGTTATTCCAATCATTCAATATCAAAACTATACTAAATTTAGTGACATTGCAATTTTATGTCCAATACCTACATTTACTATAGGGCTTTGAGTTCCACTATGCTAGTATTGGGTATTACCCCTCCGTCTCAGATTAGTTTGGAAAGTCTTCATGGCACATACTTCTAGGATTTGTTGTTAGAGTTACTTTCAGTTGTTATTTTTCCGAATATGTTGGATGTGAGGTTTTTTTTTCTGTTGAGAGTGAGAGAGTGTGGTTGACCATAGGGGGTAGGAGATAAGTATTAAAATATTAGTGGAACCATTCCCCAAGGAAGGTGTCGAACTAATATGGGATGGAGGGAATATCTTTATTAGGCATAAGATGGATATTATTAGTGTTATTTCCATACATGTTGACGCCTCTCAAGTTCATACAATCATGGTCCTATGATGTTTCTTGTTTCTAGCTGGCTTGACGTCATCATTTCTCATGGTAGACTGTTGTTTCAAACTTCAAATTATGGGGGTAATCTAGGGTCAAGAACAGCTGTAGGAAGTGGCCTTGTCTGGTCATCCCTAAATATTAAAATATATGGTGAAGATAATCTCAAAAACAGACAGTTTTGCTCTATGTGTTTTTATGCAGCACAGCAGGCACCAAGGAAGATCACTTAAAAAGTCCTTTCCTGTGTTGAACTTTGGTAATGGGAGCTTGTTTGTCAATTCTTGATGGACTCATGACTTCTACTACTTCTTGCTCTTTTTTTCCTCAGCCTCTAGGGGGTGTGTGTGTGTGTGTGGGGGAAGTTGTAGCAGCTTTATCGGCAATCCAACACCAGAGAGGGTGAGAGTGTGGGTTGGGGACTTGGGATTGTTTATTATCACCAGTCTGCTGTAATTTCTTCTTTTGAAGTTGGCTTTTGCCTTTTCTGTTGTGGGAAGTGGCAACATCTACTTTAAACATCTTTTAATATTGTTCTCATCATTTCTACTACTCAACAACAACCATGCCCTAGTCCCCAAAATGATTTTGGATCGGCTAATATTAACTATCATGAGGAACCCGTCAGTGAAAGCGAAACAAGAAAAATGAAGGAATAAGTAAAAAGGGTAAACCTAAAAGTGTGAAATTGGAAGTGAGAGAAGTAAGGCGAGATAATGTATAAGGAACAAGAAAAGAGCAAGAAAACTAGGGCGGTGTAAAGTGGGAACCAAAATATGAGATATAGAATAAATTTGAGAGAGTCGAGGGGAAAAATTGTGAAAAAAAAGCAAATACAGAAGGGAAGTAGCCTACCTGCTGAGAAGATAAGTAGGAGAGATAATTTGGGTTGTTTGTTTAGAAATTATATAATCATTTTTGTTGCACTTCAATATCAATGTATTTTTAGTATCATTTAATACAAGTCTTGTCCTCAAAAAGAGACAAAGTGAATGTAATCCTAGGACCTGCTTTGCTTGTTAAGACTTTGTGAATGTTGCAAGGGAAGAGCAACAAGTGCACTTCGCTTATTGGAAGGTGTGAAAGAGAAGTTGCCTACGTGATTTGGGAGGAAAGTGAGCCTTTTTGTGTTTACTTGCTCATTAATTGATTTTTTAAGAATAAATCTCTCTGTAGTAGTTGTAACACCTGACCCATCTTGAGTCAGTCTATCGTCACCCGATGCGCGTCCAGGCGCAATGACCGTCCTTAATAACCAACACAGTTCTTCAGGTGCATTTTGTTCTCATTCTTGCGCACCTTGAGAAACTTCTCGAGAGGTCACCCATCCAGAGACTACTCCCGGTCCAAGCACGCTTATTTGTGGGTAACTAATGAAATAAGCTCATGAAAGAAAGATGCATCTTGTTGGAATGAGTAGCCTGCTAAATCCCTTTAAAGCGATCTGAGGGGCATTACATGCACCCCCACCGGGAGCAACCAGCGCCCTCGTTGCGCCGGAGACTCCGCATATTCTAGGCGTATGGCTGTGGGTCGCCCCGGCGAAGGCGATCGCCGAGACTCGGAGATTCGTTGGCGACTTCGGTCCACCTTATGACAATGCGTCCCCAAAATCCTCCCCCTTTAGGCGCACGAGGACTCCTAATATTGGCTCTTACGGCCTTAGGGTCGCCCCAACACGCGGTCGCGAGGTTGCTACGATACCAAGCGCAACACTTGTCCTCTACTACTAAAATACTAAACAATATTTATTCTAGATTTACTAAAGACGTTAGCGGAAATAACGTCGGGACGATTATGCTACTTTAAAACAATAAACAAAAGACGACATCTGACTAAAGTTTCATGTCCAAAAAAGAGAAATATCTCATAACATTATAATTCCTAATCAAAGGGAACATCCCAAATCATAATAGAACATATCATCATCGAGAAACTACGAGACGTGAGTCTCCGTAAAAACTCAAATAAAACTGAATGTCTTGAGATCTAGCATAACATAGGACTCTCATTGTACATAGAACTAATCTACCAAAAGCAAAAAGCTTCTCTCATTACGACCCTCATTCTGCCTAGCAGCTGAGTCGCAAATCTAGCGGTCATTTCAATCGTGGAATTATTTAATATATCCCTGCGGATGGAAATGACGCTTGATTTTTGACTGCTGGCTAGTGTGGGTGGTTCAATGAGAAGCTACGGTAGTCTTTTGGTAGATGAGTTCTATGCGAACAATAAAGAGTCCTATGTTATGTAGTCCCAAGGACATTAATTATTTGAGTTTTTATTGGGGACTTGGGTATCTGTAGTTTTGGATGATGATATGTTCAATTATGATTAGGGATGTTCCCTTTGATTAAGAATTATAATGTTTTGAGATTTTTTTGGAAGCTATGAAGACTTTAGTCGAGGCTGTCTTTGTTTATTGTTTTAGAGTAGCATAATCCGTCATGACGTTATTTCGCTAACGTCTTTTGTAAATTCTAGAATAAATATTGTTTAGTATTTTAGTATTAGAAGACGTGCTGTTACAATAGTTGTAAACTATCTTTTGTCCACCTTGAGTTGTTTTCGTAGTATTGGATATGCTTTTGTGCAAGGAAGTACCTCAAGTGCTTCTTTTTGCTCTTACCTTCCTAGAAGTTGTATTTGTCACGTGGCATCTCCTGTTCCTTTGAGGGATCGTGGTCAATCATAGCTGATAACTTTGTGAAGCATTGTATTGGTCTCAGGGTCTCTATTTGCACCATTGTCGTTCTGTTGAGCTTTATATTCATTGCATATGTAAGGAGACTATTGAGTGACTTTGACAAACTAGGTTTTTTCTTATTCAATTTCCCTTCCATGCACTTTTGCATAGATACTTTTGAAAAGTATTTTTTGGAGATGGGACTTTAGGGATACATATTGCTTTTGATACAATTTTAAGATGATTAGGAGAACCCGAGTACCTTCCATTTCAATTTCAGTTTGAATAAGCCTTGTAAGTGGACCTAAATTGGTGTCACCACTACTTTTACAAATCTCTGGCTTACTTTACATTCTTATACTTCCCTCTGTTCACCATATCCTCAGCAACCATGAGATGAGTAGCTTGGCTGCAAAGTGGTGTTAGCATTTGCGCTGAAGGCCTTTTCTAGAGCTTGATGCAGTATTAGAGCTTTTGGGAACCCCATTTGAAAGCTTGATGAGGATTTCAACTGTTGCTTTGGGTCTTGCTTCAATTGATTGTATTATTCAACAGTTGGAGGCTTGGAGCTATAAGAGGAAACTCAATTTTGGAAACAAGTGGAGCTGACCAAAACTGAAGTTTAATGCAATTTAGGCAAATCAATCTGGGTTTTTAGCAACTCAAAACCTATGTAAAAATTTAAGGATTTTGTTACAAGCTTGCAGATGCATGGAATGATGAAGAGATGGGGTTTGACTCTATACTTTGTGGTAGAATGTGAATGAAGAATCCAAACATCCTTCATTATTTACATGAGCTTGAAATTACGTAGACTAAGAAGTATTTTAGGAACCTTCATTTAAAATAAAATGCCTTCTGCAACCCCTGAGATCCATCCAGATCTGATGCGGCCTAAGGAGAACAAGTCATTTTGCTGTATGTGCATCTTATCCAGGTAGTTGTGGATTTGTGGAGATGCAATTGCATCATTTTTGTCATAAAGTTTATGGTCTCTTTAGTATTGCTTTAGTCATGGATGTTTGATAAAATTAATACGGTGCAGCTGCTTGAATCTTTCTGTCAGTTCAACATGAACTGGAAAGTAATAATTGTATGTGATCTTGTTAAGTTGTTGTTATATGTTAAAATTGATGTAATTGGCTTCTGCTTGAATGTTGGAACAAGCTTTGCCATATTGTATCTCTCAGTGACCGTATTTCAAATTTTTTCAATGTTTTTCAGGAAAATGTGAAAACAAAGCATCCTCAACTGCTGTATGAGTCCAAATTATATAAAATTCTGCAAGGAGGAAGTAATGAACTTATCCTACCAGTCTTGCGTCTAAATTGTTTCCTAAAAGCTAATCCTGTATTCTGATATTGTTCTTACTCTGGTTGTCTGATGTTTGCAGCTGGAATTCCTAACGTAAGATGGTTTGGTGTTGAAGGGGACTACAACGTTCTAGTCATAGATCTACTTGGCCCCAGCTTAGAAGATTTATTCAACTTCTGTAGTAGGAAATTTTCGTTGAAGACTGTCCTGATGCTTGCTGATCAGATGGTATATTCTTTCTTTCTTTAAATTTTTCTTCTATTACTTTCTCTTTGATGTCAAAATCATTTTTTGTGATTAGTTGAAATGATATTTTCAGATCAATCGAGTTGAATTTGTTCATTCCAAATCATTCTTGCATCGAGATATCAAGCCAGATAACTTCCTCATGGGGTTAGGGAGACGAGCAAATCAGGTGTGCATCAGTTTGCACAGAGGGAGGGGAGAGATTTAAATTTTGTTTTGTTACAGTTGTTCTTATATTCTAATGCACTTGTGTGCATTCACTAACTTCATGCAGGTCTACATGATTGATTTTGGTCTTGCGAAGAAGTATAGAGACAGTACAACCCATCAACACATTCCTTATAGGTGAGTCATGAGTACGTATTGTTAGTGTTGCAACTGACATGTTGGAAGCTACGAGCCTGCTAATCTTTTGTTACTGCTGCTGTATCATCTTTGTTGTCATCAGCATCTTTGGTATTATATTTATTGTTGTGGTTGTTTCCTAGCCTCTTTGAATCAATAAATGAACTATCTTGCACTTTGAGAAATAAACTTCACCTTCTCATTTTAGTTGTCTTTCTACCTTTTTTCAATTGGGTAAAGTTGCATTCTTCTAAACCCTCACCTTGACAATACCAGGTTCTGGTTGTTCTTGTCATTGTTATTGTTTTCGTCTGGACGGAGTTGGTTAGAAAGAATTTTGTTATTCTCTGTGAATTTTCTTTGATGGAAATTCCGTAGGGTGGTGGTGAAGAGGGGGTGGAAAAAAGCATATGGAGACATAATTTTATCATTGTTTTGCTAGTGACATGGTTATAGGTTTTGGAATTTTCCTTCCTAGCAAAGTTGTATAGGTTAGAGAGTACTTAATATAACACGACTTCCAATAGAGTAAAGAACTTGCTTTGTTGATTTTGTGGAAATTTACTTTTTGATTGTATCATGACCTCCAATTGTCAAAAAATTCATGCTCCACATGCCCGATGTCATAGTTATTAGATACGTTCATTTTGGATAAGATTACCAATATGCCCATTGTCTATTGATTACCGTTCCATCTTTTTACTAATTCATGAGTCCAGTGCACCATATTTCTCTGGTGTGCAATCTAGAGCACATAAAGTGGTGAACTACACCTTCGTGAATCGTGACATCTCTTTTATTTAAAATCGAGATTCTAGTTTGAATCGGAAAACGCCTTTAAAAAAAAAAGGTAAAAAAACTTAAAATTATTTTTGAAATTTAAATATATAAAAATTAAAATATAAAAAAAAAAAAAAAAAAAAAAAAAAAAATTTTTTTTTTACCAAAAAAAAAAAAAATAATTATTTATTATTATTTGTTTTAATTTGATTTTTTTAAAAAAAAAAATAAAAAATAAATAGATAATAAATTAATTAAAAATTAAAAAAAAAATAAAATTAAAATTTCTCTTTATCCTATAAGCAATTGGTTTTGATGAAAAACATTGTTCGAAAATGCGGTTTCGGTCACGATCGCTTTAACGGTCATGGTGATGCGGGAACGGGGATGATGCGTTTGCCGTACCGCCAAATATCGGCTCGGACCATGAAAAAATATCCCTTGAACCCACCTAAACGCGGTATTGCCATTTATTTACCTAAGTCATCTCAAAAGTCTCGCTGAGTTTTTCCTGTCTCTTTTCTTCTCCTTCTCTTATATTTAACTCTGAAATCCCTAGAAATTGAAGAAGACCAATTGATTCATGAAATTGGAATTTAAGAGGAAATTGCATAAGTTAGGAGCAAATTAAACACACAAAAATGGAAATAAATTGATTTAAAGGAAAAATGAAGATAAATTTGTATGGAGGTACGTACATATAGTAGCATCCTGAATTAGGGAGTTTGTCTAATATAGAAACTGATGATTGCAAGTTGTTTCCCAATGTCAAATAACAAGGGAAAACAGAGAAATTCCTTAAATGGAAATATTGACAGAGTTAATCGTAGATTAGTAAATACCAGAATGTAATTACTAAACCACAGCGCATCAAAGTGTAAATAGGATAACCATGGGCACCAATATAGAATTACTAAACCACATGGCCCCAAAGTGGAAATTGTTCCTATAATGAATTAGGTTGAGTTACCCTGTAAATTCTTGTTGATCGCTTATCACAAGATACAAGGAATTGCTGTCTTGATGATCTAGCAACCACAGAAAAGTTATCTATTTTAGTTATTTGGCAGTGCTGATCTGTAGGTTTTTTTGTTCATGTATGAGTCTTCGTGATGCAAGGTTTCATTTCTACGAGTGACTTTTGCTTCAATTCTGTTTTATTGTTATTATCGTGCTTTCTTCATGCTTTTTGCTATTGTTTTGTTGTCTTACCGTACTCCCCCCTCCCCCAAAGGAAAATGTTGGAGGAGGAAGAGATAATGTAGTAATTTACTCAAACACTTATCTAAAGTGACTGCTTGGTTGTGCTGTAGGAGAACAAGAATTTGACAGGGACTGCTAGATATGCAAGCATGAACACTCACTTAGGAATTGGTATGGTTTTCCATTCTGTTGTTCATTGATCATTTTCTCTCTGTCTTCTGCTTCCGTAGTCTAAAATACTTGTTAAACTAAGCATTTAAATGGTTACGTTTTGACACTATATTCAATTTTTTGTATACAGAACAAAGCCGGAGGGATGACTTAGAATCACTGGGTTATGTTCTTATGTATTTTTTAAGAGGAAGGTAAAAACTGGTTAGTTCATATTATAATTGTACTCTTTTGTCTCTGTCGTCATTTTTTTGATGTTGCCTCTATTTTTTTTGTAGTCTTCCTGGCAGGGGCTGAAAGCTGGGACCAAGAAACAGAGTACGAAAAGATTAGTGAGAAAAAGTCTCGACCTCTATTGAGGTAATTTTGTCTCTTCCAAGCCTCTTCTATGGTTTGTAGTTTTACATTGGCGTGTTGATTACAATTTTCCTTCAGGCTTTATGTCGAGGTTATCCAACAGAATTTGCATCGTACTTCCATTACTGCCGTTCAATGCGGTTCGATGATAAGCCAGATTATGCTTATCTGAAAAGGATCTTTCGTGACCTATTTATTCGTGAAGGTACACAAGATATCAGTCTCGATGGGTATTAGGCTTTACTGGAGGTTCCACAGATTTTGATTGTGGTATTCATATCTTGCTTCAGGATTTCAGTTTGATTATGTCTTCGACTGGACCATATTGAAGTATCAGCAACTCTCAGATTGTTGCCCCCCCTCCACGTGCTCTTGTAAGTGAACTTGGTCTTTACCTTGTTTGACTATATTGCATGAAACTCAGCTACTTATGTACTTGTTTAATAACTGCATCAGGGTGCTGCTGGACCAAGCTCTGGGCTGCCTCATGGCGCCAATGACAGACAACCTGGTACTCTTCTGCAATTAAGTATTACTTTTGTTCGTAATTGTTTAAATCCACCCACTGTGCTATACATGTCTTCCTGAAACTTTTTATATAAATTATCTTCATGCTTGTATTACTATCCTTTAACTATTATTTTTCATGAGAGCATGTTTTGAGGAAGAGAGATCTGCAAAGCATGTGAAATTGCTCAACAATGGAAACAGTTATAAAGCACATTACCACATAGCTATAAGAGCAAGCTTAGTCTAATACCTCTCTTAAAACCCAATCCAGAAAATGGGATTCAGTCCCCGTTTCTGAAGCTCCACATTGCCTTTTTTTTCCAGAATTTCTTGGCTGAATAACCAATTGGATTTGGCTTTTAATGCTTTCTACATGATTTACTAATTGCTCACAACTTGTCCGACAAAAACTTGTCCAGGATTATCACCCTTTTATTCTACAGTTTTGTCTATCTAATCTGCTTGGTAGGACTAGCTGCAGGCATTAGAGTCTAGAGGTCACTTGGTCTGGACTCTGGAGTATTATTTTTTCGACTCCTGTTGCATGCAAACACCTATTATCGACCAAAGCTGATGACCTTTCTTTTAGGTGCTGAAGAAGGAAGACCTTCTAATTGGCTTTCTGCAGACTCATCTCGTAGGAGAATGGCGAGTTTGCCTAAGCAGAAAAGTCCTGCTGGAAATGATCCAGCTGCAGCTAAAGACCCCATGGTAAGATCTTTTACAGAGCTTGCCACATATGCAAGTTAACTACTGTTAGTAACATTATAAATGGGTTTACACATGGCATGCTGTTTACTTGTGGTTCTTGAACCTTGTCTTTACTATCTGATCAATTGCTGTCTGTGAACATGAGTCAGCTATTCAGCAGCTGATAGTAAATGATGTTCAGAGTCTTCAGACTCTGATGAGTTTGTTAGATCTGGCTGTGAACTGGTTAGTGGAATGCCTATACATATTCTATGGGTAAAATTTATTTTTTAATTTTAATTTTGTACAACAGGAAACAGTAAGGAAATATCTGAGAGAAAGGAAACTAAACATAATACCTTGGAAAAGAAAAGGTCAGGAAAAATCAAGGAGGCAGGAAAAAATATTTCAAAAAATAAGAGGCAGAAGAAAAGGTCAAGAGGCAACCTTAAGTTGTCTTCTTTGAGAGAACCTTGAGTTGAGGCCAACAGCTAGGAACTTCTGTTTATCTACGAATCTACCAAAAGTCCAAAAGAAAAAGAAATGACCCATGCCCCACGGTCATCAATTAGAAGAATTCACAGTTTCCAGTAATAATTAAGGAAAGCTATAGAATACAAGATCTCTAGATCTTCGTATCTTATTTTTCTTCATTTTCTCCCTTTCTGTGGCTCATGTCTTGGGTATAGCCAATGTATGAGATGATGTTTCTATTTGCTATCTCACTTCTTCTGTATATGCAGTGCGTTTGATTCCAAAATTTGTTTTCTTTTTGTTTGTGTTTTTGTTTTTTTCCTTATTTTTATTGGAAGGGGGGGGTATTGGGGTTATTGGGATTCCATTAACTGATATGGGGGATTTCTGGGTGTCCAAAGTGTGGGATTCAGCAAGGCAAAATTTGCAAACCAAATGCTTGGTATGTGATTAAGTCGATCCAAATCCATGTCTAATGCGAGTACAATTGCAGAATTAGGTCCAAGTGGTTACCTCATTTTTTACCTGATGATGATTCCATCTAATATCAAAATGATTGTCCTGATGAGCTACTAAGAGATTCAATTATTGAGCTAGTTAGTGGTAGGTATTGACCAAATACTGTATTGGGACTGTAGATTGGGAGGTGAAGATGGTTTATTTTGGTCGATTGATCTTCCAATATGCTAGTTTCAACAATTCTCGTTCTTTACACTTCTTCTTAGCTGCTTGGCCTGTAGGGTTCGGCCAATTGATATGTTTCCACAAATAATTGAAATTCAATTTCTTGGCAAATAAAGGGAAAATAGGTGCTTTTCTATTGCACATAACAAGTTTCCCCCTTGTGGCCGTGTCCATATAACCATGTCTTCATATCTTCAAGTTCAGAAATTGGCACGTAAGACTTATATATATCCAAGTTTGGCACTCGCTTCCAAGTCTGAGATCATCGTACATTCGTGCAGAAATTCGGTATTAATTCAGGAGACTTAGGCTCCGTTTGTTTTGGAGGAAAACTTTTTCTAAGAAAACAATTTCCCCCATTTCGTTGTTTGGTTGGACATGGGATTTAAAAAGGAAAACTAAGGTGGAAAAGTGTTTCCCATCTCTTTGTAAACATTTTCCTCCACAATTTGATAGGAAACCATTTTCCTCCACTCTCTCATTCCCAACATCTCCATTTTCCCTAGATAGCATAATAGTTTTCCATCAAACCAAACAAAGGAAAACTAATACTTAATATTCATTTGCGTTTTCCACCATAAATTATTTTCCATGAAACCAAACGGACCCTTCAAAGTACTTCTATTTTAAATATCTTAAACAGGGAGGAACTGAGGAAGCATAAAAATGTGCACCAATTTACTGCTATTCTTTTATGCTCAACTTGTTACGCATGCACTTTAAATTCAAGGCACCACAAATGTACCGAGGCAATCTTGAATATTGATGATATGATGCAAATATCTTTAGATTATGCATCCATTGATCGTATGGCTTTCTTGGTTTCCTTGGCAGCTACCTAGCTCTCTTATGAGAACAAGCACGTCAGCAAGGCGTGCTGCTGGGTCAAGTAGTCGTGATGCAGTGTTTGCCGGGAGTGACGCAGATGCCAGTCGCCCTGCTACTGGGGACCCGAGTCTTCAGAAAGTCTCGAGTGGGCATCGTATTTCGCCGTTTGTATCATCGGAGCATCCTCGTTCATTTTCTGCCAGGGTAGCGTCAAATGAACATAATCTTGAATCTACCATCAAGAAAATTGAGGGCCTTAATGTCAGCAATGAAGAGAGGCCGTAGTGATTAGTTTCTGCTCAAAGGTTTTAGACCTCACTTTCTCCTATGTAAATCTCAAATAACAGTTTGTTTCTATGGATCTTATGTGTTCTTGTCTTTCTTCAAATTTAGGCTCTGCATGTTGTTCTTTTTTCTTCCCTTTATTATTTTTGTACAATTTTTTTAGGACAGGCGAAAGCCGGAAAATGAAGGCATGAAACTGGAAGAGGTAAGGACTCTGCTAGCACTTGTAAAGAAATTTTAATGGAAGTCCCCTTCACTTGAGGTGGAATGCAGAAATTTTACGTCTTGGATTCTCCCGTGTGCTGTTTTTCTTGGTTATTTTTGGTTATTTTTTTTGTTTGGGTTATCTCTATAGTTATCTTGTCCTTGACATATGTACGGTGGTACATGACTCTCCAATCAGCTCTCCACTCGCTCATCTATTCTATCTCTTCAAGCTACTCTTAAAAACTATAACACCCAACAACAATAAAGCTTTTTAAAAGAGCCTTCTATTTAACTTTTCTCTATTTGGTGTTTCTCATGTCAATAAATGGAACTCATTTATCAGATTTTGCAACTAGCAAAGGACTTCGATTGGACATGGTCATCTAGGTTGCTAGGGTGGATATGCAGCGCTCATGTTATTGCAAAGCGTTGTGTGGATTCTTTCTTGTACTTCTCTTTTATTGTAGCTCTGTGAAAAAACATAGAATTTTACTTTATTATCTACTCTTGTAACCTGTGTATGACACGGGTAACAAGTCTCATCCTATTACAAACTATTCCCTCTGTATTATTCTACTTTTGACACTTTCAAAAAGTCTCTAACCATAAATATGCTGTATTTAATTAGGTGAGAATGAGGTAATAGCCTAGTGGTGTTGGTATCACCTCTGATCTCATAGGTTCGGGGAGTGAGTGTCACCCCTTACAAGAGGGATTCTCAAATTCCCCTCTACTTGTAAAATGACTTTACCTTTAAATTTTTTTAATTAGGTATTTCAAAATTTATGAAAAGTTGATATTCCAAAAGTTTACATCGAAAGAATCCAACCAGATCGACGTAATTATATTTATTATACATATCATATAAATATATTAAAGGCGTTCCTATCGAAGGAGCGGTCACGTGTCCTTTCTTACCGAGCCTTTAATATGCGTGTTTATAATCTCATTTAAAAATATTAACAATGTTGTAGTTAGTAGGATTTGAACAGCATGGCGCTTTGAAATGAAATGTGGGAGTTCAACCACTAATCCACTACGATTTCAATGCTTTAATGTTTCAAGTAAAACATAATAAAGTCTTATAATTATATGTAATTATAAAGACATAGATAAGCTTTTTGATCTCTTACCCCAATTCCATTGAAATTGTTATTAAGTAATAATAACATTATCTTACCCCAATTCCATTGAAATTGTTATTTTTATCCCCAATTCCTTAGAAGTTTTTTAAAACAATTTATCATGCCATAATGTCCATTTTCCAATTTCCCACTAGACAGAATATTACGAAAAGCTAATAAAATCAATTATGAAATTTATGAATGATAATATATTTGATCATTGTATGCCCGATCCAGGGGTATCGTCGGTAAAATACTAATTACCAATTAAAAGTAGTTAAAGTTGACTTGAATATTCTAACCGGGTAAAATAAGAAACATGAAACATGCAGAGAGAGTATTATCTAGGATGGATTAGAAGTAAAAGGAGTTTTCTATGGTAAAAGTTGGCTCGATTAGTTAGGCCTCTTTACGCCTCCCTCGATATAATTAATACTCAGAGTGTGAAACTGGCCCTATAAAATAAGAACGTCTTTATCAGTAGGAACTCTTGAGGTTTTACCAAAGGCATGTGTATCTCTTTGTTTTCAAAAAGTAATCAAATGCCTCTTTATGTTTTGCGTATAATATCTTTCATAGTTAAGAATAGTATGAGCAGCTTTTCGCTTTTATGTTTATTTAAATTAGTTTTGAGCAACTTAGTTTTGACGTAGTCCATTATTAATATATTATTTAACTTTCTAGCATCTTTGTCAGTGCAGCTCTACCTTTTATCAATAAAAATTGGGAAATTTCTCAGTACCACGAGGTTTGGCGTAATTAGAGATCTACACATTTGGGAATTCTCGAGATACACTCGGGTTTGTGTTTGGGCTCAAGATACCCAGTTACTATGGGACGGAACCTTGGCAGTTAGGTTTTAGTCCATAATATCCCGATTTTTTCTGTCCTCCCATTCCCCCACCCCACTTGCCAACCCCCTCCCCGGTGCCGGCCGACGGCCGTGACCACCACCACTCCCGGCGCCGGCGACCCTTCCCCCTCCCCTTCCCCATTCCCGATTCCCTCACCCCGAAGCGTTGGCGGTGGCCGGACGACAAAAGCGGCAGCACACCTAGGGTGGTTTGGGAGTGGGTTTAGAGGTTTGGGGGGCGTGTATCTCAGGTGGGGAAGAGGAGGGGGTCGACTTACGATGGGAGACGAGGGAAGGGGGCCATTTCCGATAGGGGAAAGGGGGAAGGTGGCGGTGTCGGGGTGGGGGTGGGGGAATCGAGAATGGGGAAAGGGAGGGCTTGGGTGGGGTGTCGAGGGTGGGGGGAAAGGGAGAGGGTGGGTCGCCAGGCTCCAACGGCGGGGGTCTCGTTGTTCCGGCGGCGGAGGGAGGGGGGTAGAGTCGCCGGCGCCGGAAGTGGGGGTGGTGGTCGCCGCCGGTCGCCGGTTGGGGGAGGGGAGTTGGCGGTGGGTGGGGGAATGGGAGGAGAGAAAATTGGGGATACTATGGACGGAAAACCTAACGGAGTTAGGGTTCCGTCCATAGTAATGGTATCTTGAGCCCAAACACAAACCTCAGGGGTATTTGAGGAATTCCCCAAATGTGGGGGGTATCTTGGGAATTACGCCAAACCTCAGGGGTACCTGAGGAAATATCCCATAAAAATTTACTCAACTTTCTCTCTCCTCTAATAAAAAATACCCCACCAACTTCTATCACATCTACTTTTTAAATAAAATAACATTTGATAATCACACTACAACTTATCACATTAAACTACGTGTCCCAACAAGTGTTCAGATCTTTCTGGGACGGAGGGAGTACCAAACACCATTACCAATGTTCATTATGTTAACTTAAATGATCCTATCCTAGTTCCCAAATGTTCCACGCTATGATAAAAAAAGTCATTTAAAGTAGATGAAATTGCTTAAAAGATCGAAATTATTAAAGTTATTTTGATTGCAGAAAAAAGGCACTTTGTATCGCTATGAAAACACATTTTGGATGTAAAGTGGGTTAACATGCTAATTAGGTTGAAGCTTAAATGATTTCAGGTCATTTAAGTTAACATATGAGCATTGCTATTTAATTAAGGGTCTCTGGCATAATATGCAAACCTAAAGAGTATTTGGTGAATATATGAAAACGGAGGGGTGTCTCACTACTACTTCATGCATTTCATAAATCTTCAAGGGTGTGTTTGGTAAAAGTCCGAAAAAGAATAGCGTGTGAGTAATGATTTGTCGTTTAAAGCCAAAAGGCATCGACTATAGAATAATCATATAACCAAGTAATTAAGTATCTTTATGAATATTCTTTAATTTTGAGTTACTTTACGAAAGCTGGGTAGAACATGTGTAATGCGTGGCCATTATTTGTCTTTAATTATTAGTTTGGCTTTTTTTAACCAAAAATTTGAAGCAAGAAATTCCTTAGTGCATAGTCGTTCCATATGCATATATTTTTTTCAGGGAAGAGTAATACATTATGATGTCTTTTATACTGTTTCTCTCCACTACTTTATTCAAATAGGGTTGCACATCGAAATCCAAGCGTCATATATTTTATATTAGTAAATAGGTGACAACTTTTAATGAATGCCTAATAAGAATATATGAGATTTTTAATTCTGAACTGAAGTGAGTATCATGAGGGGATTATCTATACTAATATATTAAAAGGTGTACATAAGAAAGTATATGTCATGTCATATACTTAACAAGGAATACGTACTACAAAAATTTGTATAGTAAGATTCGAACATGCGATCAATACGTTGTAAAGTAAAAATCTTACCATATCAACCAACTATTAGATGTGTTCTTACTCCACATATATATATATATATATATATATATATATATATATATATATATATATATATATATATATATATATATATATATCTTGAAACTTTAAAATATATAACAAACTTATTTGGAATAAATACGAGCTCAAAACTTAGAAGTATTGTCCAAAGTAAAAACTTGGGGCATTGCCCGAGCTACACACTAGTTTCTATTATATAAAGGAAGATGTAAAGATTTATATATATATATATGTATATATATATATATATATATATATATATATATATATATATATATATACCATCAAATAAATAAATAAAAAACTCATCTTTGCCCTTCTTTCTTTTTATAAAAAAAATGCGAATTTACAAGACAATTCTATCAAATCTTAAGGCGGTTTCTTAATTTCATTAACTTCTTTCTTTTAGTTAAAATTAAGGATTTGGACTAGAGGTTATCAAAATGCGGGCTGAGTCGGGTTAGGGTCGGGTTGACACTATTAAAAATCGGCCCGAATAATGGGCCGGGCCAGCCCAAATTTTCGGGTTGATTTTTGTTGCCCAAAGCTCGCTTTTTCGGGCGAAAACGCGCTGGACAAAATTTAGACAAAAAGGTCATTTTCTGCTTGCCCAAAGCCCGTTCCAAACCCAAAAAAATTCAGGCCGGGCCCAAACAATCTACTAAGCCCGGGCATTTCGGGTCGGACCGGGTTACCTTTGAACAACTCTAATTTGGATAAATGTAATTAACAATTCAACTTGGTATTTGCTTTTACACGCATTCTGTGCATGTAAGACTTATCATTATATGAATGTAGGGTGGGGGGTTTGACAATTTGGAAAATCATATAATAAGCTAGTTTGATTTTAAATGGATCATAAAAGTTGTTTGAAGATCAAAGTACTATTTCTAAAAAAAAAAAAAAATTGAAAACCATCCAGTAATCCCCAGAGCTCACCATACTTCGACTAATTCAGATTCAAGGCAAGAAAAAGCCCATAATGGTAAAGCTCTCCCAACAAGTGTTTATTCTTTCTGAAAAGTTCGAATTTGTTGGTATCGAAAAACAATCTTAAGACTCAAAAAGACATTCCTTCCCTTTGATACGAGTTGTTCTACTTTAACTTTTAACATTATATATGTTTCACTTTGGTAAAATATTGTTGCACTCGTCCAAATGTATATTTTCAAACGATTGTATATTTATGAATATTGTATAAGATTATAAGTACTCTAAGAGGAATTTCATGAATCATATTCATAAGCACTTAAAACAGGATCTCATGCATATACATTCAAGGATCACATAATAGTTAAGTATTAACCTTTGACGCGTGATTTCCACAAAGCTCTTCGAGATCCGGAGATAGAACCGCAATTGAGATTCCTCTACTAGGTCCACGAATCCAGATCAATGCTCCACCAATGCTAGTTGGAAAGAAGAGGGACTCTTCTATTTCTTGGAGCAGTATTACGTAACTTTGAAAGAGAGAGAAAAGAGGAGAGAGAAAATAATGAGAGAATAAAGCGGCGCTTTATTTTCTCACCCACACCTAATTATAGGAACTAATTAGGTTAGGAGTCCTCCCCTTTTCTACCTCCTTGGCCGGCCACTCCTAGAGTCCTACATGGGCTCTAGGTCATTCTTTTATTGATCCGGATTGTGTAAGTGTGACCTTTGTAGGATCCATCTAATTGGGCTTCGGGTTTATTATTTACTAAACCTGAAGTTCTATAGCATCCTCTAGCAAAGCGTATAGACAACCCAATTTAATGAATTTATTATCTCCATAATATGATCCATGTTATATTTAGTAATTGCATTAGAGTCAAGGACACAATTCCTTCAATCTCCCACTTGTCCGAGACGAGTGTGCAATCTTCAAATTCCTTAAGTCTCTTAGTGTCCAATTTGATAGTATGACCATATCACTATATCATCCATACTAGTCTTCAAATTAATCCTTGAAATCCGAGTTCGAATTGACAAACAAATGATCATCATATAATCCATTTGAGCACGACCATGCATTTTTCAATTCTCACTCTCCAAGGGGCCAAGACACCCTTCCTATCTCATATAGGAGGACTTTTCAATCTTGTGGCAACCAAAACTCCCACTCAACTTTTAGCACAACCCGAACACTGCCTTTATAGTCCCCTTTTACGGCATGACGTTTGACAGCATCAAAGTTATACCAATCATTAGGCTAAGTAGTGTTCCACTCATGTCTTAGGAATCCACTAATATAATTACGAAGTTATAGAAACTTCTAAGTAGGTCTGTTCGATCATGTATCAACTATACATGTCCATATGATTGACTAAACATCTCCATGTTCCCATAGCCCATGAAACGACGCTATCAATCAATCTTATATGCTAATCCTTTAATAAGTCATTTATGTCCAATTTAACGACTTAGCTAGATTAGGAACTATAATATTCTATGAATTCTGTTCACTTATGGTGTTTCATTCATCAAATCACATATTTGACAAAACCATTGAATTCAAGATATATTTTGGACATTTTATTTAATACCAAACCAAAATTAAATAATATAAAATTTTATTTCTCATAAACATAAAATAGCAAAACCATGTCTTTACATTGTAATAAGTTTCTCTAAACCTAGTACAATCTAAAGCCACTCTAAAATTTGCTTCAAGCCTATAGCTCTAGCGTGACATTCATGCTTGGGTTGAGGTAGTGGTTTAGTGAGCGGATCAGCCACATTCTCATCCGTGTGAACTTTGCAGATCCTGACATCCTTCCTGTCAACAATCTCCCTAATGAGGTGATACTTCCTCATTACATGTTTGGATTTGTTATGTGATCTCGGTTCTTTTGCTTGCGCAATAGCACCATTGTTATCACAGAACAACTCAATCCCTTCCAGAGCACTAGGTATAATATCCAGCTCTGTCAAGAACTTCTTTATCCAAACTGCTTCTTTAGCTGCTTCAACCGCTGCTAAATATTCTGATTCTGTCGTAGAGTCTGCTACAGTGCTTTGCTTTGAGCTCTTCCACCACTTGCTCCTCCATTTAGACAAAAGACGTACTCGACCGAGAGCGGTAATCATCTCGCTCGGTTTGGAAGCTCGCATCAGTATAACCTTTAACAACCAACTCACTTTCACCTCCATAGACTAAGAACATGCCTTTAGTTCTTCTCAAGTACTTAAGGATGCTCTTAGCTGCAATCCAGTGTGCTTCCCCTGGATTTGCTTGGAACCTGCTACACATGCTCAAGGCATATGCAACATCTGGTCGAGTACTTATCATAGCATACATGATAGACCCTATAGCCGAAGCATAAGGTATGCTACTCATTCGCTTCAAATCATCAGGCTCAGTCGGGCACTGACTCTTGCTAAGCGATATCCATGTGACATAGGAATGAATCCTCTCTTCGAGTTTTCCATGTTGAACCTTGCAAGAACTTTATCAATATAAGTTTCTTGACTTAGTCCAATCATCCTTCGAGACCTATCTCTATGGATTTTAATTCCCAGTATGTACTCAGCTTCTCCAAGGTCCTTCATGGAGAAACAACTTTTCAACCATTCCTTGACTGACTCAAGCATTGGTATGTCATTTTCCATGAGTAGTATGTCATCTACATACAATACCAAGAAGACTAAGCTGCTCCCACTAAACTTCTTGTAAACACAAGACTCTTCTTCACTTTTGATGAAACCAAATTTCTTGATTGCCTCATCAAATCGAAGATTCCAGCTCCGAGATGCCTGCTTCAATCCATATATGGATCTTTGAAGCTTGCAAACCCTTTTAGGATTTTCTGGATCCTCAAAACCTTTAGGTTGTGTCATGTACACATCCTCATTCAAGAACCCATTCAAGAATGCTGTTTTGACATCCATATGCCAAATTTCATAATCATAAAATGCAGCAATCGCTAAAAGTATCCGAATTGACTTAAGCATTGCTACTGGAGAAAAGGTCTCATCATAGTCTATACCATGAATTTGTCTGAATCCTTTTGCAACCAGTCTTGCTTTATAGACATAGACATTCCCATCTTTGTCTGTTTTCAATTTGAACACCCACTTGCATCCAATAGGGTTAACCCCATCAGGCAAGTCGACCAGGGTCCAAACTTTATTCTCAGACATGGAGTCTAACTCGGATTTCATGGCCTCAAGCCATTTCTCAGAGTCTGGGCTCGTCAAAGCTTGTTTGTAGGTAGTAGGTTCTGAATTCTCCAAAATCATAATTTCAGAGTTTTCAGTTAACAGGAAATCAACCAACCTCTTGTTTGGAATCCTTTCTCTACTAGACCTACGCGGGGCCTGAGCATCAAGAGAAATGTTCTCTTCAACTTCTTGAAGATCTTCGCTTGAATTAGATTCAAGTGGGGCGGTAGGAGGTTCACGCGTTGAATACGTCATCTCCTGAACTAGACTTTCGTCTTGTGATAGGCTGTCGTACACCTGTCAAAAATAATTCCTGCAAAACCTTCTAACAATGTAGTAGGGTAAGTAGGGTCGAATCCACAGAGAGATGGTTGTTTTAATCTAGCTTATAATGCATGGAGAAACTAAACAAGATCAGGAATAATGAATTAAAGTTCTAAACTAATCAAACTACGAAAATCAAGCTAAAAAGGATCTAGGGCAATGGTTCACCATGTTCATAACTATAATCTATCAAAATATCATCAATGATTCAATTAATCAGATATTTAGAGCACATGTTAATCCTACGGTCGGGCCTTAACGCTCTCAAATCAACATATGCTCGTACGGTCGCTCAACATAATCAGATTTGCTAATTGTAGGTAAGCCTCTAAAGAGTACTATCTCTCGATCTATGACTCGATATTAGCAATATTTAATCAGACAATTGATCAGATTGCAAGATTAACAATAAAAACACTAATCAATTAGAGATATCAATAACTAATCAAACCATTAATAAATATCAATCAAGAATCATAGCATATAAACATGGATTCCCAAACCCTAGAATATAAACTACTCAATCATGAAATAAATAAAGAAATTTAAATCTACAAAGAAAAGCATGATAAAAGAAATCAATGAAAGAAAAGAGATGAAAATTATAAACTCATGAATTAATGAAGAAAAGAGAAACTAGGGTTTGCCATGAAAAACTAGAGAGAAAAGGAAGAAGGAAACTAAAACTAAACCTAAGAATACAAAATATAACGTCAGAAAGGAGATCTCGGGGGAGAGAGAGAGAAGACATATTTATAGTTTTTACAAAATCGGCTAAAAAAGGCAGAAATTAACCTTCCGGAAAAACCGCCCGGTCGACCGGGCAAAACCGCTCGGTCGGGCGACGTTGTTCTGAAACTACGACAAATATGAAATTCCGCCCGGTCGGGCGCGCAAGCACTTTTGGAGCCACTTTCGCCCGGTTGACCGGGAAAACATGCCTTGTACTCTGAAGAAATTTTCGTCTCGCCCGGTCGGGCGAAACCGCCCGGTCGACCGGGCGGAAAAACTATGATTTTTGCGTCAACTTGCGAAGGCTGTATCTCTTAAACCAGAAGTCTATTTGGGGCATGTGACCTATTGTTGGAAAGCCCTTCAAGTCTAGTTTCCAACCCAACTGGAATTTCTTGATTCTAAAAAGCACATCAAAAGTTATGGTCAGAAGAGTATACGTGACTCCTTTTTCACATTTCTTCTAATGATTTTCCGCTTCGTTTTCGCTCAAACTCGTACTAAGACATATCCATACTATCCTTATGCATCGTAGCTTATTTCCAAGTGCTCCTAATCCTCAAGCTCAGCTAAATATGCTCCAAATACGTTATTATTACCTGAAATTCATCAAAAACAAGAAAACATACCGAATAGGAGTAAAATAACATAACACTAGTGGAAAAAAGCCCATCTGATGCGGTCAAAACCGGGCTTACTGCTGCGGTTTTGGGCCGCATCAGGTGGGCTCGCAGCCGATGTCAATTATTTACTGATCCGGTCCTAAACCGGATCAGTAAATAATTTTCTGATCCGGTTTTTTAGGAAAACCGGATCAGATAGTTATATAATCTGATCCGGTTATCCTAAAAAACCGGATCAGAAAATTGCCTTGGCGCCAATTTGATGTATGCAAAGCACACAATCTGATCCGGTTATTTAGGAAAACCGGATCAGATTGTTATATATATATTTAAATATTATATATATATATATATATATATATATATATATATATATATATATATATATATATATATATATATATAATATTTATATATATATGTATATAATATTTATATATATATGTATATATTATTATATTTATATGTATATATTATTATATTGGATTTTTTGGTTAAAACACCCTTATGTTTGCTGATTTTTAAAACAATCCCCCTTTTGTTTTTTTTTTTGAAATGAACCCCCAAACGTTTCATAAAAATTTTGGTTGCACCCCCAAAACCTAACTTCAGTCAAATCCAGGCGTTTGTGGGGCCCTTTTTTTCATTTTCCCTCCTAAATGTTGCGTGAAATGACATTTGTATCCTTGGGTAATAAGACCCTTCAACTAACCCCTTCATCTCTCTCATTCAATTCCTTCGTTTCTGATTTCATCTCTCTCACTTGCTTCAGTCAGAAATTCATCCTCTCTCTCTCTTGTCATCATCTACACATTTTCATCTTCTCTTTCAGTCTCTCTCATCCACCTAGAGTTGCAACACTTTATCTCTCCCTCATCATCATGGAGAATTCTGCAATGACAGAAAAGGGGAAACTTTTATGGACGGTAAAACAAGAGCATGGTGCCCAAAATAGGTAATTCACTGTGCTTTGGGTGAAATTACCTTTATCTTCATTAAATTAGACTTTTTAATTGCTGGTTTGTTGGATTACTGTAATGGTGCTTAGAAGCCCTAATTTTTTAATTGCTTGTTGATGTTAAAAAATGATTCTTTGAAATTTTTTGTTCAACACCACCAAATTTTCCACCTTTGGCTTAGTGTCTTGAATCCTTGCGATTTCACTCTTTAAAAACGTTACTTCCTGTGCCAACAACCTCTTCTCCAGCACCAGTTCATTAATGACCACCTTCTGCCACTCCTCCTGATTTTTGTCAACCCATCCAAAGAATCCACATCCCTCTCTTCCAGTATGAACATCTGATAATTTGCAGGCATATAAACTCCTCCCAGGATTGTCATGCGTCCATGACCTCAAAATCTTAGCAGGAATTTGACAATTGCATTTGGTTGCCATAACCCTAATTGAACAATTAACCCAAATTAAAATAAGCAAATAAACCCTAGAATCGCAAAATTGCCCAAAATTGAATGCTTAGAAATGAATGTAACACTTACTTGATTTGAAGGATGTCAGGAATTGTCAATTGAGAGTGGAATTGCAATTTTTCGTTCGAAATTTTGGAGTAGCAGCTTCAATTTTGGGGTGTCGGAAAATGACCGTTGTGAGAGAGGGAAGATCCTGATTTGGGGATGAAGAGGTTGTTATATAATAGCATAGGTGGGCCCCACAAACGTCTGGATTTGACGGAAGTTAGGTTTTGGGGGTGCAACCAAATTTTTTATAAAACGTTTGGGGGTTCATTTCAAAAAAAAAAACAAAAGGGGGATTGTTTTAAAAATCAGCAAACATAAGGGTGTTTTAACCAAAAAATCCTATTATATTTATATGAAGCTTATATGTAAACCTGTTATAATTGGCAAAAAGTATCACGCACGCGTCGTATACAAGTCAAAATGATATTATATATATAATATTTTGAGAATTATAAATGTACTACAAATAAAGTTGAAATAAGTACTAAAATCAAAAATAAATATTTGGACCTATATAAGTAGCTAGTAACATAATAAGAACATAAAAACTCAAAGCCGCGACATCATCTTCACATGCAAAAGTCGGTAAGGTAGCGTGCTAGCAAATCCCGAACCTCGTCTATCTCGGCCGTGGTGAAACAACCATCCCTTGGTTTGCCATCGAGGAATACCTTATAAAACAAACATAAGGAAACACACATATATGACTTTAGTTGACTCTAAAGAGATTGAGGAAATAATATAATGTAAGAAATTAAGGAAATCGAGCTTAAAATGTAAACATCGGCAAAAAATGACAATCATTTACCCATAATGGGTTTCAGAGCATGTGAGTGGACTTTTGTTGACTTTAATACTTACATATATACTTATTAGAACTATATATGAGCTTAAAATGAGAGTAAGTGCGGGAGATTAAGGAAAGTTGAGCTAAGAAGGCCAAAATCGGGCCAAAATGACAATCATTTACCCAAAATGGGTTTCAAAAGCATATGAGTGGAATTTACTTGAATCTAATGGTTATAAATATTGTTATTAGAACTATACATGTCCTAACATGTGGCTACATGTAAGAAAATAAGTAAAATGAGCTTAAAAGGCCAAAATCGTCCCATACTTGGCATTCATTTACCCAAAATGGGTTTCAAAGCATGTGAATGGATTTTACTTAACTCTTATGGTTGTATATGTTGTTATTAGAACTATACATGTCCTAACATGTGGCTAAATGTAAGGAAATAAGCAAAATGAGCTTAAAAGACCAAAATCGTCCCGAAATGGCATTCATTTACCCAAATTGGGTTTCGAAGCATGAAAAATTATTTTGCTTGACTCTAATGGTTATATATGTTGCTATTAGAACTATATATGTCCTAAAATGTGGCTAAATGTAAGAAAATAAGTACAATGAGCTTGAAAGGCCAAAATAGGCTCGAAATGGCATTCATTTACCCAAAATGGGTTTCAAAGCATGTGAATGTAGTTTACTTGACTCTAATAGTTCTATATGTACTTGTTATAAGTATATATGACCTAAAATGTGGCTAAATGCGGGAAAGTTAAAAAAATTGAGCTTACGAGGCCAAAATCGGCCGTATATTGAGCTACTTATTATTTATGTATAATAATACCTTCTCAAGATCCCCGGCTTCCTTGCAACTTGAAAATATATCGAACATGAACCTCAACACATAGTAGCCACACTCGGTTCCCCCGGGTTGTTGAGCACACTAATTATAAAATTACATAAAAAAAAAACATGTAAGAAACGTACATGTTTGTTTTTTATAAAAGAAAGAAGTAGCTTAAGTAATATCTATTACCTTCATTGCTTTCCACTTAGGAACCTGTCCTGTTCTCTCAACTTTCTTCATACAACTGTAGTTATGTTAATTTCATGTGAGAAGTGGGCAAAGGATGAAATTAGTGAAACATGTTATGCAAATAAGCATTTTAAGTAACAAACATACCTATTTATGCATGATTTGAGGAGTAAGGATCGTGGTGGATCTTGAGCTGCAGAATCAAACTGATATACTGTGTTGTTTGAAGGACAAATCACAAGGAGCGACCAATGGAGACTAAAATCCCAAAAAAGTCAGGAATCAATCATGTGAGTACTTGTATTGTATAATAATAAAGTGACAAAAATAGATACAAGGTTAAGAACTATACTCTTCAAAACAAGGGGCAAATATGAACTTATGTTGTGCACGTTTAGCTGTTTTGAGACATAGCCAAATATACTCCTTAACCTCACTTGTGTTTTGCAAACAATTGTCAGCTCGAACAAAATTTGGACATAACCACCCAAACTGATCACGTCCACGAGGATCATCTTGGAGTAATCTTCAAAGCACAACCATGTACATAACATAGATATATTATTAGATATTGCAAAGAAAGTTCATATATTTGATAAGTACAACTATTATACCTGATGAAGGTTTGAATCAAGGAAACATTCAACATCTCTCTGCAAAGGAACTCCTTCACATCAACCTTAGACACCCATGTCGATGTTTCCTCGTGGTAGTTGAATTCCGTGGTACCCAACTTCACCTCCACAGGTGTATCATCCGGCATATCACGTACATTTGCATGTAGCCATAAGCATGACTTAGTGAGACACTGAAGCGTTGGTTTCTCAATCCAAGTATCTGTAGACGGGTTTAGTTCGCAACTTAAACCTTTGGAGTCTTGCGTTCCTTTACCCGAAATGGCCTTCTTTGACCTGCTTGTACCCTCCTTCTCCTTCGCCTTTTCCAGAGGAGGTGAGTCCGCCTTGCTTTCCTTGGGCTTGCTTTCCTTGGGCTTGCTTATTCTCTCCAAAACCTATTAATTCAAAGGGAAAAACATTCAACTTAGTTAGTTTATATTTAATAGGTATGAAATAAATCAATATGAATATGGATTTTAGTTTCTCATTTTACCTCGTCTGAAAACCTCACCCATGCCGATGGCCACAACACATAACCACCACGAGCGTCGATCAAGACATTTATATCAACTGACGGTTTAGGCAACGGAAGAGCAAAGTCTTCGTAACCGGGAGTGATGGTGACTACACTACTCGCCAAGTGCTCATTGTCCACACACTCGTGATGGACTATTGGTCGTTCACTTCGTGGTTGTGCATTTCCTTCAGCCACCACAATCAAACCCTCATCTTTTACATCTAGTAAAAGTTGGCAAGGCGTTTCTTCCTTCCAAAAGTAAATGGATTGAGGTTAGTTTATATTACTTAGTTTTAAAAATTATAAGAAGGATAGTAGTTACCTCTAGCTCAAGTATAGATGGTGCTGATTTTTGTGTGTTAGGATGGCTAGCTTTGTCCTCCAAAGGACGATCCAAAGGACGTATCACCGGTATACCAAAACCGTGAAAGGACCGCGTTGAAACTTTCCGTGATTTTAGCCGTCACTTTCTCGGTAATTTCCTCCGTAAGCTTCTCCCGCATAACTTGTGACATAGATTCGTTAGAGCGTGATCTTCTACCCACGGAGGAATCTTTAGCATAGGCTTTTTTCACACCGAGACGAATACCACCAAAACCCCCCAAACGTCCATTGTGGTCCTTTCCAAAAGTCTCGTAAAGAGCATCTTTGTTGCCTTCGGGAGTGAACTCGCCGCTAACCTCTTTTTGCTTGATCCCCATCTACATAGATTATAGAAGTAGTAAGTATAAAAAATTACAAATTAACAAGGGGGGTTGTGCGATGGGGGATTGTGCGGGGATGTGGCAACAAGCAAGGGGGAGGGGCGGCGGGGGAAGGAGGGGGCCGGGGGGGCAGCAGGGGAGGGGGGCAACGGGGGGAAGGGGGGTCGCAGGGGGAGGGGGCGGCGGGGAGGTGGGGGCAAGAAGGGGGGAAGGGGGTCGCAGGGGGAAGGGGGGGTCTGGCGGGGAGGGGGGCGGCGGGGGCGGCGAGGGGAAGAAGGGTCGGGGGAGGGCAAGCGGGGGTGGGGGCAGCAGGGGAAGGGGGGTGTCTGCGGGGAGGGGGCGGGAGGGGGGGGCAGCGGGGGGAGGGCGGCGGGGGAAGGGGGGTGTGCGCGGGGGAGGGGGCGCGGGGGAAGGGGGGGTCGCAGGGGGCGTAGGGGAGGAGGGCCAGCGGGGAGGGGAGCAGTAGGGGAGGGGCCAGCGGGGGGGGCCAGCAGGGGAGGGAGGCAAGGGGGGAGGGGGCGAGTGGGGGGAAGGGGGGAAGGGGCGGGGGGGGGGGGGGTCAGGGGGAAGGGGGGGGGTCTGCGGGGAGGGGGGCGGAAGGGGGAAGGGGGTGCAGGGGGCGAAGGGGAGGGGCGGAGCGGGGGCAAGGGGGCAGGCGGGGAGGGGGGCAAGGGGAGGGGGCGAGGGGGTGGGTGCGGCGGGGGGGCGGGGAGGCGACGGGGGGGAAGGCGGGGCATCGGGGAGGGGGTCCGAGGGGGCCGGCGGCACGGGGTGGGGGTCCGCGGGGAGGCGGCAAGGGGATGGGGTTCGGTAGTAAGGGGACGACAAAGAAGCGGGGGAAAAACATGTGAATTCAATTACTTACAACGGCATTTGCTATCTTCAAGGTCCCCGTATCTGAAATGGTCATTTTATTGTTTGAATCACGCCCATGCATGGAGCACCACCAATCAGCGACACAGTCAACTTTGACAGATGGGGTATTTGGGCGGGCGCGGATGTGTCGTCGTTGTGCACCGCACCCGGTCCAAAGATAAAATTTCTCCTACTCTCTTTTACACTAAGGTAGTATAATGGAAGTAGGGGTCGTATCCACAGGGAAACAGGGACGAGTTTATACTCAGCGTGATTCGATACCTAGATTAAGCTAAGGGCCGAGAAACCTAATAATAATTACAAAGGGGGGTTTCAAGTTGATTTATAACTAAACTACAACTAACTAGCATATAAACAAAATGAGAAATCAATTATAGGAAGATCTTGAATCCGATTAACATTCACTTCAATTCATTATCGATCCTTGAACCTCCACTCTAATTATTTCCATAATTATCTATTGTCGAGAATTAATCTCGTGTTCTCCTTATTCCTAGTTGAATAGCACGATCAGCGTGACTATAAAACCCTAACTAAAGGATAACCTAGTACGATAGCGTCTAAGTTCAATCCAATAGCAGCAATAAACACAGAGAACCAACAGACCTGCTAACGTCATACAAGCGATAAACATTCAACAGTTAATTCAATTTCCCCAAGAAATAACCAAGATGATCAGCATCTGAGTTACTCCCTAGTTTGCTACAAATCGATAAAAGAATAAAACAATCCGATTCTATTCTTAAATCTAGCATTAGATTAATTACACAATCAAACTAGTAACATTCCTAGCATAATCATGCAAAAATCATAGAAAGCAAGCATAGAAATTAAACCATAATCAAAGGAAATAGAAAGAGAGGAAAGATCTCACAATAATGCTTGAAGCTCCATATTAATCTCGTTCAAGAACGGTTCAAGCTACAATCGGAATAGCATAAGCCAATCCCGTAATTGAAATCTACAAAAACTAAACTAGAAAATAAAAACTAAAAGTGAAGACAACAAGAGAGGAGTGGAGTTTTGGAAACTCCCCTCTCCTTGTGGTGCCTCTGCCCCTAGGTCCAAAAACAAGCTTTAGTATTTATACTAAAGCTCAAAAAATCAGCCGACATTTAGGCCGGGCCTAGGGGGTCGCGAGGTGCGAAGTAGGTCGCACCGTGCGAGAGGGTGTTACGCCTACCGCGAAATTAGTTGGGCAAAGCGGGTCGCACCTCGCGGCGGCAGTCGCGAGGTGCGAGCAAGCGGTCGCGAGGTGCGACCATGCTCGCGAGGTGCGAGCTCGAGCGGGCACGGGCGAGGCCGCTTTGGGCGAGCCGGGCGAGCGCCGGGCCGCCTGCTTCTTTGGGCGCCGGGCGTGCGCAAGGCTTGCGGTAGCTTCGTTGCGATGGCCGAGGCTTGGGCTTGCGGTGCTCACGAGAGCTTGGCTTGGCGAGCTTGTGGTGATGCTTAGGCTTGCGGTGATGCTTGGGCTTTGCTCGGCTCAAATGCACTTCACCTTGGAAGCTCGGAATACATGACGTTAACACAAATTATCTCGCACAGCTCCGAACTTCCGCTAAGGGTTAAATAAAACATGAACGTTAACAATTACAATCAAACCCTTAGCAAAGTGCACCCAAAGTTACGTAAATACTACGTGTAACTTGAGCGTATCAAATACCCCCACACTTGAACTTTACTCGACCTCGAGTAAACTCAAAATGAGGATCACCAAATAAATCATCACCCAAGCTAACGACACCAACCTACACTCCCCATCAACTACACCATCATTATCACTTCTTAACAAAATACGCTCAAAACCTAAACGTAAGGGATGATGATTCCCCCACACTTAGATTCAAGCTCACCTGAAAAATACAGACGCGACAACAATAATCACCAAACGACAACCAAAATGTGAGCTCAAATCCTGAAGGATCTCAAAGGAGTTGAACCCACTCCAACGCCACAATCAAAATGACAACTCGCCTAAAACCTCAAAAGATAAACTAAAACTACTACTACAACAACTAATTTAAAATAGCAAGCCATGGAATGAAGACAAAAAGGGATAAATTCCATGCTTACTCCCAAAAACAAACAATCAACCAAAAGAATGTGAAAGCCAAAATAAATCTTCACAAAATCAAGGATGAAATAACCAAACCAAACCCGAAAACGCTTTCCACCTTATGACACCAACTCCGGCAAATGAGTTTTCAAAGTATATAATTCTCTCTTAATCTCTCATTTTGCCTAGGAGCCCTTTCGGGTTTTCATCCTAGCGTCACACATTTCTTTTTGGTTGCATCTCACCATCTTACCCGCTCAACATAAGCCACTTTTTTACATAAGTTGCCCTTTCGGGTTTTCAACCTATCCGGGCCCCCATTTTTGCTTGAGTCGCCCACCCTTGTGGGTTTTCAACTCAGCGGGTTTCATTTCATCACTTTTTTTTTTTGATATTTTTTTTTTTCATTTTTTTTTTCATTTTCATTTTTTTTTTTCAAATTGAAAGTAATATATACAACATAGATACATGAGAATGAGAATACCCTCCCCCCTACTTAAACTACACATTGTCCTCAATGTGTCGACAATTAAAAGAAAAAGTATACTGAAAATAGGGGGGGAAATTTGAAAATCGGGTAAATCGAAGATCGAATGCTCAAAACTCATGACAAGCAATCCGTCAAACTCAAATTTCTTAATAACACCAACTCGAATCTCATAAATCAACTCACAACCCTCTCCCTCGAATCACTCAAACAAATGACAAGTTCAAAAGTTTTGAATTTTTGAGATTTGCACCTAGCTTAAGAGATCGAAAAGATACATTAACAATCTCAATCCTCTAGTGTTACCAACTCCTAGCTATTGAAGTCCTCCCAACGGATTTTCTTTTGTGGATTTTGGTTCCAAGCGGATTAAGATGTGTTGTGGTTCGTTTTAGTGGGTGGGCGGTGGGTGAAAGAAAATTTGTTGTGGTGGTGGAAATTTGATGAGAAAATAAAGGAAAAGAAAGAAAATAAAAAGGGTCTCGGGTTGCCTCCCGAGAAGCGCTGTTGTTTAAAGTCGTGAGCCCGACTTAATACCTTAAGCTTAATCATTGGGTTGTGCTCCATGTGTGACAATGGTGGTTCCATGTCAATCTCCACTTCAAGTACCTGCAAAATTGATTGAGAAGAACCCTTGCAATGCATTGTTAGCACTATGAGTGTCAACAAAAAAACAAAGAGCACAAACAATACCATCCAAAAATCACACTAAATACAAACAAGTAACACCGTTTCCCCGGCAACGGCGCCAAAATTTGGGCGGGCGCGGATGTGTCGTCGTTGTGCACCGCACCCGGTCCAAAGATAAAATTTCTCCTACTCTCTTTTACACTAAGGTAGTATAATGGAAGTAGGGGTCGTATCCACAGGGAAACAGGGACGAGTTTATACTCAGCGTGATTCGATACCTAGATTAAGCTAAGGGCCGAGAAACCTAATAATAATTACAAAGGGGGGTTTCAAGTTGATTTATAACTAAACTACAACTAACTAGCATATAAACAAAATGAGAAATCAATTATAGGAAGATCTTGAATCCGATTAACATTCACTTCAATTCATTATCGATCCTTGAACCTCCACTCTAATTATTTCCATAATTATCTATTGTCGAGAATTAATCTCGTGTTCTCCTTATTCCTAGTTGAATAGCACGATCAGCGTGACTATAAAACCCTAACTAAAGGATAACCTAGTACGATAGCGTCTAAGTTCAATCCAATAGGCAACAATAAACACGAGAGAACCAACGGACACCGCTAACGTCATACAAGCGATAAACATTCAACGATTAATTCAATTTCCCCAAGAAATAACCAAGATGATCGGCATCGAGTTACTCCCTAGTTTGCTACAAATCGATAAAAGAATAAAACAATCCGATTCTATTCTTAAATCTAGCATTAGATTAATTACACAATCAAACTAGTAACATTCCTAGCATAATCATGCAAAAATCATAGAAAGCAAGCATAGAATTTAAACCATAATCAAAGGAAATAGAAAGAGAGGAAAGATCTCACAATAATGCTTGAAGCTCCATATTAATCTCGTTCAAGAACGGTTCAAGCTACAATCGGAATAGCATAAGCCAATCCCGTAATTGAAATCTACAAAAACTAAACTAGAAAATAAAAACTAAAAGTGAAGACAACAAGAGAGGAGTGGAGTTTTGGAAACTCCCTCTCCTTGTGGCTTTGCCCCCTAGGTCCAAAAACAAGCTTTAGTATTTATACTAAAGCTCAAAAATCGCCCGACATTTAGACCGGGCCTAGGGGTCGCGAGGTGCGAAGTAGGTCGCACCGTGCGAAGGGTGTTACGCCTACCGCGAGAATTAGGCTGGGCAAGCGGTCGCACCTCGCGAGCGGGTCGCGAGGTGCGAGCAAGCGAGTCGCGAGGTGCGACCATGCTCGCGAGGTGCGAGCTCGAGCCGTGGGGCGAGGCATTTGGGCGAGGCTGGGCGAAGGGCGAGCGCCGGGCGCTGGCTCTTCTTGGGGGCCGGGCGTGCGCAAGGCTTGCGGTAGCTTGCTGCGATGGCTGAGGCTTGGGCTTGCGGTGCTCACGAGAGCTTGGCTTGGCGAGCTTGTGGTGATGCTTAGGCTTGCGGTGATGCTTGGGCTTTGCTCGGCTCAAATGCACTTCACCTTGGAAGCTCGGAATACATGACGTTAACACAAATTATCTCGCACAGCTCCGAACTTCCGCTAAGGGTTAAATAAAACATGAACGTTAACAATTACAATCAAACCCTTAGCAAAGTGCACCCAAAGTTACGTAAATACTACGTGTAACTTGAGCGTATCAGTATTGGAGGTAGAAGATGTCGTTGTTGATGCATCGATAGAAGGGTAAAATTTATCGTCAATCCACACCTGTCTCGCCCTCGCATAAGTGTAGGAACCCATATGATGGTAGTGGTTCCTCTGTTTTGAACTGTGTGCATGTTTCTCACGCTTAGCCTATAAAATCACATGGTTAGTTTGAAAACACATCTAATTGTATTAAAAGTAAATATACAAAGTCGAATATGCGATAAATAGCACAATACTTACCACCATCTCCGGCGTAGTATTTTGGGCAACAAATGCCTCCCAATTCTCTCGTTTTATATGGCCCCAAATCTCATAAGGCATGTTATCCAGGTTGTCGTGGCTCTTCCTCTCCCCCGTCATTTTTCGTTTCTCTTGTCTCATTTTGCTTTGATTTTACAATTTTCCTCCTCTTTACATTCTTCTTTTCATTCCTCTTTCTCCGTTTTGTGATCCACCCACTAACTAGTTTGCTTTTGAAAGCTCTAAATCTTTCGGCCACCGCGGATAGGAACAACACCTTTTTGGCGTCATTAGGAGTAATATGGAACAAATTCTATAGAAACAAGAAACCAACAAATAGTTATTTCCATATAGATATATATCAATGAAAATATGTTGTTATTAGAGCTATATATGTCCTAACATGTGGCTAAATGCAAGAAACTAAGTACTTTGAACATGAAAAGCAAAAACCGACCCGAAATAGCCTTCATTTACCCAAAATGGGTTTCAAAGCATAAGAAGTGATTTTTCTTGGCTCTAATGGTTGTATATGTTGTTATTACAACTATATATGTCCTAACATGTGGCTAAATGCGAGAAACTAAGTACATTGAACATGAAAAGCAAAATCGGCCCGAAATGACCTTCATTTACCCAAAATCGGTTTCATCTACCCAAAATGGGTTTGAAAGCATGTAAATGGATTTTAGTTAACTCTAATGGTTGTATATGTTGTTATTACAACTATATATGTCCTAACATGTGGCTAAATGCAAGAAACTAAGTACTTTGAACATCAAAAGCAAAAACCGACCCGAAATAGCCTTCATTTACCCAAAATGGGTTTCAAAGCATAAGAAGTGATTTTTCTTGGCTCTAATGGTTGTATATGTTGTTATTACAACTATATATGTCCTAAAATGTGGCTAAATGCGAGAAAATAAGTACATTGAACATGAAAAGCAAAATCGGCCCGAAATGACCTTCATTTACCCAAAATCGGTTTCATCTACCCTAAATACGAGAAACTAAACTAATTTAGTTGAAAACTAAACTAATTTAGTTGAAAACTAAACTTACACAAGTGTCTTCCCATAATGATTTCTTCATTCCCTCGGGCACATCTTTCCATTTGACCAAAATATTGAGTTTGCGCATACAAAACCCAATATCTTCGCCCATACTTTGCACGCCACTTACCCACAAGGTTGACCCAAATCATCATACTCGAGGGTCATATGGATATTTCTATCGACATTCAAACCCTTAGTCGCACCCCTTCCTTTTCGTTTCTTTGTTGCAACGATGCTTGGAGTTTTGGTGGTCCTATGCAATTCTTTCCCCGCATTATTGTGTGGCACAACGATGGATGAAATAAATGGATAATCTTCCCTAGCATTGTCGTCAATAGGGGGAGCATTATCGGCTAGCACCTCATTTATTTCCACCAAGCGAATTTCCCTTTCACGCAAGCGCTTCTCCTCATCATCCGCTATGTCTTCCGGATCACCTTTATCCTCCTCCTTGTCCGCATTATACTCATCATCATCATCCAATGACTTATCATAATCATCATCGGTTCCTTCCTCCACAATCACATCATCTCGGTCCATGTTTGAAAGTCCCGAAATAATGTAAAAAAATTAATTAGAGACGCGCAAGAGTTAACAAAAAAACAATGGTATCAAACAAACAAAAAAAATTTATCCTCCTCCCTTTGCCCCCCTTCTTTGCTCCCCCACCCCCGCCGCCCCGCTGCTCCCCCGCCTCTGCCCCCTCGCTCCCCACCCCGCCGCCCCCCACCCCGCTTTGCCCCCCCGCCGCTGCCCCCACCCTCGCTTCCCCCCCCCGCTACCCCCACCCCCGCTACCCCCCAACCCCGCTACCCCCCCAACCCTCTTGCCCCCCTTGCTTGCTCCCCTACCCCTGTTGCCCCCCGCTTGCTTGCTCCCCAGCCTGCTTCGCCCCCCCCCGCTACCCCCCAACCCTTGCCCCCCTTGCTGCTCCCCCCACCCCCCTCGCCCCTGCTCCCCAGCCTGCCGCCCCCCTGCTCCCCCCCTGCTGCCCCCACCCCTGCTACCTCCCAACCCTGCTGCCCCCCCTTGCTGCTCCCCCACCCCTTTTGCCCCCCCTCTTTGCTCCCCCAGCCTGTCGCCCTCCCGCTCCCCCGGCCCTACTGCCCCCACCCCTGCTACCCCCCAACCCTGCTGCCCCCCCTTGCTGCTCCCCCCACCCCTGCTGCCCCCCTGCTCCCCCACCCTGCTGCCCCCCACCATGCTGCTACCCCCAGCCCCGCTCGCCCCCCCCTTGCGGCCCCCGTGCAAACCTCCCACCCGCACAAGCCATAATTCGATCGGAAATATCTTTAAAATCATGCGACCCAACTTTAAGTGACTCTAATGGTGATACATATACCAATAAGAACTATACATACCTAAAATGAGGCTAAAAGCGATAAATTCAAGAAATTGAGCTCGAAAAGCCGAAATCGGCCCGAAATGACATTCACTTACCCAAAATGGGTTTCAAAACATGTGAAGCGAGTTTAGTTGATTGTAATACATATATTTATACCAATAAGAACTATACATGACCTAAAATGAGGCTAAACGCGATAAATTCAAGAAATTGGGCTCGAAAAGCAGAAATCGGCCCGAAATGACATTCACTTACCCAAAATGGGTTTCAAAACATGTGAAGCGAGTTTAGTTGATTGTAATACATATATATATACCAATAAGAACTATACATGATTTAAAATGAGGCTAAAAGCGATAAATTAAAGAAATTGAGCTCGAAAAGCCGAAATCAGCCCAAAATGACATTCACTTACCCAAAATGGGTTTCAAAACATGTGAAGCGAGTTTAGTTGATTGTAATACATATATATATACCAATAAGAACTATACATGACCTAAAATGAGGCTAAAAGCGATAAATTAAAGAAATTGAGCTCGAAAAGCCGAAATCGGCCCGAAATGACATTCACTTACCCAAAATGGGTTTCAAAACATGTGAAGCGAGTTTAGTTGATTGTAATACATATATACATACCAAATTAAACTATTCATGACATTACAAACGACAAAAAGTGAGAAATTCAGTCAAATGACCTTGAAAAGCCGAAAGCCGGAATTTGAACTTGAGAAGTCGAGCCTTTTGTTTACTTTTACCACCTTCCTATGAAGTTTCAACCATTATCCCTTCCCCGTGATCTGCACGCATGTAATTTGTCGCTAACTCGACATCAGTGACATCGGACTTGGGAATGGTGAAAGGCGGGGTGTCTTCAAACGCATCATACTCCTCCTCATCCTCAACATCACCAACTCCAAGTATACTTCTTTTTCCAGGGGACAACAATTGACCACTTTTTATCGAAGGGTCGATTACGTAGAATACTTGCTTAACTTGTGATGCAAGCACGAATGGCTCTTCACTATAACGCAACCGACCCAAGTCTACAAGAGTAAATCCACAAGGGTCATCTTTTCTTATGTAGCGTAGGTTATAATCAACCTACTTGCATCGAAATAAGCGAGCAGTGAAACCGAGTAGTTAAGCTCCCATATATCTTGAACCCGCCCATAGTATAACAATTTAGCATCAATAGGAGACTTGTCTTTGGCACTTGCATACTGTGTAGATGATGCCTCTACTGAAACGCCACTATTCTACAGAGATCTCGACTTTTGATCTTGACGATCCGTCCAAAATGTATATCCGTTAACATCATAACCCTCATAGGAGTGCACGGCTTCTCGAGGACCAAATGCTAGCCACTTTGAGTTTCGAAACATTGGAATCTACTTCACGCATTAATCGGTTATGGAACCAATCAATAAACGTCTTATTATGCAAGCGCATCAATGCTCTAGTCCGCTTTACCGGATTACGATCGCGTAACTCCTCCATATGCTCATCCAAGTAAGGATGGACTGTACCATATCTTTGCAATACAAATAAGTGTGCTTGTATGCACCTTTCAACGGAGAGGTACGATCATTTTGGAGCCAAGTGTACCTTTACCCTCGAGTGCGCCTCGTGTCGAGATGTAGGAACTCCAATAGGATCAACATTAGGTAAGAACTCGGCCACAAAATTACCGACCTCTTCACTCACAATCCCTGAATTATACTTCCTTACGGTTGAGCAGGATTCCTTACCTTATCTTTCAAAGAGCCCATATGTCTCTCAAAGGGATAGCACCACCTCAAAAACACCGGACCACATAGCTTAATTTCTCGAACGAGATGTACAACCAAATGGACCATAATGTCGAAGAAAGCAGGTGGGAAATACATCTCAAACTTGCACAAAGTCTCTATCACACCAGCCTGGAGAGCATCAAGCTTCGACGGTTGTAACTTTTTGCTACATATAGTATTGAAAACGAACATAGCTCTGTTATGGTGTGTCTCACGTGTTTCGGCAATATCCCTCGAATTGCAATCGGTATGAATACTTGCATCATTACATGACAATCGTGAGACTTCATACTCGATAATTTCAACTCACCGTCTAAGGTAACAAATCTTTTCATGTTCGATGAGTACCCTGATGGAACCTTAATGCCGTACAAAGACTCGCAAAAAGTCGCTTCTCGGCTCTAGATAGAGTGTAGCAAGCCGGGAGGCAAATAGTTCCTATCATCATCCTTCACCGTTTTCTTTCCTTTTCCTTCAATTCCTGCAGGCGACCCGTCTTCTTTTCCCTTTTCTTTTCCCTTTTCTTTTCCTTTACTAGGCACTTTTTCTTTTTTCTTTCTTTTCTTAGTGTCCCTCTTTTGAGCCCATAACTCTGGTCGAAGTCCCTCACTTTCCAGATACAGTCGCACCCCTTTGCTATCCTTTGTCTTATGTGGAATATTCATAAGTGTCCCTGAATGGCGTCACATACATTTTCTCTATGTGCATGACGTCGAGACAATGTCTAACCTCTAGATCTCTCCAATATGGAAGTTTCCCTACGAATAGACTCTTTTTTCCAAAGTCCCTTATCACCAACACTCGCTCCTTTGCCGAATATCGTTTCAATACCCTTGACTTGATCATAAAGCTCAGTACCAGTCAATGGTCTACGAGCAACCCCTTCCTCAACTGTTCCATCGAATGCCTTCTTCTTATTACGATAAGGATGGTCGCGTCGAAGGAACCTTCGGGTGCGCATATAAACATCTTTGTGACAAGTACTAATGTATTTAGATGATGTGTCGTCCAGGCAAATCGGGCATGCTTTCTTCCTTTTGTTCTTGTACCCGGATAAGTTCCCATAAGCAGGATAGTCATTAAGAGTGAATAAAAGCATGGCACGCAATGTGAATACCTCATCAGCATGTGCGTCATACACAGAAACCCCTTCATCCCACATTTTTCTCAAATCATCAACAAGTGGCTGGAGGTAGACATCTATGTCATTTCCAGGCTGTTTCGGCCCTGAAATAAGAATCGACAACATGATGTACTTACGTTTCATGCACAACCAAGGAGGCAAGTTGTATATAACTAGAAGAACCGGCCATGTACTATCTTGAGAACTAAGAATGCCAAATGGGTTCATCCCATCCGTTCATAGGCCAAGCCTCAAATTTCTGGCCTCGGCACCAAAGGACTTATGCACCCGATCGATACCTTTCCACTCAGGAGAATCAGCCGGATGTTTGATAAAACCGTCCTTCTTCCTTCGTTTCGCATGCCACCTCAAGTTCTTAGCATCTTTTTTAATTGAAAACATGCGCTTGAATCGTGGTATAATCGGAAGATACCACATCACCTTTCTTTGGAGGCCCTTTCTTATCACTAACCCCTCGCGCGCCCGTAACGCGACTTCCCACATCGAGGACACTCATCCATATTTTCATATTCATTTCGATATAGCACACAATCGTTTGGACAAACATGTATCCTCTGGTACTCTAAACCGAAGGGACACATCAGTTTCTTAGCATAGTAGTTCGACTTCGGTAGTTCATGGTCGTCCGGCAACATATCACCAAAGGCTTGCAACAAGGAAGTGAAACAAGAGTCACTTATACCGGCTTTCGTCTTGATATTATAGAGTGTTATCACGGCCGTCAGCTTCGTGTACCTCGTACAACCGGGATACAACGGTTTCCGAGATGCCTCGGTCATGCACTCAAAAACACGAGGCCGTTTGCCAGCATAATCATCCACCCCCTCTATCATCTCCTCTATATAGTCCCCTTCATCATCATCATCCTCTACTTCATGATCCTCATATTCGTCCTCGATGTTCTTTTCATTCTCAATGACATCAAACTCACCTCCTTCACGAACATCGTTAACAATGGCATTCCCACCATCATATATACCCTCCTCACCGTGCCAAACCCATACATGGTAGTCTTGCCTAAACCCGCGACGAAAGATATGCTCCCTAAGCGATTCAATGCTACTAACCATGCCCACATTACTACAATCAACACAAGGACAATAAAACCCATCGGTTCTCGTTGCAGCCTGATGACTTAATGCAGCATCACAAAATTCATAGACCCCATCCACGAATTCACACGTGTCGCGACTACCGTACATCCATGCACGATTCATTTCAATCAGACCTCTAATTAAACACAACCAACAAGTACCTCATGTCAATGACGAACTTCATTACATGATTAGAGTTTATGAACCATATATATTTAATGAAATTAGGCATGCTTTCCAAGGATCCTTATCATTCCAACCTAACCCATCCTTAGATGTCTAATCTCACTAGTGAATATATGCCTTCTTTTCGATTCTACGGAAAATCCGGCAGCATTTCCCTACAGTTCTCCAAGTACACGATGTAGATATATAGTTACTTATATCTACATATGTACCCAAAGAACAAAAGTAGGGAAACGACGAGCCAAGATTTTCCTCTAGAATCGAAATAAAGGCATACATTCACCACCTAAGTGAGATTAAACATCTAAGAACGATCCCTAAACCGGGGACTATTCAAGACTTACTCCTAATGAGTAAGTCTCGAACGGGTATCTAGGCATATGATATGATGATGCATACATAGGTTTTTAAACAACAAAACATTTTACATCTAATCTCAATTCAACGAAAAATATATACATTTTTTCACGTATAAACCAATTTACTATATATGAAAGCAAGAAAGTTGAATATGAATGATAACATACCAATATCAAGGTTGTAAATAGGAAAATCGAACTCAACACTCCGTCACTAGCTAGCTTCAATCAACAACAAAGTTAAAGTTAACATTAGTATAAATTAGCAAATCAAACAAAACAAAACAAAACAAAACAAAACAAAACTAAACTAAACCAAACCAAACTAAACTAAACAAAACTAAACAAAACAAAACTAATTAAGTACAACAACAACACAACAACCACTACAACAACCACTACAACAACCACAACAACAACAACCACAACAACAACAACCCCACCAAAGCCCTAGTTTTTTAACCTAAAAGCACACTAACTACTTAAACTAAAATCAAATTAACTCAAATCAATCAACTTTGAACCACCCTTTAACTATTATACAACCTAATTTCACTAACAATTATTCATAAAACTACAATGAATTATAAACTTGAAGTTTCAAATATGAGATTAAAATAAAAGTTATGAACTTTTAGTTACCTAGGAAGAGGTGGAGGAGAAATGTAGTTGTTTAGGGTGGGGTAGAGGACGAATGTAGTTGTTTAGGAGGAGGAAGGTGGAGGTGCGCAAGCTAGGGCAGTGCGCAACCTAGGGCGCCCAGCTTCGGGTGGAAATGAGTTAGACGAATGGTGGAAGCTTCGGGTGGCGCGGAATCAGGTGGTGGCGGCGGAATCAGGTGGTGAAGGAGGAGGATTGAACTCGCTGAAGGAGGAGAACTGAAAATGGGTGGGAACTGAAATTGGGTGAATTAGCGAGGGAAAAACACACAGGACTTTGGGCAGAAAAAAAAACCCGAAAATCTGATGCGGTCTTAAGAATCGGATCAGATTTTTTAAAACCGCAGCAGATTATAGAATCTGATCCGGTTCTCTAAAAGACCGCATTAGATTCTTTGCCCAGACTTCCCTCCCATTTTTTCATTGATTTTCGGATGCGGTTTTCTAAAAACCGAATCTGTTACTAAGTGTCAGATAAGGTTTTTTCCACTAGTGTAACTTAAGAATATGATGCAATAATGAACCTAAATATGAATCTAAATGCTCTAAAATGCAACCTAAATGCAACTTAAAACTATATATACATATGACTTATCAAACTCGCCCAAGCTAAACCATTGCTTGTCCCCAAGCAATGAGACATAAACATTGGAAAAGAAAGACGACCTACAATATAGGACTACAACAAGGCTAAACACTCAACTGAAAACACAAGAGATATAATCACTACACAAACCAAGCATCGAAACAATCTCGAACAAAGCCGCATAGCATGTCATGTATCGCAATCGACTCTCCAATCATACCGCATACCATCTCTCCCAAGTTGGATTTAAACAAACTGCCGAGACCTCACTATAGTCATGTGCGCTCAAATTTCTCATGTGTTTAAAGGATAAATGATGACACTCAACCTAAAACAAGTCGACTCAGATGAAACATATACTCTTTAACTTTGACTTTTTGACTCACTTAATACTCAACTATATAATACACAATGATCAAGAGGACTTTTAAGGGTTGTAATGGGGCTGAGGTTAAAGGTATGAAATAATTTGGGAATTGTGGTGGAAAAACCAAGAAGGGGGAGCATCATATAACTGAAAACATGACCAAGAAATGTCACAACAACTCCGTGCAACAACCAACAATCTCCAAATATAATCAACAACACTTTTCATTCAAGAAATTCAATCATAACCCTTTTTATTTCACTTTATTCACAACTCTTTTTTTTTCACTTCTTTTTCATTTCATTTTTCACTTTTTTTTTTCCTTTTTTTTCAAACTTTCAATTCAATTTCAAAGCTCACTAAACATACTTTTCCATCCTTCTAAACCACAAATTGAGCACTTTAATTCAATACAAGCCAAACCAAAACTAATACTCGCTCCCCCAAGCTAGGCTTAGGACTAATATTAAATGAGGCCAATGGCTTGTAATGTAGGTAGCAATCAAACATAGTCAGAAAGGCTCAGCGGGGCTAGAGGAAGGATAATATGAAAACAAGAATAACTCTGGAGCTAAGATCATTAAATAGAATGCCTCAATCATATCAAAATGTATGCACTATCAAATATCAAAGAGTACCAACTCAAAATCAAGATCAATGCGTCAACTAAGGAACTAATCACACATGAAAGAACATAACTAACACAGATACATCAGTTTATAGGCATAGAAGCTCACTTAGTTTAAGGTGTCTGCACAATAAAGTTAAATCGAGCTAAAGAGAGATCAACCAATCTTACCACAAACAATCAATTGCGAAACATTCGTGCTATGAAGAATCATGAACAAGATGAATGACGCTTAGTAAATGTAGTAAAATATCAGCAGGGTTCTCAATAAGTTCTAGCAATAGTCCCATAGATGCAACTAAAATGACATGAAATCTAATATGAGAAGAAATATGCCAATGCAACTACGAAAGCAATACAATGTTTTTGGTTACACGCAAACTCCCACTCCTAGTGAGCGGTACAAACCGTGCAACATCCTACGAAAGCAATGAAAAAAACTACTATAAATGCAACTAACATGCGCTAAGTAATGATGATAAACATCCTCCCCCAAGCTGAATGACACATTCTCCTCAATGTAAACAAAGAGGAATTAAATGAGGGAGAGGTACAACTTACAAAAGGGGTGGGAATCAAAGGGAGTGTCAAAAAGCATCGACACCTCCACCACCACCACAATCGATAGTTGTAATGAGGCAGTGAACTTAGCCAAAAAATTAGCTATGCTTGTACCTAGCAAAAGACTTCATCACACATTAGCAAAGTTAGTCAAACCAAAAAAAAAAAATGAACAAAGTCGGGTTGCCTCCCGATAAGCGCTGATTTAAGGTCTTGCATGACCGTTTAAGACTAGTAGATCACTCATAATAGTTCAATGCTCTAAGAAGCTTATCATATGTTCCTGCAAACATCTCAGAGCATATTATATAAGAGTGGAAAGGAAAAATGAAAAAAATTAGTACTAAAAAAATACTAAAACTACAAAAAGAAAAATCAAAGGAAAAATTATATTTACAAGAAGAAGAAAAAGAAAAATTGTTAGTCTTTTTACATGACTCAAAAGAAGGAAAAGAAACTAACTGTACATTATTTACATTATCATAAGAGCCATTCAAGAGCGGAGAAAGAAGGAACGATGGAGGATATAATAAAGGGGAAGAAGGAATAAGATCAAGTTTTTTAGAGAAGGGAACATGAGACTCAAAAACAGTATCATATGGAACCGACAAAGACTCATGTATTATCTCACTCTCAACATTAGACTCATATGCAGATGAAAAGTTTATAGAAGAAGTGTGAGACACTTCACTCTCAACTAAGGATTCGTCGACATAGAGACACTCACTACCAACTTCACCAATTACACCCTTACCTTCTACCAAACTATCATGAGTCAAATCAACGCATTTCTCCTCCGAAGTATAATTATTCTCAACACCATTATCAGAATCATCAAGTATAACCTGTTGGTTAGTAGATTGTTGCACAGCAAGTAATTCAATAGATTTCGCCATGTTTTGATAATCATAAGCTAATTCATTTAAATCTTCATGCTGTTTAACAATATACTCTTTCATCATGTTAAGAAGTTCCTGACGCTCTGATAATTCGGGTTGAAAATAATTATTCACTTCAGGCTGATAACATTGGGTATAATCAGGCACATAAGACTCATTAGGGTAATGGGAATATTCATAGGAATTCATGCACATATTTTGTAAATTTTGACAATCATATGATGCATCATAAACATAATCATGCGCATTATAATACCCAGAATAATCATACTGCTCTTGATAATTAGAAAATACATCCCCCTCTAAACTATAATTATACGACTCCATGACAACACACTTTAGAGAGGAAAAAAAAACTATTCACAAAATGGAAGAAAAAAATAATAATATATACAGCTTAGTATCACCAACAATAAAAACTAAATAAAACAATATCGTCTCCCCGGCAACGGCGCCAAAATTTGATAGGCTGTCGTACACCTGTCAAAAATAATTCCTGCAAAACCTTCTAACAATGTAGTAGGGTAAGTAGGGTCGAATCCACAGAGAGATGGTTGTTTTAATCTAGCTTCTAATGCATGGAGAAACTAAACAAGACCAGGAATAATGAATTAAAGTTCTAAACTAATCAAACTACGAAAATCAAGCTAAAGATCTAGGGCAATGGTTCACCATGTTCATAACTATAATCTATCAAAATATCATCAATGATTCAATTAATCAGATATTTAGAGCACATGTTAATCCTACGGTCGGGCCTTAACGCTCTCAAATCAACATATGCTAGTACGGTCGCTCAACATAATCAGATTTGCTAATTGTAGGTAAGCCTCTAAAGAGTACTATCTCTCGATCTATGACTCGATATTAGCAATATTTAATCAGACAATTGATCAGATTGCAAGATTAACAATAAAAACACTAATCAATTAGAGATATCAATAACTAATCAAACCATTAATAAATATCAATCAAGAATCATAGCATATAAACATGGATTCCCAAACCCTAGAATATAAACTACTCAATCATGAAATAAATAAAGAAATTTAAATCTACAAAGAAAAGCATGATCAAAGAAATCAATGAAAGAAAAGAGATGAAAATTATAAACTCATGAATTAATGAAGAAAAGAGAAACTAGGGTTTGCCATGAAAAACTAGAGAGAAAAGGAAGAAGGAAACTAAAACTAAACCTAAGAATACAAAATATAACGTCAGAAAGGAGATCTCGGGGGAGAGAGAGAGAAGACATATTTATAGTTTTTACAAAACCGGCTAAAATAGGCAGAAATTAACCTTTCGGAAAAACCGCCTGGTCGGGCGACGTTGTTCTGAAACTACGACAAATATGAAATTCCGCCCGGTCGGGCGCGCAGGCACTTTTGGAGCCACTTTCGCCCGGTTGACCGGGCAAACATGCCTTGCACTATGAAGAAATTTTCGTCTCGCCCGGTCGACCGGGCGGAAAAACTACGATTTTTGCGTCAACTTGCGAAGGCTGTATCTCTTAAACCAGAAGTATATTTGGGGCATGTGACCTATTGTTGGAAAGCCCTTCAAGTCTAGTTTCCAACCCAACTGTAATTTCTTTATTCTAATAAGTACATCAAAAGTTATGGTCAGAAGAGTATACGTGACTCCTTTTTCACATTTCTTCTAATGATTTTAAGCTTCGTTTTCGCTCAAACTCGTACTAAGACATATCCATACTGTCCTTATGCATCGTAGTTTATTTCCAAGTGCTCCTAATCCTCAAGCTCAGCTAAATATACTCCAAATACGTTATTATTACCTGAAATTCATCAAAAATAAGAAAACATACCGAATAGGAGTAAAATAACATAACTTAAGAATATGATGCAATAATGAACCTAAATATGAATCTAAATGCTCTAAAATGCAACCTAAATGCAACTTAAAACTATATATAAATATGACTTATCATCTTGTCGGGCCGTCTCTGACATGGTGTGAACCACATCCAATTGTTGCTCATCTCGAATTTCTTCGAGAATTATTTTACTCCCACTTGTCTTTCTAGAAACAAATTCCTTTTCAAGAAAGACACCATCACGAGCAACAAGCACTTTGTTCTCTTGACGGTTATAGAAGTAATAACCCCTTGTCTCTTTTGGGTATCCCACAAAGAGACATTTATCTGACTTGGGTGCAAGTTTACCTGAAAGTAAACGTTTTACATAGACCTCACATCCCCAGATCTTAAGAAAAGACAAGTTTGGAGTTTTTCCATTCCATAACTCATATGTAGTCTTTTCTACAGCCTTTGACGGGCTCCTGTTTAGTGTGTGTGCAGCTGTTTCGAGAGCATATCCCCAAAAGGAAATCGGAAGATCAGCAAGACTCATCATTGATCGAACCATATCCAATAAGGTCTGATTCCTCCTTCCAGATACACCATTTAACTGCGGTGTTCCTGGTGGAGTCAATTGTGAAAGAATTCCACAACCCTTCAAATGATCATCAAACTCTTGGCTCAAATACTCGCCACCACGATCGGATCGCGAAGTGCTTTAATTGTCTTACCAAGTTGATTTTGTACTTCATTCGGAACTCTTTAAATTTATCAAAAGATTCCGATTTATGTTTCATTAAGTAGACATATCCATATCTACTCAAATCATCGAGTGAAGGTAATGAAGTAATTAAACCCTCCCCTTGCCTTTGTGCTCATAGGACCACAAACATCCGTATGTATGAGGCCCAAGAGATCGTTGGCCTTTTCACCCTTTCCGATAACTGGTGACTTTGTCATTTTCCCCATCAAGCATGATTCACATACATCAAATGATTCAAAATCAAATGATGGAAGAATGCCATCCTTCTGTAACTTTTGGATGCACTTTTGGTTTATATGACCCATTCGACAATGCCAAATGTAGGTTAGGTTTGATTCATTTGATTTTTGTTTCTTGCTATCTATGTTATAGACTTGTAATGACCTATCAAGCACATATAAGCCATTTATCAATTTAGCACTAGCATAGAACATATTATTGTAAGAAATGGAACAACATTTGTTCTTAATTTCAAAACAAAACCCTTGGGAATCCAATACGAAACATAAATTATGTTCTTAGTTATCGAAGGAACAAAATAACAATTATTTAATTCTAAAACAAAGCCGGATGGCAAATGCGGACTATAGCTTCCTATGGCAAGTGCAAAGAACCCGTGCTCCATTTCCAACGTGAAGCTCTACCTCGCCCTTTGCCAGCCTCCAACTTCTTTTTAGTCCCTGCACATCATTAACTATGTGAGAACCACAGCCGGTATCCAATACCCATAAAGAAGTAGAAGTCAAATTGATTTCTATAACAAATATACCCGAAGTGGAAGCCCGGACTTCTTTTCCTCCAAGTATAGAGGCGGTTCCTCTTCCAGTGTCCTATCTTGTGACAATGGAAGCACTTGCTTTCCGCGGCCACCTTTGGCTTGGCGGTTGGTTTAGGTTTTTCAGCAACAACGACAACTTGCTTGTCTTTGTCCTTCTTTCCTGCCCATTTCTTCTTAAAACCCTTTCCCTTCGAACCATTAGAACCTCTTTCTTTGGTTCTTTAGGGATATTCCTCTCGGCATTGACCAACAACCCGTGCAACTCTTGCAAAGTCTTTTCGAGACTCATTCATGTTGAAGGTCATCCTGAGGCCGATTAAAGTTGTCGAGCAATGAGTGGAGAATAATGTCGTAGCTTAACTCAACCACGTAAGGGAATCCAAGTCGTTCTATGTTTTCGAAAAGACCCATCATAGCGAAAACATGGGGGCCAACAGCTTGACCCAACTTCATGTGACATTCTAGTATCTCCCTATTGGTCTCATACCGCTCAACTCGGGCTGTGTTTGAAACATAGCCCGCAGCTCTTGCATGATGGTATAAGCATCCTTGGTTTCGAACCTCCTTTGGAGGTCGGCTCCATGGCTACTATCATCAAGCAAGTGATCGGTACTGAGACCTATTATTGCTTCCGCTTAGCACGACGTTTGTCGGCCCGGACGACTCATCGGTAATCACGGGAAGTGGGGTTTCTAAGACATCCTCTCGACCCTCAGACCTCAATACGAGTCTTAAGGTTCTTTCCCAGTTGATGAAATTTTCACCATTCAGCCTGTCCTTTTCAAGGAAAGGACGAATGTTGAAAACATAGTTGTTGTTGTTGTTAGACATAGTATCTACAGACAGAATAAAACAAAGTTCATTATTATGTTTATAAAACAACCTAACACATGCAAAGGTTTCTAGGTTGATCACCTATTCAATTTTAATGTCCCATTTGAATAAGTGAATACAAGATCCTATTAACATGCAACACTAAGCAGACGGAGGCCTTATCTTAACGTTACATTCTCAAGGTAAGTAAACTCCTTTACTAATTATAACACTTTATAATTCTTGTTTAGATTGGTAAACATCGCATGCTTAACTATCTCTTACTTCAAAACCCAAAACGCTTTTGATGATTTTGTTAAGGATAACCAAACTAAGTAGTAAAATTCGCAATTTTACCTTATCTCCCAAAATTAATGATAATACCCTGCGGAGGCATGACCTATTACTATTAATTAAGGGTTAATAAGCACTTTATGTTTGGAAAAGCTAACCTTAATATTTGCGGGACCTAAGTTTATTATGTTGTTATGAATTAGTGAACTCTAGCGCATCAACAAACAACATACAATAAACTTATAAGCATTTTAAATAATAATAAAATGCGAAAATAAATGATCTAGTATGGCCCCTAATCCTAAGAACTAAGCATCAATGGCTCCTTCTTGGACTCTTCATGGATCTCCATCCATCTTAGTCATGGGCCTTCTCTTGATGGGCTCGTCTTTGGATTACATAAGTATCAAAATAATTTAAATAATATCTAAATTAAATAAATTACAAAAAAACTTAACAATACGCAGATCGTATTTAAAATTACAAGAATACATCACGATACGCAGATCGTATTTTCTAACTTAATTTGGGCCATACTAGTCATACATAGCAATTATATCAAAATATAAAAGCCACATAATAATATCACATATTATTGCCATCAATCAAAATATCAAATATTCTTAATTATAGCAAGTAGATAAAAAATTTAAGTAATTCCTAACCACCTAAAGATTCTATCCTAGAAAATCTAGCATATTAATTTTAATTAGATTAAAGAATCAAATTATGAAATGAATTTATGACCCAGTCAAAATAACATAATTAATATAATTGGAATTTGCTTAATCTTCTCAAAATTCTGTTTTACAAAATTTTTTTAAAAAAAAAATTTGTTCAAGATATTGCTGCCCAGTTTTACGGATGTCAGTTTATATCCAAATTTTTTTTTTATATTTAAAACATAAGAAAAAATTAAAATTTTGAAAAAAAACAGCCGTGGAGGCCACGATCAGACCAGCAGCACAAAGGGCTGCCAGTCCCAACTCCACGCCAACATACACGGCGAGAAATCCGGCCACCCACGTCAAGCGACTTCACCGGAACTCGCCGACAACCCGATCTCGAGCCGACGCCGGCAACAACACCCGGCGCTAGCAGCGCCCGGCCGGCACGGCTAGCTGCGCACGTCGAACGTGCGTCGCAGCGTGGCTGCCGCCACCACCGGCCTTCGCCGAGCCCAACAGTTCTGTCAATCCCTTGCCGAGCGTCCGGGACGACCAGACCACGGGCGGCCACCGGCCGTGGCCGCTCCTCTTCCTCCTCCTTATTTTTTTTTATTTATTTATTGAAGGAAATTAAAATTACAACATTTGCAAAATTAATTTAGTGATCTTAATTAAATTAAACATAAACCCTTTTATGCCTAATTCAGAAAATTAAATCAAAATCTCCATTTTAATTAATTTTAGGGTTATTCACATAAATTAATCTCTAATTCATATAAAACTCTTTTCACATGAATTAATTTTCATACATAAACAAATTTAAACATGAAAATCAGATTAATAATATGAACTTAATATTCTAAATAAAACCAGAATTTAAATTTCGAAAATTAGGGTTGAATTTTCAAAAATTCGGCCACTCTATATTGAAAAATTAAGCAATTAAATCTCCATTTAATCAATTCCAATTAATTATTCATTCCATAATTCAATTCCTCCCCTTAATCAAATTAAAATTAGTCATGAACACATCAAGATAAATCTAATTATTATGACCAAAAACTTATATGCAAGAGGCTAAAACTGATACCACTATAAGATTATAAGTACTCTAAGCGGAATTTCATGAATCATATTCATAAGCACTTAAAACAGGATCTCATGCATATACATTCAAGGATCATATAATAGTTAAGAATTAACCTTTGACGCGTGATTTCCACAAAGCTCTTCGAGATCCGGAGATAGAACCGCAATTGAGATTCCTCTACTAGGTCCACGAATCCAGATCAATGCTCCACCAATGCTAGTTGGAAGGAAGAGGGACTCTTCTATTTCTTGGAGCAGTATTACGTAACTTTGAAAGAGAGAGAAAAGAGGAGAGAGAAAATAATGAGAGAATAAAACTGACTGCTTTATTTTCTCACCCACACCTAATTATAGGAACTAATTAGGTTAGGAGTCCTCCCCTTTTCTACCTCCTTGGCCGGCCACTCCTAGAGTCCTACATGGGCTCTAGGTCATTCTTTTATTGATCCGGATTGTGTAAGTGTGACCTTTGTAGGATCCATCTAATTGGGCTTCGGGTTTATTATTTACTAAACCTGAAGTTCTATAGCATCCTCTAGCAAAGCGTATAGACAATCCAATTTAATGAATTTATTATCTCCATAATATGATCCATGTTATATTTAGTAATTGCATTAGAGTCAAGGACACAATTCCTTCATATTGATATTAGATAGTTAAGGGTCCGTTCGGTATTACTGTGGTTTTTTGTTTTTTGGTTTTTTAATTTTCAAAGTCATATGATATATGTCCTATAATAAATAAAAAATTAGTCAAATTTATTGGGAACATGATGATTTTAAAAACTGACAATTAAATAGTGAAAACCACTTTTTCTGGTTTCCTGTTTTTGGTTTTTAGTTTTCAAAAAAACTGAAAACTGAAAACAAAAAACGATAACGAACGGGCCCTAAGGTATCAGTTTTCAAAATTTTCCTTTGACAAATACGATAATCAAATAGGAATAACTGTAAATACGCGGATGGGTTATAAACTTGGCGGTACAAAATTAAAGCAACAACAACATTCTGCGTGTGATCAAATCAATAACATGTTCCTGGTGTATGCAACAAATTAAAGTTCAGGAGATTACTTTTGCAACTAACCAAAGTAAGATCTGATGCCATGAAGAACTTACATAATACTATATTCCAAGTGTATGGAATACCATTCAATAACTTCACTAGTATATAAATTAATGGCCTTTTGCCTTAACATTCATTATTCATACCACAAACATAAACAAAAACATACCATATTTTGTTATAATATCCATATTTCTATTCCATAATCATAAATGGAATGGGCGTCCATTATTGCAAAACTAGTCGGAGGTGTAACCAATGTCTTTTGCAAGCCTATCATCTTCGACAAGATAAAACAAATTAAAAACTACAAACATAACATAATCGAACTCCAGTCAAGATACCAAGACCTGGAAAGCAACAAGGAAACAATTAGTGACATAATTAAACGAGGAGAGGAGAATCTGCAAAAAAGTACAGCAGTAGCTGATCGTTGGCTTGAAAAAGTCGTCCACCAGCTAGATGAGAAATTGCAGCCGCTCATTGATGACAAGAGAAGCAAAGTGAAGGATCAGTGTTGCTTTGGTCGTTTCCATTGCAATCTGTATCAACGTTATGTGATGAGCAAAACAGCTGAAGATAAGTTGAAGGAAATTCAAGCCATAATTCGAGAAAAACCAGATTCAATGATCACTGAACCTGTACAAGATTTGGATGTCATGCCTGATGATTTTTTAATGACCTTGCCTTCAAGAGCAGCGCTCATGGAGGAAATAATGCATATGTTACAAGATGATCAAGTTCATGCTGTTGGCATATACGGCATGGGAGCCATAGGTAAACTTTAATTATGTACTCTTATTTTGAGTTGAGATCTATTTTCCTCCCTCTTTAATAAATCCCTTCCAAATTAGAGAGATTTGAAGGAAAAATGGAGTTTCGTCTTCCCTGTCCTCATCCTTTCCCTCATACACTGCTATCCAAATAAAGTGTAAATCTCCAATGGTCGTTCACATGGATTAATTAAGAAACACCCCCACAATGTTATCATATAGACTCATGCTCATACATTCATCTAGGTGTTATTTTGGTTGTCACCTGCCACACCCTTTCTCTTTTATGTGTAGTAAGTACGTAGTTGGGATCAGTTGGGAGTGAGACTCAGGCTCCGTTTGTTTTGGAGGAGAATGATTTTCCCATGTTTCGTTGTTTGGTTGGACAAGAGATTTGGAAAACTAAGGTGGAAAAGAGTTTTCCATCCAAAATTTTCGTCCAAAATTTGAAAGAAAACCATTTTCCTCCATTCTCTCTTTCCCAACATCTTCGTTTTTCCCTTCTTAGTTTAATAGTTTTCCATCTAACCAAATAAAGGAAAACTAATATTCATATGCATTTTCCACCAGATCGGAAAATACTTTCCATGGAAAATCATTTTCCGTGGAAAATGTTTTCAAACCAAACAGACCCTTAATTGAAAGAAGGAATTTATCATAAAGAATATACCGAACCTCGATATAATTATTTATCACAAAAATCAGAGATGAGTAATACAACGAGCCTCTTTGGCGAAACTAGCGGTTCTAATAGCTGTTAACTGTTGTAGTAGTTGTAGTTGTTGGGGTAGGGTACTGTGTCTACTAGTAGTTGTTAGCGATTAGCGTTTTAAAATAGTTGTTCAATTAGAAGTGTTTGAGAAAAGTAGTTGTTGAAATTGTAAAAGACAATAAATGACATTATTTATTCAAATATGAAATGAACTAAAACAATTTCATTAGTTAGTTCAATAGTTAAATTTAATGTTTATTTTTCAAAGAACTTACATAGAAAAAGGAGTATACAATCTTTTAACTACTCAAGGAAATGTATAAATTTGAGATGATATTTAACTTTCAAAAGATTTATATTACCTATTTTAATTAAAATGCTTGTGGAATTTGGAGTATAAAATATTGTGAAATATCAGTTATAACTTCTTTTTAAAATAAATATTTAAATCACATCCTTGTTATTGTAAAAGAAAAAAAATGAATTGCCACAAAAATGCAATTAATAAACAGAAAAAGGAAAAAGAAATTACAAATATTGGTTCACAATTCTACCTTATACTATTATTTAGTGTTTATTCGATAGACCGTACCGTTACCTATAAATCTCAAACATTACCTGTTGTAATGTTCTACAACCGCTACCCATAATCTACTCCAACCGCTACCCGCTATTACAACCACTACCTTACCAAACACTCATACTTTCTTAGGTAGTTGACAAATTAAAGGAAAATTTGGTCATTAATGATCTCCTAAAGGTCAAACTACCTAACTAACCACTAACCTAAGTAGAGTGGAAAGCAAGGGTCGAGATCCACAAGGAATAGCAAGACAAACACCAAGATTGTTAATTGTTGCAAGCTAAGGCGAAGATTCGGGCAAGAGAATTGTTTTACTAGGCTAAAGACTAAAATAACTAATTAATTAAGACCTCAGAAAGACGCACAACACGATTAGACAAGATATCAAATGAGAAAAACGTTAGGAGATGGGGTTCAACACCAACCAATCATGATTTAGGCAATTAGAAGGGTGAAGTATAGGGGAAAGAAAACCAAGCAACTAATTGAGGTTATTGACTCTTAACTAGTTTTAAGCCTTCTCTCAAGGGTGCATTAAATAACCTTGATCATATAATTAAGTCACTCTCATGATCTCAAACATGCAACCGAGTGATAATCACAATGTCAATCTACAAAACCCTCACTCAAATCTCACTCTCATGAGCAATTAAGTAAGAAAATAGCATAAATGTCAACCTTACACTCCTCTTTCAACTTGATTATTAAGGCATTAATAAAACAAACATCCAAGTGGCCAACTAGAATGCAAGCAAATAGTAATCATGCTATTAATCAATTAAGAAGCCTAATCAAACCCCTAACTTCACATTCAAACACCCAAATCAATTCATGGTTGTGTTCTCACCCCAACCTCCAACTAATCAACCACTCACTAATCATCCTAGTAATGCTAATCAAAGGAGAAGATAAATCAAACATCATTACTTGATACAAGGGTGAAAAAGGGGAGGATTAAACACTAAATCAACACTAAACAAGATGTAAGTGATCAAGGGGAAGGGGGAAAGGCTAAGAAATCCTAAATATTAGCATGCACCGATAGAGGATGACAATGTGGAGAATGGAGTGAGAAAATGCACAAAAATGCAAAAACTATCAAAGTACTCCCTCCGGTCTTTATTAGTTTACCCGTATTCCTTTTTGGGATGTCCCTTATTAGTTTACCCATTTCTTTTGTTTCTATTTTTGGAATGAGACCACTAACTTTCCATCACACATACATTCAACTTTAACATAAAATAATAGTTTCTCTTTCTTTCTATATCCCACAATATTATTTCTCCTAAAACTTTGTGCAAAAGAAACGGGTAAACTAATAAAGACCGGAGGGAGTATATCCTAAATTCTCAATCATCAGTAGCGTTTTGATCTTATCCAACCGTTACCGGCTAGCTACCTGAAACGCTAGTGTCAAACAGGGCCAACATATAGCTTAGTTAGAAGCTACCTAACTTACCAATACCCTTAAGTTTAGTCACAATTAGTTGTGCATAAATCACCATTATTGTACACCAACTCTCACCAATGTTTACATCATACACCTCTCAGGCTCTCACATGGACCCTTATAATGAGCTTGGAAACTCCAAGCTAAGCCAATTTATAAGACTCACAAGTTCCGAACCATAGACTATCTATCTTTCTTTTAGTAAATTATCAACCTTCTTTATATCAAACACTAGATATTCTATCGACTAGAATATTGTTATAACGTTTCTCAAGTGCAATCAACTATATAAGAATTAAACTGGAACTAGAAACTCATCGCAAGGGGAAAATTAAATAAAAAAAACAACAAAATCAAGAGCATGAACCATTTCATATCCATGAATTAGGTGTTGAAGTAGAAGACTGACGAACTTGGTTTCTGTACTTGATACATATTTGAACATCATATGTATAGCAAACTTATATATATCGGGCTTCTAAGACTAACAGAGACGCATATGTATATGCATGTGACATGTAAATCAACGTTGGTGAAAGAAATTCGCAAGAAAAGAGCAAAAGATCTTATGTTTGACGAAATAGTGATGGTTGAGATATCAGAAGATCCTAATATAGAGCGCATTCAAGATCGAATAGCTGAACAAGTCCATCTAGATTTAGACCGCGTGCACAGTATACAGGAGAGGGCGAAAAAAGTATATCACAGACTAAAGCAGGTGAAAGTTAAAGACCAAGAAACTACTAAGAAACTCATAATCTTAGACAACCTTTGGGAAAAGCTGGATTTAAATGAAGTGGGGATTCCTCAGGAGAACACAAAAGAATATTGCTGCAAGATATTGGTGACAAGCAGGAAAAAAAACGTACGTGTGTGAAGCGATGGGAGTGTCAGAGACTAATATTAAAATAGTGCCTCTACTAAATTATGATGAAGCAAAAGAACTATTCAGAGCACAAGTAGGACATAGATGGAAAGATCGAGAGGCCGCGGTACCGGTAGAGAAGAAATTGTTAGACAAGTGCAAAGGATTACCTCTTACTATCATATTCTTAGCCAATGTGCTAAGAAATCAAGAGTTTTCAAAGTGGGAGCATTTCGCAAACGAGCTTGAAAAACCTACCTCAAATCAAGCTTCAATTCATGATGCACATCGGTCATCGGCAAATTTACTCCATTCTAGAAACAAGTTATAAGCTTATGGACAATGAAGATAAAAGGAGGTTTTTTTTGCTTGCTTGTTTGTTTCCTCTTGGTTCAAGTATACCAATATCAGTAGAAGAAATAATGAGATATGGTATTGGATTAGGGTTGTTTCAACATGTTAACAACCTTACCGAAGCCATGAAGCAAGTTGACTCATGGGTCGAGGAGCTTAAATCGTCATCTTTGTTATTAGATGGTGAGAGTAGTGACTCTGTGAAAATTCATGATGTTGTTCGATCATCTACAATTTCATTGGCAGAAAAAGGTATGCATGTCAAGGCCTTTAAAGTTACAATTAATATTTTATTTTTGGAAAGATTACCAATTTGTGACCATAATATAATCCAATGTTTGGGGTGGTTGTCCATATTAATTCAAAATTTGATCTATGTGAGAATGATCTCAAGTTTGGTAATATCATTCCTATATTAGTCCCAATTCAAATTGGATCAATTTAACAGTATAAGTAACAAGATGAGTTCATGTAACATGTCATGAAATTTAAGGTCAAAGTTTTTGAAGTTTGATGATCTGAATTGTATATATGGAATGGATGCAGATGGGGATATGCTTATGGTAGAAGCCCTTCCTCGATGGATGTACGAGGAGAGTTATGAAAAGTATAATGCCATATCATTGATGCATGTCTAAGGCTGATCATTCTCTTTTGAATGGAATCAAGCTGGGGAAGCTTCAAATTTTGATATTAGATAAGAGTAAACCTCGAGTATTTGATGATCATACTAACAATTTCTTTAAAGGGATGACAAATCTAAAGGTTTTGGTAATGAAAGGAATGACTTTTAAGCAGCATGGCTTACCAAAATCCATAAGAAAACTCAAGAATAGTCTTAGAACATTGCATTTGGAAAAATGTCAATTGGAAGATCTTGAAGAAATCGGTGAGTTGGTGAAGTTAGTTGTTCTTAGCTTGCGTGGATCATCATTGAAAGAGTTACCTGGAGAGGCAATGAAGAAACTTTGCAAGCTTCGGTTGTTGGATTTAAGAAAGTGCAAGTTTAGTGGTAGCACGGAAGGAGAAATCGGAGCCAATTTTGTAGCTGAACTGCATCATTTGGAAGGCATTTACACGTATGATCGTAAAAATAATAAGTTCGGAATGATAAGTATTGATGCGTTGAATAAGTTAAGGTACTTGAAACTACTTGAGTTGCAAGTAGATCACTTACAGCAATTACCAATGGATGATGATCAATTTGTCAGTAACTTAGACCAGTTCCTAATTCGTATATGTATAAACAACAACATTACTGGAGTCTGGATATGATGATAAATTTGGTTACAGTGCAATCGTTGACACTGATAAACCAAAATTTATGTCGGATGATGACTATGGGTTCGTATGCAATCGTGTTGTCGAAATTGGTAATACGGATATGAGCACGGATGTTGAAAAGAGTTTGTGTTTAAGGAAATTGCTACCCAAAATTGAAGGCTTACTTCTATATCGAGTTCTTGGGTTGGAGCGGTTGTCCCATGTGTTGATTTCGAGGTTTGTATAGCCTTAAGTACCTAAAGATTTGGGAGTGTAATGATCTTGTTCAATGTTCCGAATCATGGATATTTATTATGAATCGGAGTATTTATATTTGAAAACCTTAAATAATCGAAGATGATATTCCCCATATGTCATCCACCACCACATTCTAATACCTTTTCAGAACTAAGATGCCTCCTACTTCATTCCTTGCCCAACTTAGGACCCTATGCACTACCCATTCATTTTTTGCCCCCTAACTTAATAGCTTTGGGTGTGAGAGATTGTGTTAAGGTGAAGTTCATTTTCGGGGACAATCAAATTACTGCCACTTCCGAGTTATGTGTTCTAAAAACACTCGTACGTGGATATGATGATTGGTCTTCAAAGCATGTATGGCACGGTACCAAACAATGAAAATGATCTACAAGCTCCCCAAGCTTTCTTCAATAAAAAGGTACGTATGTACTATAAATTTTAACTACTTCACCAGTAAAAATACTCTATAAAGAATTGATAAATCTGGTAACATTTCACATAATAATAATGAATGATACAATAGTATGTTACACGAAAACTTATATCTAACACATCTACCTGTTAGATGTTTATCATCCATCCCTCAGATAATCACGTTTTCAATGCATTAATAATATTTGGTAATATCATATTACAGCTCATATGTCCGTCGTTGGAGGAGGTATTCATAAGCAGTGCAGACTTTGCAAAATTATGGGATATGCGGTGTCAGGAGATAGCTTATACTAATAGCTTTAAGAATCTAAAAACATTAGCCATTTACGGGGATAAGGATAAGGACGATAAACTATCAAGTTTTTGCTCGCTCTCTATAGCTGCTGCATCATTGTAATCGACTAAAAGAAGTTGTACTCGTAACTGACGAGGAATCAATCAATGTAAAATTATTTCCGTCCCTTGAATTCGTGGAGTTGTCAAACTGCAGCATAAAGAGGTTTTTATCAGGAAATAAAAAACGCACACAGGGACATGGACATGGGGGTGTTGAATTTGGTGCTTTACAGAGGCTTATAATTCGGGACTGCTTGAAGTTACAGGAATTCTCATCCATGCCCTTCAAAGCACCCCAACTTACGTAAGTTGAAGATCAGTTACCAAAATATGGATGAAAAATTCGGCAGGGACGAATTACGAGGTCATGACATTAATCACTTCATAAGAGGCAAGAGCCATCGCTGAGTCCATTATCATTATTCATTAGTCTCGACATTAATCACTTCATAAGAGCCATCACCGAGTCCATTTATTAGGAACATTATCAGTAATCTTTATTATCAGTAATGTTCCTAATAAATTAGGAAATGGAGGGCCCTATCTGGAGAAGTTAATAAAAAGTGCCCCTAAGCTTATAGTATGAGTGCAAATAGTTGTAGATCCGGAAGATTTCCCGGGTCATTACATATAATTTGTTTTTTTATTTTATTTTATAATAAGATTAATTGAATTACTTGTCGCTATATCAGTGTATACATTCAAATGACATGTGACGACCTCCAATACTTCCATACATGTCTTAACAATATAAATAAAAATATGGATGAGTAATTGTGTGTTTTATTTAATAAAAAAACAACGAATAAGTTGTTGAGTTGGAGGTTGAATGCACCTGTATATCACGGGGAAAAGTAGTTGTATACTCATTTAATTGTACTATAAATCAAGCTAACTTAAATGATAGAAAAATAAGCTTTTTGTACACCAATTGATAAAAGTTTACAAGTACTTTTTATATTTGTAAGATGCATGTTTATTTTTTTTTAAATATATACCAAGCCTTATATATTAATTATAACAATAGCTTATCTAGACTAGGTGCACCCCATTTTGCAATATTAAATTGAACAAAATAATTTATGATGCCCCCATGTTAGTCTATAGTTTATGCAACAAAAGAGAGGACCACAAGGACATAGAAGTAAAAAAATCCACGCGAAAAGAAAATCAAAGTGTCTTACACGAAAAGAATGGCTAAGACGGATGACATCACCGCTGGGACGTCTTAGACTCTCAGTCATGTCTTGGACCGAGACAGTTTTGTCCAACACTTTTCACAAATATATACTTCTCACTGATCCCACAAATAATTAATGTTATATATGAGATATCAGACTACCATCATAATTTTGTGGCTATACGACATTGAGATATTTTGGTCGTTGGACAAAACACCTAAGTTCAAACTACCTAACTAAACCACTAAACTAAGTAAAGAGGTAAGCAAGGGTCATTCTTCCATAAGGACTAAGGAACACCGAAATATATTGATAAAACAATAAGTTAGGCCGAAATCAAATCGGAAATTGTCAATTACCAACTACGAGCTATCAAATAAGCTAAATATAAAAAAAACTAAAATTAGGAGATGGGATTAAACACCAACCAATCATGAAATAGGCATAAGAATATCAAACATAGAGATAAATGCATGAAACTACATGAATTAGCTATTGACTCAACATACTCTCATAGGCGGAGAAATTCTCAAAGACATCAAACAAGGACTCTCATCCATTACTAACATATCACGAGGTTCAAATAAGCCCAAGTCAATAATAGAAATCATTAGGTCACACTCTCATGCCAACTTAAATCAATCTACTCTAATCCAATACAACATTCAAGTGATGAAAGAGAATGCAACATAGATTAGAAAAGCTAAACAAGTAATAATTTAATCACGCAAATCTCTAATTCCAATGTCAAATGCCTAATTCAATCATGGTTAATTGAGTTTTCACCCAAACCCTAACTCACTAACTACTCCATAAGCACAAAAATGAGAACTTTAGATAAATTACCAACTAATAACATGATACTAACCATTAATCTAACATTAAACTAAACAAAGTAAACATGTTCTTTTGGCTATGAGGGGTTGGTGTCTTGTGTTTCTCCTCTTCACCGTAGTCCATTGATGGGGATTTCGCTCTTCCTCTCTCTCTCTCTCTCTAATTCATTTTTTTTCTTGTTAATTTCCTATTGCCTTCCTTGAAGTTATTTGTTGGTATCCCCAGAGCTCACCATACTTCGACTAATTCTGATTCAAGGCAAGAAAAAGCCCATAATGGTAAAGCTCTCCCAACAAGTGTTTATTCTTTCTGAAAAGTTCGAATTTATTGGTATCGAAAAACAATCTTAAGACTCAAAAAGACATTCCTTCCCTTTGATACGAGTTGTTCTACTTTGACTTTTAACATTATATATGTTTCACTTTGGTAAAATATTGTTGCACTCGTCCAAATGTATATTTTCAAACGATTGTATATTTATGAATATTGTATAAGATTATACGTACTCTAAGCGGAATTTCATGAATCATATTCATAAGCACTTAAAACAGGATCTCATGCATATACATTCAAGGATCACATAATAGTTAAGAATTAACCTTTGACGCGTGATTTCCACAATGCTCTTCGAGATCCGGAGATAGAACCGCAATTGAGATTCCTCTACTAGGTCCACGAATCCAGATCAATGCTCCACCAATGCTAGTTGGAAGGAAGAGGGACTCTTCTATTTCTTGGAGCAGTATTACGTAACTTTGAAAGAGAGAGAAAAGAGGAGAGAGAAAATAATGAGAGAATAAACCGATCGCTTTATTTTCTCACCCACACCTAATTATAGGAACTAATTAGGTTAGGAGTCCTCCCCTTTTCTACCTCCTTGGCCGGCCACTCCTAGAGTCCTACATGGGCTCTAGGTCATTCTTTTATTGATCCGAATTGTGTAAGTGTGACCTTTGTAGGATCCATCTAATTGGGCTTCGGGTTTATTATTTACTAAACCTGAAGTTCTATAGCATCCTCTAGCAAAGCGTATAGACAACCCAATTTAATGAATTTATTATCTCCATAATATGATCCATGTTATATTTAGTAATTGCATTAGAGTCAAGGATACAATTCCTTCAATCTCCCACTTGTCCGAGACGAGTGTGCAATCTTCAAATTCCTTAAGTCTCTTAGTGTCCAATTTGATAGTATGACCATATCACTATATCATCCATACTAGTCTTCAAATTAATCCTTGAAATCCGAGTTCGAATTGACAAACAAATGATCATCATATAATCCATTTGAGCACGGCCATGCATTTTTCAATTCTCACTCTCCAAGGGGCCAAGACACCCTTCCTATCTCATATAGGAGGACTTTTCAATCTTGTGGCAATCAAAACTCCCACTCAACTTTTAGCACAACCCGAACACTGCCTTTATAGTCCCCTTTTACGGCATGACGTTTGACAAACATCAAAGTTATACCAATCATTAGGCTAAGTAGTGTTCCACTCATGTCTTAGGAATCCACTAATATAATTACGAAGTTATAGAAACTTCTAAGTAGGTCCGTTCGATCATGTATCAACTATACATGTCCATATGATTGACTAAACATCTCCATGTTCCCATAGCCCATGAAACGGCGCTATCAATCAATCTTATATGCTAATCCTTTAATAAGTCATTTATGTCCAATTCAACGACTTAGATTAGGAACTATAATATTCTATGAATTGTTCACTTATGGTGTTTCATTCATCAAATCACATATTTGACAAAACCATTGAATTCAAGATATATTTTGGACATTTTATTTAATACCAAACCAAAATTAAATAATATAAAATTTTATTTCTCATAAACATAAAATAGCAAAACCATGTCTCTACATTGTAATAAGTTTCTCTAAACCTAGTACAATCTAAAGCCACTCTAACATTTGCTTCAAGCCTATAGCCCTAGCGTGACATTCATGCTTGGGTTGAGGTAGTGGTTTAGTGAGCGGATCAGCCACATTCTCATCCGTGTGAACTTTGCGGATCCCGACATCTTTCCCTGTCAACAATCTCCCTAATGAGGTGATACTTCCTCATTACATGTTTGATTTGTTATGTGATCTCTGTTCTTTTGCTTGCGCAATAGCACCATTGTTATCACGAGAACAACTCAATCCCTTCCGAGCACTAGGTATAATATCCGACTCTGCCAAGAACTTCTTTATCCAAACTGCTTCTTTAGGCGCTTCAACCGCGCTAAATATTCGATTCGTCGTAGAGTCCGCTACGGTGCTTTGCTTTGAGCTCTTCGAGCTCACTTTGCTCCTCCATTTAGACAAAAGACGTACCTCGACCGGAGAGCGGTAATCATCTCGTCGGTTTGGAAGCTCGCATCAGTATAACCTTTAACAACCAACTCGCTTTCACCTCCATAGACTAAGAACATGCCTTTAGTTCTTCTCAAGTAATTAAGGATGCTCTTAGCTGCAATCCAGTGTGCTTCCCCTGGATTTGCTTGGAACCTGCTACACATGCTCAAGGCATATGCAACATCTGGTCGAGTACTTATCATAGCATACATGATAGACCCTATAGCCGAAGCATAAGGTATGCTACTCATTCGCTTCAACTCATCGGGCTCGATCGGCACGACTCTTGCTAAGCGATATGCCATGTGACATAGGAATGAATCCTCTCTTCGAGTTTTCCATGTTGAACCTTGCAAGAACTTTATCAATATAAGTTTCTTGACTTAGTCCAATCATCCTTCGAGACCTATCTCTATGGATTTTAATTCCCAGTATGTACTCAGCTTCTCCAAGGTCCTTCATGGTGAAACAACTTTTCAACCATTCCTTGACTGACTCAAGCATTGGTATGTCATTTCCCATGAGTATTATGTCATCTACATACAATACCAAGAAGACTAAGCTGCTCCCACTAAATTTCTTGTAAACAAAAGACTCTTCTTCGCTTTTGATGAAACCAAATTTCTTGATTGCCTCATCAAATCGAAGATTCCAGCTCCGAGATGCCTGCTTCAATCCATATATGGATCTTTGAAGCTTGCAAACCCTTTTAGGATTTTCTGGATCCTCAAAACCTTCAGGTTGTGTCATGTACACATCCTCATTCAAGAACCCATTCAAGAATCTTTGTTTTGACATCCATCCGCCAAATTTCATAATCATAAAATGCAAAGAATCGCTAAAAGTATCCGAATTGACTTAAGCATTGCTACTCGGAGAAAAGGTATCATCATAGTCTATACCATGAATTTGTCTGAATCCTTTTGCAACCAGTCTTGCTTTATAGACATAGACATTCCCATCTTTGTCTGTTTTCAATTTGAACACCCACTTGCATCCTATAGGGTTAACCCCATCAGGCAAGTCGACCAGGGTCCAAACTTTATTCTCAGACATGGAGTCTAACTCGGATTTCATGGCCTCAAGCCATTTCTCGTAGTCCGGGCTCGTCAAAGCTTGTTTGTAGGTAGTAGGTTCGAGATTCTCCAAAATCATAATTTCAGAGTTTTCAGTTAACAGGAAATCAACCAACCTCTTGTTTGGAATCCTTTCTCTACTAGACCTACGCGGGGCCTGAGCATCAAGAGAAATGTTCTCTTCAACTTCTTGAAGATCTTCGCTTGAATTAGATTCAAGTGGGACGGTAGGAGGTTCACGCGTTGAATACGTCATCTCCTGAACTAGACTTTCGTCTTGTCGGGCCGTCTCTGACATGGTGTGAACCACATCCAATTGTTGCTCATCTCGAATTTCTTCGAGAATTATTTTACTCCCACTTGTCTTTCTAGAAACAAATTCCTTTTCAAGAAAGACACCATCACGAGCAACAAGCACTTTGTTCTCTTGACGGTTATAGAAGTAATAACCCCTTGTCTCTTTTGGGTATCCCACAAAGAGACATTTATCTGACTTGGGTGCAAGTTTGTCTGAAAGTAAACGTTTTACATAGACCTCACATCCCCAGATCTTAAGAAAAGACAAGTTTGGAGTTTTTCCATTCCATAACTCATATGGAGTCTTTTCTACAGCCTTTGACGGGCTCCTGTTTAGTGTGTGTGCAGCTGTTTCGAGAGCATATCCCCAAAAGGAAATCGAAAGATCAGCAAGACTCATCATTGATCGAACCATATCCAATAAGGTCCGATTCCTCCTTTCAGATACACCATTTAACTGCGATGTTCCTGGTGGAGTCAATTGTGAAAGAATTCCACAACCCTTCAAATGATCATCAAACTCTTGGCTCAAATACTCGCCACCACGATCGGATCGCAGTGCTTTAATTGTCTTACCAAGTTGATTTTGTACTTCATTCTGGAACTCTTTAAATTTATCAAAAGATTCCGATTTATGTTTCATTAAGTAGACATATCCATATCTACTCAAATCATCAGTGAAGGTAATGAAGTAATTAAACCCTCCCCTTGCCTTTGTGCTCATAGGACCACAAACATCTCGTATGTATGAGGCCCAAGAGATCACCGGCCTTTTCACCCTTTCCGAAAACTGGTGACTTTGTCATTTTCCCCATCAAGCATGATTCACATACATCAAATGATTCAAAATCAAATGATGGAAGAATGCCATCCTTCTGTAACTTTTGGATGCGCTTTTGGTTTATATGACCCATTCGACAATGCCAAATGTAGGTTAGGTTTGATTCATTTGATTTTTGTTTCTTGCTATCTATGTTATAGACTTGTAATGACCTATCAAGCACATATAAGCCATTTATCAATTTAGCACTAGCATAGAACATATTATTGTAAGAAATGGAACAACATTTGTTCTTAATTTCAAAACAAAACCCTTCAGAATCCAATACAGAAACATAAATTATGTTCTTAGTTATCGAAGGAACAAAATAACAATTATTTAATTCTAAAACAAAGCCAGATGGCAAATGCAGACTATAGCTTCCTATGGCAAGTGCAGCAACCCGTGCTCCATTTCCAACGCGAAGCTCTACCTCGCCCTTTGCCAGCCTCCTACTTCTTTTTAGTCCCTGCACATCATTAACTATGTGAGAACCACAGCCGGTATCCAATACCCATAAAGAAGTAGAAGTCAAATTGATTTCTATAACAAATATACCTGAAGTGGAAGCCCCAGACTTCTTTTCCTCCAAGTATAGAGGGCAGTTCCTCTTCCAGTGTCCTATCTTGTGACAATGGAAACACTTGCTTTCCACGGCCACCTTTGGCTTGGCGGTTGGCTTAGGTTTTTCAGCAACAACGGCAACTTGCTTGCCTTTGTCCTTCTTTCCTGCCCATTTCTTCTTAAAACCCTTTCCCTTCTGAACCATTAGAACCTCTTTCTTTGGTTCTTTAGGGATATTCCTCTCAGCATTGACCAACAACCCGTGCAACTCTTGCAAAGTCTTTTCAGACTCATTCATGTTGAAGGTCATCCTGAACTGATTAAAGTTGTCAGGCAATGAGTGGAGAATAATGTCAGTAGCCAACTCAACCCTATAAGGGAATCCAGGTCGTTCTATGTTTTCGAAAAAACCCATCATAGCGAAAACATGGGGGGCCAACAGCTTGACCCGGCTTCATGTGACATTCTAGTATCTCCCTATTGGTCTCATACCGCTCAACTCGGGCCTGTGTTTGAAACATAGCCCGCAGCTCTTGCATGATGGTATAATCATCCTTGGTTTCGAACCTCCTTTGGAGGTCCGGCTCCATGACTGCTATCATCAAGCAAGTGATCGGCATGGACCTATCATTGGCTCGCTTAGCACGACGTTTGTCGGCTTCAGACGACTCATCAGTAATCACAGGAAGTGGGGTTTCTAAGACATCCTCTCGACCCTCAGACCTCAATACGAGTCTTAAGGTTCTTTCCCAGTTGATGAAATTCTCACCATTCAGCCTGTCCTTTTCAAGGAAAGGACGAATGTTGAAAACAGAGCTGTTGTTGTTGTTAGACATAGTATCTACAGACAGAATAAAACAAAGTTCATTATTATGTTTATAAAACAACCTAACACATGCTAAGGTTTCTAGGTTGATCACCTATTCAATTTTAATGTCCCATTTGAATAAGTGAATACAAGATCCTATTAACATGCAACACTAAGCAGACGGAGGCCTTATCTTAACTTTACATTCTCAAGGTAAGTAAACTCCTTTACTAATTATAACACTTTATAGTTCTTGTTTAGATTGGTAAACATCGCATGCTTAACTATCTCTTGCTTCAAAACCCAAAACGCTTTTGATGATTTTGTTAAGGATAACCAAACTAAGTAGTAAAATTCGCAATTTTACCTTATCTCCCAAAATTAATGATAATACCCTGCGGAGGCATGACCTATTACTATTAATTAAGGGTTAATAAGCACTTTATGTTTGGAAAAGCTAACCTTAATATTTGCGGGACCTAAGTTTATTATGTTGTTATGAATTAGTGACCTCTAGCGCATTAACAAACAACATACAATAAACTTATAAGCATTTTAAATAATAATAAAATACGAAAATAAATGATCTAGTATGGCCCCTAATCCTAAGAACTAAGCATCAATGGCTCCTTCTTGGACTCTTCATGGATCTCCATCCATCTTAGTCATGGGCCTTCTCTTGATGGGCTCGTCTTTGGATTACATAAGTATCAAAATAATTTAAATAATATCTAAATTAAATAAATTACAAAAATACTTAACGATACGCCGATCGTATTTAAAATTACAAGAATACATCACGATACGCAGATCGTATTTTCTAACTTAATTTGGGCCATACTAGTCATACATAGCAATTATATCAAAATATAAAAGCCACATAATAATATCACATATTATTCTTGCCATCAATCAAAATATCAAATATTCTTAATTATAGCAAGTAGATAAAAAATTTAAGTAATTCCTAACCACCTAAAGATTCTATCCTAGAAAATCTAGCATATTAATTTTAATTAGATTAAAGAATCAAATTATGAAATGAATTTATGACCCAGTCAAAATAACATAATTAATATAATTGGAATTTGCTTAATCTTCTCAAAATTCTGTTTTACAAAATTTCAAAAAAAAAAATTTGTTCAAGATACTGCTGCCCAGTTTTACGGATGTCAGTTTATATCCAAATTTTTTTTTTATTATTATTTAAAACACAAGAAAAAATTAAAATTTAAAAAAAAAACAATCGTGGAGGCCACGACCAGACCAGCAGCACAAAGGGCTGCCAGTCCCAACACCACGCCAACATACACGGCGAGAAATCCGACCACCCACGTCAAGTGACTTCACCGGAACTCGCCGGCAACCCATCTCGAGCCGACGCCAGAACAACCCGGCGCCGGCCAAGAGCGCCCAAAGACGCCGCTGCGCACGTCGAACGTGCGTCGCAGCTTGGTTGCCGCCACCACCGGCCTTCGCCGACGCCCAGCCAGACTCGTCAATCCCATGCCGACGTCCGGACGGCAGACCACGGAGCGCCACTACCGGTGGCACGCTCCTCTTCCTCCTCATTTTTTTTATTTATTTATTGAAGGAAATTAAAATTACAACATTTGTAAAATTAATTTAGTGATCTTAATTAAATTAAACATAAACCCTTTTATGCCTAATTCAGAAAATTAAATCAAAATCTCCATTTTAATTAAGTTTAGGGTTATTCACATATATTAATCTCTAATTCATATAAAACTCTTTTCACATGAATTAATTTTCATACATAAACAAATTTAAACATGAAAATCAGATTAATAATATGAACTTAATATTCGAAATAAAATCAGAATTTAAATTTCGAAAATTAGGGTTGAATTTTCAAAAATTCGGCCACTCTATATTGAAAAATTAAGCAATTAAATCTCCATTTAATCAATTCCAATTAATTATTCATTCCATAATTCAATTCCTCCCCTTAATCAAATTAAAATTAGTCATGAACACATCAAAATAAATCTAATTATTATGACCAAAAACTTATATGCAAGAGGCTAAAACTGATACCACTATAAGATTATAAGTACTCTAAGCGGAATTTCGTGAATCATATTCATAAGCACTTAAAACAGGATCTCATGCATATACATTCAAGGATCACATAATAGTTAAGAATTAACCTTTGACGCGTGATTTCCACAAAGCTCTTCGAGATCCGGAGATAGAACCGCAATTGAGATTCCTCTACTAGGTCCACGAATCCAGATCAATGCTCCACCAATGCTAGTTGGAAGGAAGAGGGATTCTTATATTTCTTGGAGCAGTATTACGTAACTTTGAAAGAGAGAGAAAAGAGGAGAGAGAAAATAATGAGAGAATAAAACCGATCGCTTTTTATTTTTCACCCACACCTAATTATAGGAACTAATTAGGTTAGGAGTCCTCCCCTTTTCTACCTCCTTGGCCGGCCACTCCTAGAGTCCTACATGGGCTCTAGGTCATTCTTTTATTGATCCGGATTGTGTAAGTGTGACCTTTGTAGGATCCATCTAATTGGGCTTCGGGTTTATTATTTACTAAACCTGAAGTTCTATAGCATCCTCTAGCAAAGCGTATAGACAACCCAATTTAATGAATTTATTATCTCCATAATATGATCCATGTTATATTTAGTAATTGCATTAGAGTCAAGGACACAATTCCTTCATATTGATATTAGATAGTTAAGGTATCAGTTTTCAAAATTTTCCTTTGACAAATACGATAATCAAATAGGAATAACTGTAAATACGCGGATGGGTTATAAAACTTGGCGGTACAAAATTAAAGCAACAACAACATTCTGCGTGTGATCAAATCAATAACATGTTCCTGGTGTATGCAACAAATTAAAGTTCAGGAGATTACTTTTGCAACTAACCAAAGTAAGATCTGATGCCATGAAGAACTTACATAATACTATATTCCAAGTGTATGGAATACCATTCAATAACTTCACTAGTCTATAAATTTATGGCCTTTTGCCTTAACATTCATTATTCATACCACAAACATAAACAAAAACATACCATATTTTGTTATAATATCCATATTTCTATTCCATAATCATAAATGGAATGGGCGTCCATTATTGCAAAACTAGTCGGAGGTGTAACCAATGTCTTTTGCAAGCCTATCATCTTCGACAAGATAAAACAAATTAAAAACTACAAACATAACATAATCGAACTCCAGTCAAGATACCAAGACCTGGAAAGCAACAAGGAAACAATTAGTGACATATATAATTAAACGAGGAGAGGAGAATCTGCAAAAAAGTACAGCAGTAGCTGATCGTTGGCTTGAAAAAGTCCACCAGTTAGATGAGAAATTGCAGCCGCTCATTGATGACAAGAGAAGAAAAGTGAAGGATCAGTGTTGCTTTGGTCATTTCCATTGCAATCTGTATCAACGTTATGTGATGAGCAAAACAGCTGAAGATAAGTTCAAGGAGATTGGAGCCATAATTCGAGAAAAACCATATTCAATGATCACTGAACCTGTACAAGATTTGGAAGTCATGCCTGATGATTTTTTAATGACCTTGCCTTCAAGAGCAGCGCTCATGGAGGAAATAATGCATATGTTACAAGATGATCAAGTTCATGCTGTTGGCATATACGGCATGGGAGCCATAGGTAAACTTTAATTATGTACTCTTATTTTGAGTTGAGATCTATTTTCCTCCCTCTTTAATAAATCCCTTCCAAATTAGAGAGATTTGAAGGAAAAATGGAGTTTCGTCTTCCCTGTCCTCATCCTTTCCCTCATACACTGCTATCCAAATATAAGTGTAAATCTCCAATGGTCGTTCACATGGATTAATTAAGAAACACCCCCACAATGTTATCATATAGACTCATGCTCATACATTCATCTAGGTGTTATTTTGGTTGTCACCTGCCACACCCTTACTCTTTTATGTGTAGTACGTACGTAGTTGGGATCAGTTGGGAGTGAGACTCAGGCTCCGTTTGTTTTGGAGGAAAATGATTTTCCCATGTTTCGTTGTTTGGTTGGACAAGAGATTTGGAAAACTAAGGTGGAAAAGAGTTTTCCATCCAAAATTTTCGTCCAAAATTTGAAAGAAAACCATTTTCCTCCATTCTCTCTTTCCCAACATCTTCGTTTTTCCCTTCTTAATTTAATAGTTTTCCATCTAACTAAATAAAGGAAAACTAATATTCATATGCATTTTCCACCGGATCGGAAAATACTTTCCATGGAAAATCATTTTCCGTGGAAAATGTTTTCAAACCAAACATACCCTTAATTGAAAGAAGGAATTTATCATAAAGAATATACCGAACCTCGATATAATTATTTATCACAAAAATCAGAGATGAGTAATACAACGAGCCTCTTTGGCGAAACTAGCGGTTCTAATAGTGTTAAGCTTGTTGTAGTAGCGTATTTGTTGGGGTAGCGCCTTGGTGTCTACTAGTAGTTGTTAGCGATTAGCGTTTTAAAATAGTTGTTCAATTAGAAGTGTTTGAGAAAAGTAGTTGTTGAAATTGTAAAAGACAATAAATGACATTATTTATTCAAATATGAAATGAACTAAAACAATTTCATTAGTTAGTTCAATAGTTAAATTTAATGTTTATTTTTCAAAGAACTTACATAGAAAAAGGAGTATACAATCTTTTAACTACTCAAGGAAATGTATAAATTTGAGATGATATTTAACTTTCAAAAGATTTATATTACCTATTTTAATTAAAATGCTTGTGGAATTTGGAGTATAAAATATTGTGAAATATCAGTTATAACTTCTTTTTAAAATAAATATTTAAATCACATCCTTGTTATTGTAAAAGAAAAAAAATGAATTGCCACAAAAATGCAATTAATAAACAGAAAAAGGAAAAAGAAATTACAAATATTGGTTCACAATTCTACCTTATACTATTATTTAGTGTTTATTCGATAGACCGTACCGTTACCTATAAATCTCAAACATTACCTCGTTGTAATGTTCTACAACCGCTACCCATAATCTACTCCAACCGCTACCCGCTATTACAACCACTACCTTACCAAACACTCATACTTTCTTAGGTAGTTGACAAATTAAAGGAAAATTTGGTCATTAATGATCTCCTAAAGTTCAAACTACCTAACTAACCACTAACCTAAGTAGAGTGGTAAGCAAGGGTCGAGATCCACAAGGAATAGCAAGACAAACACCAAGATTGTTAATTGTTGCAAGCTAAGGCGAAGATTCGGGCAAGAGAATTGTTTTACTAGGCTAAAGACTAAAATAACTAATTAATTAAGACCTCAGAAAGACGCACAACACGATTAGACAAGATATCAAATGAGAAAAACGTTAGGAGATGGGGTTCAACACCAACCAATCATGATTTAGGCAATTAGAAGGGTGAAGTATATGGGAAAGAAAACCAAGCAACTAATTGAGGTTATTGACTCTTAACTAGTTTTAAGCCTTCTCTCAAGGGTGCATAAAATAACCTTGATCATATAATTAAGTCACTCTCATGATCTCAAACATGCAACCGAGTGATAATCACAATGTCAATCTACAAAACCCTCACTCAAATCTCACTCTCATGAGCAATTAAGTAAGAAAATAGCATAAATGTCAACCTTACACTCCTCTTTCAACTTGATTATTAAGGCATCAATAAAACAAACATCCAAGTGGCCAACTAGAATGCAAGCAAATAGTAATCATGCTATTAATCAATTAAGAAGCCTAATCAAACCCCTAACTTCACATTCAAACACCCAAATCAATTCATGGTTGTGTTCTCACCCCAACCTCCAACTAATCAACTACTCACTAATCATCCTAGTAATGCTAATCAAAGGAGAAGATAAATCAAACATCATTACTTGATACAAGGGTGAAAAAGGGGAGGATTAAACACTAAATCAACACTAAACAAGATGTAAGTGATCAAGGGGAAGGGGGAAAGGCTAAGAAATCCTAAATATTAGCATGCACCGATAGAGGATGACAATGTGGAGAATGGAGTGAGAAAATGCACAAAAATGCAAAAACTATCAAAGTACTCCTTCCTGGTCTTTATTAGTTTACCCGTATTCCTTTTGGGATGTCCCTTATTAGTTTACCCATTTCTTTTGTTTCTATTTTTGGAATGGGACCACCAACTTTCCATCACACATACATTCAACTTTAACATAAAATAATAGTTTCTCTTTCTTTCTATGTCCCACAATATTGTTTCTCCTAAAACTTTGTGCAAAAGAAACGGATAAACTAATAAAGACCGGAGGGAGTATATCCTAAATTCTCAATCATCAGTAGCGTTTTGATCTTATCCAACCGTTACTGGCTAGCTACCTGAAACGCTAGTGTCAAACAGGGCCAACATATAGCTTAGTTAGAAGCTACCTAACTTACCAATACCCTTAAGTTTAGTCACAATTAGTTGTGCATAAATCACCATTATTGTACACCAACTCTCACCAATGTTTACATCATACACCTCTCGGGCTCTCACATGGACCCTTATAATGAGCTTGGAAACTCCAAGCTAAGCCAATTTATAAGACTCACAAGTTCCGAACCATAGACTATCTATCTTTCTTTTAGTAAATTATCAACTTTCTTTATATCAAACACTAGATATTCTATCGACTAGAATATTGTTATAACGTTTCTCAAGTGCAATCAACTATATAAGAATTAAACTGGAACTAGAAACTCATCGCAAGGGGAAAATTAAATAAAAAAAACAACAAAATCAAGAGCATGAACCATTTCATATCCATGAATTAGGTGTTGAAGTAGAAGACTGACGAACTTGGTTTCTGTACTTGATACATATTTGAACATCATATGTATAGCAAACTTATATATATCGGGCTTCTAAGACTAACAGAGACGCATATGTATATGCATGTGACAGGTAAATCAACGTTGGTGAAAGAAATTCGCAAGAAAAGAGCAAAAGATCTTATGTTTGACGAAATAGTGATGGTTGAGATATCAGAAGATCCTAATATAGAGCGCATTCAAGATCGAATAGCTGAACAAGTCCATCTAGATTTAGACCGCGTGCACAGTATACAGGAGAGGGCGAAAAAAGTATATCACAGACTAAAGCAGGTGAAAGTTAAAGACCAAGAAACTACTAAGAAACTCATAATCTTAGACAACCTTTGGGAAAAGCTGGATTTAAATGAAGTGGGGATTCCTCAGGAGAACACAAAAGAATATTGCTGCAAGATATTGGTGACAAGCAGGAAAAAAAACGTACGTGTGTGAAGCGATGGGAGTGTCAGAGACTAATATTAAAATAGTGCCTCTACTAAATTATGATGAAGCAAAAGAACTATTCAGAGCACAAGTAGGACATAGATGGAAAGATCGAGAGGCCGCGGTACCGGTAGAGAAGAAATTGTTAGACAAGTGCAAAGGATTACCTCTTGCTATCATATCCTTAGCCAATGTGCTAAGAAATCAAGAGTTTTCAAAGTGGGAGCATTTCGCAAACGAGCTTGAAAAACCTACCTCAAATCAAGCTTCAATTCATGATGCACATCGGTCATCGGCAAATTTACTGTAGGATTTTAGATGCTTAATGCGGAAAACGAGTATCACATACTCAAACATCTAACACCAAGATCTTTGCATAAATTAACATGAATCTATAAAGAGTATAAAATATACCTCTTGATGCGTGAATTCCACTTCCACCCCGAGCCTTCTAGTGGAGATCCTTTAGAACGTCAAACGTCGTTCCTCTAGTGTTGGTCCACGAACAACCCTGGGATCACCACGTATCTTAGTACGGAAGAGAGAATAATTCTCTTGCTTTTGAGGTGTGATGGCCGAAAATGAGGAGAAAGAGAGGAGCAAAGAAAATCAGATTTTCTCTACAAATATGATGTAATCACCCCTCTCCTTTGTAACCCCCATATCATTATATAAGGTGGTTACAAAGAGGTGATTCATGAGGCTTTATTTTGCCTCATAATGTCATACATTATGAGCCTAATAACCTCATGAGTTACAACTCTTCCATCCATCTTTAAAACCGCCCAACCCATTTCACAAATGGATTTGGGTAATATCCAAGGGTTGTCACATTGTGTGACCTCATAGGACCCAATACATATTAGTAGTTGGCTTAAATATACTAGCCCAACCAACCGCAATTAGCTTCTAGCAAAACGTTGCGGTCACCTAATATTATTGAATATATTATCTTTATAATTTGTCCATATACATTTAGTTTGTTACACTTGATCGAGGACAAAATCCTTCATTTACTCCATTCTAGAAACAAGTTATAAGCTTATGGACAATGAAGATAAAAGGAGGTTTTTTTTGCTTGCTTGTTTGTTTCCTCTTGGTTCAAGTATACCAATATCAGTAGAAGAAATAATGAGATATGGTATTGGATTAGGATTGTTTCAACATGTTAACAACCTTACCGAAGCCATGAAGCAAGTTGACTCATGGGTCGAGGAGCTTAAATCGTCATCTTTGTTATTAGATGGTGAGAGTAGTGACTCTGTGAAAATTCATGATGTTGTTCGATCATCTACAATTTCATTGGCAGAAAAAGGTATGCATGTCAAGGCCTTTAAAGTTACAATTAATATTTTATTTTTGGAAAGATTACCAATTTGTGACCATAATATAATCCAATGTTTGGGGGTGGTTGTCCATATTAATTCAAAATTTGATCTATGTGAGAATGATCTCAAGTTTGGTAATATCATTCCTATATTAGTCCCAATTCAAATTGGATCAATTTAACAGTATAAGTAACAAGATGAGTTCATGTAACATGTCATGAAATTTAAGGTCAAAGTTTTTGAAGTTTGATGATCTGAATTGTATATATGGAATGGATGCAGATGGGGATATGCTTATGGTAGAAGCCCTTCCTCGATGGATGTACGAGGAGAGTTATGAAAAGTACAATGCCATATCATTGATGTCTAAGGCTGATCATTCTCTTTTGAATGGAATCAAGCTGGGGAAGCTTCAAATTTTGATATTAGATAAGAGTAAACCTCGAGTATTTGATGATCATACTAACAATTTCTTTAAAGGGATGACAAATCTAAAGGTTTTGGTAATGAAAGGAATGACTTTTAAGCATCATGGCTTACCAAAATCCATAAGAAAACTCAAGAATAGTCTTAGAACATTGCATTTGGAAAAATGTCAATTGGAAGATCTTGAAGAAATCGGTGAGTTGGTGAAGTTAGTTGTTCTTAGCTTGCGTGGATCATCATTGAAAGAGTTACCTGGAGAGGCAATGAAGAAACTTTGCAAGCTTCGGTTGCTGGATTTAAGAAAGTGCAAGTTTAGTGGTAGCACGGAAGGAGAAATCGGAGCCAATTTTGTAGCTGAACTGCATCATTTGGAAGGCATTTACACGTATGATCGTAAAAATAATAAGTTCGGAATGATAAGTATTGATGCGTTGAATAAGTTAAGGTACTTGAAACTACTTGAGTTGCAAGTAGATCACTTACAGCAATTACCAATGGATGATGATCAATTTGTCAGCAACTTAGACCAGTTCCTAATTCGTATATGTATAAACAACAACATTACTGGATATGATGATAAATTTGGTTACAGTGCAATCGTTGACACTGATAAACCAAAATTTATGTCGGATGATGACTATGGGTTCGTATGCAATCGTGTTGTCAAAATTGGTAATCTGGATATGAGCACGGATGTTGAAAAGAGTTTGTGTTTAAGGACATTGCTTGCTACCCAAAATTGAAGGCTTACTTCTATATCAGATTACTGGGTTGGAGCAGTTGTCCCATGTGTTGATTTCGAGGCTGTATAGCCTTAAGTACCTAAAGATTTGGGAGTGTAATGATCTTGTTCAATGTTCTGAATCATGGATATATATTATGAATCTGGAGTATTTATATTTGAAAACCTTAAATAATCTGAAGATGATATTCCCCATATGTCATCCATCACCAATTCTAATACCTTTTCAGAACTAAGATGCCTCCTACTTCATTCCTTGCCCAACTTAGGACCCTATGCACTACCCATTCATTTTTTGCCCCCAAACTTAATAGCTTTGGGTGTGAGAGATTGTGTTAAGGTGAAGTTCATTTTCGGGGACAATCAAATTATCGCCACTTAGGGTTACGTGTTCTAAAAACACTGTACGTGGATATGATGATTGGTCTTCAAAGCATGTATGGCCTGGTACCAAACAATGAAAATGATTTACAAGCTCCCCAAGCTTTCTTCAATAAAAAGGTACGTATGTACTATAAATTTTAACTACTTCACCAGTAGAAATACTCTATAAAGAATTGATAAATCTGGTAACATTTCACATAATAATAATGAATGATACAATAGTATGTTACACGAAAACTTATATCTAACACATCTACCTGTTAGATGTTTATCATCCATCCCTCAGATAATCACGTTTTCAATGCATTAATAATATTTGGTAATATCATATTACAGCTCATATGTCCGTCGTTGGAGGAGGTATTCATAAGCGGTGCGGACTTTGCAAAATTATGGGATATGCGGTGTCGGGAGATAGCTTATACTAATAGCTTTAAGAATCTAAAAACATTAGCCATTTACGGGGATAAGGATAAGGACGATAAACTATCAAGTTTTTGCTCGCTCTCTATAGCTGCTGCATCATTGTAATCGACTAAAAGAAGTTGTACTCGTAACTGACGAGGAATCAATCAATGTAAAATTATTTCCGTCCCTTGAATTCGTGGAGTTGTCAAACTGCAGCATAAAAGAGGTTTTTATCAGAAATAAAAAACGCACACAGGGGACATGGACATGGGGGTGTTGAATTTGGTGCTTTACGAGAGGCTTATAATTCGGGATCGCTTGAAGTTACCGAATTCTCATCCATGCCCTTCAAAGCACCCCAACTTACGTAAGTTGAAGATCAGTTACCAAAATATGGATGAAAAATTCGGCAGGGACGAATTACGAGGTCATGACATTAATCACTTCATAAGAGGCAAGAGCCATCGCTGAGTCCATTATCATTATTCATTAGTCTCGACATTAATCACTTCATAAGAGCCATCATCGAGTCCATTTATTAGGAACATTATCGGTAATCTTTATTATCGGTAATGTTCCTAATAAATTAGGAAATGGAGGGCCCTATCTCGGAGAAGTTAATAAAAAGTGCCCCTAAGCTTATAGTATGAGTGCAAATAGTTGTAGATCCGGAAGATTTCCCGGGTCATTACATATATTTGTTTTTTTATTTTATTTTTTAATAAGATTAATTGAATTACTTGTCGCTATATCAGTGTATACATTCAAATGACATGTGACGACCTCCAATACTTCCATACATGTCTTAACAATATAAATAAAAATATGGATGAGTAATTGTGTGTTTTATTTAATAAAAAAACAACGAATAAGTTGTTGAGTTGGAGGTTGAATGCACCTCGTATATCACTGGGAAAAGTAGTTGTATACTCATTTAATTGTACTATAAATCAAGCTAACTTAAATGATAGAAAAATAAGCTTTTTGTACACCAATTGATAAAAGTTTACAAGTACTTTTTATATTTGTAAGATGCATGTTTATTTTTTTTAAATATATACCAAGCCTTATATATTAATTATAACAATAGCTTATCTAGACTAGGTGCACCCCATTTTGCAATATTAAATTGAACAAAATAATTTATGATGCCCCCATGTTAGTCTATAGTTTATGCAACAAAAGAGAGGACCACAAGGACATAAAAGTAAAAAAAATCCACGCGAAAAGAAAATCAAAGTGTCTTACACGAAAAGAATGGCTAAGACGGATGACATCACCGCTGGGACGTCTTAGACTCTCAGTCATGTCTTGGACCGAGACAGTTTTGTCCAACACTTTTCACAAATATATACTTCTCACTGATCCCACAAATAATTAATGTTATATATGAGATATCAGACTACCATCATCATTTTGTGGCTATACGACATTGAGATATTTTGGTCGTTGGACAAAACACCTAAGTTCAAACTACCTAACTAAACCACTAAACTAAGTAAAGAGGTAAGCAAGGGTCATTCTTCCATAAGGACTAAGGAACACCGAAATATATTGATAAAACAATAAGTTAGGCCGAAATCAAATCGGAAATTGTCAATTACCAACTACGAGCTATCAAATAAGCTAAATATCAAAAAAACTAAAATTAGGAGATGGGATTAAACACCAACCAATCATGAAATAGGCATAAGAATATCAAACATAGAGATAAATGCATGAAACTACATGAATTAGCTATTGACTCAACATACTCTCATAGGCGGAGAAATTCTCAAAGACATCAAACAAGGACTCTCATTCATTACTAACATTTCACGAGGTTCAAATAAGCCCAAGTCAATAATAGAAATCATTAGGTCACACTCTCATGCCAACTTAAATCAATCTACTCTAATCCAATACAACATTCAAGTGATGAAAGAGAATGCAACATAGATTAGAAAAGCTAAACAAGTAATAATTTAATCACGCAAATCTCTAATTCCAATGTCAAATGCCTAATTCAATCATGGTTAATTGAGTTTTCACCCAAACCCTAACTCACTAACTACTCCATAAGCACAAAAATGAGAACTTTAGATAAATTACCAACTAATAACATGATACTAACCATTAATCTAACATTAAACTAAACAAAGTAAACATGTTCTTTTGGCTATGAGGGGTTGGTGTCTTGTGTTTCTCCTCTTCACCGTAGTCCATTGATGGGGATTTCGCTCTTCCCCTCTCTCTCTCTCTCTCTCTCTAATTCATTTTTTTTCTTGTTAATTTCCTATTGCCCTTCCTTGAAGTTATTTGTTGTAGTGATATAATCCCATTAAAATTACAACAATAATAATATATGAATGAGTTATCAATTCAAATTCTGCAGACTTTTGTTGCTACCCATAAAAATAAAAGCAATTCTAATTCATTGCATTGTGTTAAATTTTGAAAAATACCATGTCAAACAACCACATGAAGATTATTACAAAGATATAAATAAGAAGACACACCAGCTGTACTTTCGTTGTTTGTTGCTGCTTGCCAGCATCCACGTTCAAATGTGCAAGTGTAAATTGTTAGTCTCTGCTTTGTACAGAATTAAACCTTTGTGAAGTAAAGTCTCCATATCAAAAATTCAACTAATATTGCTTTGGGACAATGAAATACAGTTACCTTATATTAATTATATTTTATTTTCAAGATGTAAAATATTTGGAGAAAAGGAGAATAATTAATTACAACAATAAATATAGGAAAGGTGTAACATTATTTTGTTCTTATCTAGCGCCAGAGAGGCGTCCATCAACTTTTACCATATACATATAATAATAAAATAATACAGAGTCCCTATTAGAGTCCTGATTACAACAGACGTCTACCCATGTTGTAATAGTATTACGCTAAAATCTGGCTGCAAGTACCAATGATATCTTGGCCTAGTGGTTAAGATTGAGGTGCTGTGAACAATAGGTCACAGGTTCGAATCCCCCTCCCCTTCTTTGTACTTTGTACTGCCTTTGTGGCTCCGGGAGTCACTGGCTTCCTTTCCTCCTAACCGCAGATCTAAATTAGTATTTCTTCTTTTTTGATTTTGATTAGGACGCATACATTGATAAGGGGCTTACGTTTTTCAGCTCCAAGGGCCTTTCATTTGGGGGAAGTAGGAGCTTCTCCGCGTGACTTGCCTTTCCTCTTTCTATCTTTAAATAGAAAAAATGTCCCTATTTCTTACCGCGATGTCTCGGCAATGGGTCTTTATGAGATGATTAATGTCCACATTTTGTTGCATGAGATGTTGGGTTCCATTGACCTTGATGTGAGGTAAATTGGGTGCTTTGAAGGGGGCAATTATCAACGCGTAGCTCCCGTAAAGCAGGAAATACAAGATCTCCGTGGTTGTGTTTTTTGTTTGCTGTTAAAAACCTATGTATCTTGTGGCATCCTCCCAAATACACTTTTTCAAGGGACGGAAATAATGGTTGGTCCATTGATTCCTCGTCAGTTACGAGTATAACTTCTTCCAGTGGTACACAACCCAATATTATCAATGTCTTTAGCTTCACAAGAGCAGCATCTATAGAAAGCGAGCCAAAACTTGATAGTCTCCGGCACGCACGAATATTTATTGTTTTTAGATTGTTAAAACCACAAGTATAAGGTTTCTCCTTGCACCAGATATCACATACTTGTACAATGGGTGATTCGGCTATGTACAAGTCCTCGAGCGACTCCAATAGGAGCTGTAATATGAAGGACACTACGCTTATTAATTAATGGTCTCTTTCAAAATATATATAAAAAAAAATTACTAATGGTCAAAGTAGTACATTGAAAATAATCATAGTAACATAAAACATTGCGACTATATGGAAATGGAGGAAGTACAAGCAAATTAGGTAGCTAATTCCTTCAATTCATAAATATTAATACAACATGCATATCTTTAATCATTGATAATAACTTTCAAATACATGACAATATATAGTAGTACATTTTCATATATTTGGAAACTAATACTTCCTTCTCAAAAGATTTTGACAAACGTTTTTAATTTTATAAACTATACACCTACCTTTGAGGCTTTGACCATAGTTTCAAACTAATATACAAATATAAGCACTACAATTATTATGTGAATTGTTACTAGATTTGTCCTATGGTATAATTTTAAAATATTTAATTTTTATACTGTACTATTAGTAGTAAAGTAGTTAGATATATTATTAGTAGTCGAAGTTGAGTTAACGACCGAAAAAGTCAAAAAGTATTGCAATTATTAGAGAAAGGACGAAATACATATTTTAATAAAAATAGTCAATTGGTTGGCATTTACTATGATAAGAATGGAGTAAACAGAAACAAGGCAAGTGTGTATATATATCTTGCACAAATGGGGGAAATTGGGGGGATCTCACCTTACAAGGGTAACAATCGAACCCTTGTCATAAGGGTGGAAGGAGGGTCTCCAATTAACTAGGCCAACCTTGATTCTTACAAGGCAAATGTATATAGTACATACCTTTTTACCGAAGAAAGCTTCGGAAGCTTGTAGATGATTTTCATCGTTTGGTACCATGCCATACTTGCTTTGAAGACCGTACGCATTATACACACCCAGTTTTTTTAAAAAAGGCGAGATATAAGTTAGTGAGGAACTAGCAGCAATTTGATTGTCCCCAAAAATGAAGTTCACCTTTGGACATTATTGAAGATATAGTTACTTCAGGCAAGCAACAAAAAGCACCAGCAGCACCAACTGATGTTACTGAAGCAACAGAAGCAAACTCAGCTTCTTGTCCTGCTGCTGACATGTACAACTAACTAACTAACTGCCCTGAATTTTAGGAAGTTAGTTATTAGTTCTAGATATTTTGGATGTAATAGTTTGTGGGTCTTTCCTACGTGGCAGCTCTATTACTTAGTATAAATATCTTTCAGCTGTACTTTTTTGTATTCATTAAAAACACTCACAAATGAAATGAAATCTCTCAATTCTCTCTCTACATTTCTTATCTCCAAATGCTGAGAATTATTACATGGTATCAGAGCAGGATTTTCCTGCCTCAATCTGCTTAATTTCCGCACAAATTTCAGCATCATTCTTCATTCAATCAGATGAATTTTTCCAGGTTTATTCTAAATCAATATGAATGTTGATTGATTGATTATTTCAACTCAAAATTCAGTAAGTTTTTCTGTTGATTGATTGAAGTTTCTCATTGAAAATCAAAATTAAACATCTGATTGTTGATTACCAAATCTGAAATCAATTTTCAATTTCTGAAATCAATTAAATTCGTTTATTGTAGAATTCATTGTTGAATCTCTTTGTTGATTGAATTCGTTTAAATCATCAACAAAATTTGATCACATTTCTCTCAAAAATGTATGAAAATCAAAGTCAAAACCAGAATCAACCTCCTGCTATGAATCCTATTCATGATCCTACATCTGTGTATTACATTCATCCATCTGAAAATCCTACTGTTCCTTTAGTATCTGAGAAGTTTAATGGAGATAATTTTGCTGATTGGAAGAGAGGTATGCTGTTAGCATTGTCTATGAAGAACAAAATAGTATTTGTTGATGGAACTCTAAAGAAACCAGCACCTAATGATCCTTTATACTCAGCTTGGGAAAGGTGTAACAATATGATAATTTCTTACATATTAAGATCCTTAGATAATACACTTGCCAAAAGTGTGTTATATTTCTCCAGAGCAAGTGAGATCTGGAAAGATCTTGAGGATAGATACTCTATCATCTCAGGACCACAGTTGTATTCAATACAACAATCTCTGAAATAGATTGAACAAGGTTCATCTACTGTTGCTGAATTTTTCACAAAAATTAAAGTGATTTGGGAGCAAATCAAATCAGCAAATCCTATTCCATGTTGTACCTGTAGTGGTTGCTCTTGTGAGTTAACTAAGAAGTTTCAAAAGAATCAGCAGGATGCGAGACTAATTCAGTTTCCTATGAAACTTGATGTGAAACATGCTGCAGTAAGAACTAATATTCTCATGATGACACCATTACCTTCAATATCTACAGCCTATAATCTCTTAGTTCAAGATGAAAAACAAAGAGAGATCACAGATGCTAGTATTGTTCCTTCTATGGCATTTACAGCAGCAGAAGACAAGAAGAATGAGCCATTCACTGTGACTAGAGGCAGACTTTATTCCAATACTAGTCCTACACTTGGATATGGCAAGAAGATAAACTCCTACTATTGCAATCATTGCAAAATGCCTGGTCATTCCATTGAAAGGTGTTGGAAAGTCCATGGATATCCTCCCAAGTTCAGCAACAATGGAAAATATGTCAAGGGAAAGAAGTTTGCTGCTGTTGTGTATGGAGATGAAGACTTTGGTGAATCTGACGAAGCTGATGATAGTACTGCTCATCTCACTAAAGCTCAATATGATCACTTCATGTCATTAGTGAAGCAAAACAAAGATGATCACACTTCTGCTCCATCTCCTTCCATGGCAAATGTAGCAGGTACATGTCTTCTTACATGTCATAATTCTAACTTGATTATAGATAGTGGAGCAACTGATCACATATGTTCAAACCTTGAGTTGTTTGAGTTCTATCAATCCTTTGACAAAGAACCACATACCATTACAATAGCTGATGGTAAACAAGTAGAGGTGAAGCATATTGGTTCAGTCAAACTTGAAAATGGAGTATTACTTGAGAAAGTGTTACATGTGCCTGATCTACATTTTAACCTGATATCCACTCATAGATTGTGTGCTGATATGAATTGTGATATTATTTTTTCACATGACAAATGCATGATTCAGGGACATTCTCAGAAAGATTCTCTCGGTTCTTGGTAAACGAGAAGGTGGCTTGTATGTCGTTGGGCATGATTCGCAACCGATCGATCCCATGACAAGCCTAGCAACGGAAGAAATGAAGATGCAAAGTCCGTGGCACTTAAGGCTTGGTCACTTACCTTTTAATAAGTTGCATCATATAAATTCTAAGTTTCCTGTGAATAATTGTTGTTCTGATAGCATTTGTCAAGTGTGTCCTAAAGCCAAACACACTAGGAAACCTTTTCCTGTTAGTACCACTATGAGTACTCATTGTTTTGATCTTTTGCATATAGACACTTGGGGTCCCTACAAAATCAAAACCCATGATGGCTATGTGTATTTTCTAACTGTTGTTGATGATTTGTCTAGACATACTTGGACCTTTCTCATGCATAATAAAGTAGAAGCTGTTGATATCTTGGAGTATTTGGTGAATATGATTCATACTCAGTTTAATGTTGTTGTCAAGTGCATAAGAACTGATAATGCCAAAGAGCTATGTGAAGGCAGGGTCCTTTCTATTTTTCATTCTCATGGAATTTTGCATCAAAAGAGCTGTACAGATTCACCCCAACAAAATGGGGTAGTAGAAAGGAAGCATAAGCATCTCTTGGAGAATGCCAGGGCTCTATACTTCCAATCTAGTGTTCCAGCTCAATTTTGGGGTAAGTGCTTGCTTACAGCTACACACCTTATTAACAGAATGCCATTGAGTTGCCTTCAATACATCTCCCCTTATGAAAAACTTTATGGCAACAAACCTGTTTTGAGTCATTTGAAGGTTTTCGGGTGTCTTGGTTTTGCATCAACCATTAAAGCTCATAGAGCTAAGTTTGATTCTAGAGCCATTCCTTGTGTTCATTTGGGATATCCAACTGGACAAAAGGCATATAAACTGCTTAATCTAGAAACAAACAAGATCTTTGTTTCTAGAGATGTTACCTTTCATGAAAAACACCTTCCTTTCCATTTGTCTCAACCTCTAAATTCTTCTTTTCCTATTTTTCTTCCTACCAATACTCATTCAACCTTTCCTACATCTATTGAGCTTCCTGATGCTTTAACACCATATCTTGATCCTTCCTCACCATCTCCTCTTTAACCTATCCAAAATACTTTTAATACTACAAATGATCAACCTTCTATTCACCAACATGACACTCATTCTTTTTCTCAGCCTGAAACACTACAAGAAAATTACCTTTTCGTGGCGATTATTTTAAAGCGATTGTACATTTGCTACAATAAACGGCCAATGTCTATGAAATAGTATAGGTTAATGTAGCACTTTACAATCACCATGTTAAACTTTTTAATAATCGATACAATAAGCCTAGTAAGAGAAATTCATCATTTATTTCACCAAGAATTCATATAAACATTTGATAAAATATTGTATCATTTTGAAATCGCCATATTTACCCCTAAAAAATTGGTACAAAAAACCTTGTAAAAAATCCCATCATACGCGCTCTAATTTTTGGTGAAATTTAAGTTGGCGCTATTATACTCAAACGCCTTAGTATTCCTCCATCATATTTCGAATTAGGTTTTTGCCAATTACACTCCTAAGGCTTATACTCCCCATTCTCGTTCAAATTCTTCTTGGCTGCAATCTTTTTTATCCCTCAAATCGTTCGGTTCATCGTTAATCTTAAAATTCGACTTCAGGTATGTAATTTTCTGTTTATATTCGTGTGAAAATTCGTTGGTTACTTTGCTACTTGAATTTGCTGCTGATGTTCTTCAGTCACCGGAAATTGTTTGGGAGGTTTATGGGGAGGGGTAATCGATTAATTACTAATTTTTGTTCTTGATTTCTTTTTTATCAGATTATATTAGAACCTCTTCTTCTGGTATTTTGCACCGAATTCACTGGTGAGTCTCCAATTTCTTGTGTAAATTGCTAAAATTGAAGTAAAACATTATAATTTGTTTCTTTTATATAAATTGACTAAAATATAAGGTTTTTCTCCCTATCTCATATTAGTAATAAAATTGAATATGCTAAAAATTTGGGTGTAATTCTATCAGACTTTTAGTGATACAGATGGAGAAAGTGTTGTTATCAGTTGTGGAATTGTGGTATACAGATATCTATGTGCTATATAATGGTACACCTATTGTGATGCATTCATATAGGATTTAACGTTTCAATAAGTAATAATAGTTTAGGCAATTTTGCAAGAGGGAAGATATATTGAGCTGTAGTATACTAGTATAAGTTGATGAAACAGAGTTCACAGATAGAGGGGAAAAGAGAGAGGCTATTTCCAAATTCCTCTTATTAATCTGTTCCATTTCAGAATTCCCATTGATTCTGTACCTTGAACTGCAATTTTTTTTATTGTTCAAGCTGATTAATTGTTTGATGTGGAATCTGAACTCAATGATTTTTGTGTTTGCATATGAGTGTAGTGTTCATCCACTAATTTAGGAATACATGACGACGAAAAGTTAGTCATACACTCATACTAATCCAAATCAGTTCTTGTTTTAAAAAACCGATGACAAAAATTCTCGTTATCTTGGTTTATTGCTTTCTCTTTTGAAATATATGAATTGTTGAGAGCCTTAATGCTTGCGTGAAAAATGGCGCTACTTGATGACCCGATTGAATCCATTAACTCTAGAGGTCCTTGTATGCCAAAAAGAAAAAAGAACTGAAATATTTATGTGCTCCCTATGCATGAAAAATGCAGCCCAAAAGACTACCAAAAAAGGCCCTCATTTTCTCTCTCGGCTCTATTTTTTTCGGCTTCGAACACCGACACACGCCCCCGTGCCTAACGCCAACAAGAACGACATCACCGACACCTTTGCCCTTGTTTTTCTATTTATTTATTTTTGAAGTGAATTAATTGTTTGATTTTGGAGTATCTCGATGCTCGAGCTAGTAAAATCATTGCTTGCTCGTTATACTAGTGCAACCGAACTTGATGCGTGTGTTATCGATGTTCGGCTTACTATAATGCAAATAAATATAGTAATCAAATGTATTTAACTATGTCGTTACAAGTTATATTGCGATTTGTGCTTTGTAATAGATTGACCGACTTTATGACAATCCTAGTACATTTACCTACTCACTATGTGATGTGTGTCTTTCGATCGGTAAGTTTATTTATTCTATCATGCTATGTATGAATGATTAAGATAGTTTACTAGACCATTTGCCCTTCATAATGTAGCCCATTTTTCTTTAATAGATAAGGGAATTAAGGAAACTTATACACGTGAGATTGTACATTTGTGCTTTGGAGTTGGGTTTGTTTTTCATATTGATGCATTTTCATGTTAGATGTGTCACATTAGAAAAATATAAGGGAATATCTTAATTTATAGATATGTAGCCATTTTTAAAAGATGATTTAAAGAAGAACCGTAAAAAATATAGGGGGTGGAGTGTCTACCAGCGAAGGCTCATCTAGAGGTACTTATAGGGTAAGTGCTGGGTAATAACACATTTTTTAGAAGTTTGGAGAAGTACTTAATAAAACAAGATATTTTAAAATAATCTAGAAAATCTTGCTAGGTCATATATATAGTATAATAGCACAATAGCACATATTAGTATCAGTTGATATAAGTAGTTTTGACCATTTTCCATCTTGGAGTAGCTAACCCTCTACAATCTTTTAGTCGACTTTGTTTTACGTAAGCGAGGAAATTTTATCCGAGTTGACGATTACTAAGGTGGTTTGGGTTTAAATGCTTGTTGCTTTGCTCTCCTTGGAAATGTTGTCAATTTTTTTTCACAAAATAATGTGATACAAATTATAGTTGTTTATGTTTGAGAGTTGTTTGCTACTAGTGTAGCAGTAGTGTTTTGTAAGATGATCTGTATTTTTCTTGCTTTTGCACGCTCTCTTTAGTTGTTAATGGATAAAATTATTTATTGCCCAAAAAGAGTGATTCGTTTTGGGATGTTTGAATATTTGGTGATTTTCAATGACTTGATCTGATAGGATGATGATGATTTGGCTGGTTGGGAGCATGCACACATATGATCATCAAATGTCTCTTGCTTAACTGATAGGTAAAAAGTTATTTTTTATATGATTCAAAGTGTATGCTAACTTTTTATAGTCGTAGCCATATATTAACTTTTACCCTTTTTTGCAGATAATTCTACTTTGGAAATAGTGAAGTTGAGCCTACTTGACGGAACATTTTATTTTAGCTACACTATTACAATTGTTTCATTGATTAGTTAGGGACAACTAGATTTTTTTAAGTTAATTCTCTAGAATTATTTGTGTTTTCATATTTTGAAATGATCTTTGTGATTACTTTGGAGTTATTATCTATTATATTTATCTTCTGGTTTAAACCAGAAGATCTACTAGATCTCATACCACACCAGCCTGGTTAAATGACTATGTGTGTACCATTTCAGCTTCTTCTTCCCACTGGTGCAACCTAGTCAGTTTTGATGCTTTTCCATCTCATTCTAAGGCTTTTATCACTCAACTTTCCAAGCTTACTGAGCCTGTTAGTTACATTGAAGCTTCTCAACATCAAGAGTGGAAAGATGCAATGAATAAAGAATTAGAAGCTTTAACTTCTAATCATACGTGGGGGGTCACAGTTCTACCTAAAGGCAAGAAAGCAATTGGGTGTAAATGGGTGTTTAAGGTGAAATTGAAGAAAGATACTTTAGAGAGATATAAAGCTAGACTAGTGGCTAAAGGGTATACTTTGAGATATGGTTTGGACTATGCAGAGACATTTTCACCTGTTGTTAAGATGGCAACAATTAGGTGTATACTTGCTTTGGCAGCAAGCTTTGAATGGCCTGTACAACAGCTTGACATTAACAATGCTTTTCTCCATGGCACATTGGATGAAGAAGTATATATGCAGATGCCGGGAAGGAGTCCCTAATCCCAGAGAAGAAAGTCTCGCAATCGCTTAAGTCTCTATGGCTTGAAACAAGCCAGTAGACAATGGTTTGCTAGGCTGCATTCTGAATTAGAAAAGCAAGGTTTTGTGCAAAGTAAAAATGATTACTCTCTCTTTATCAACAAGAGTACTCCTGACATGTGTATTGCAGCAGTATATGTAGATGACATCATCCTTACTGGGCCTAACATTTCACTCATTCATCATCTTAAGGCTCATCTACATGCACTTTTCAGTATCAAGGATCTAGGTTCCTTGAGTTTCTTCCTGGGTATTGAGGTTTCCAGGCTCTCACATGGCATCATTTTAAGCCAAAGAAAATTCACCAAGGAGTTGTTAGCAGATTGTGGTATGGATGTGTCTAAAACAGCTAAGACTCCTCTCCCTTTGACCTTGAAACTTCTGGTTGAAGAAGGGAATTTCTACACTGATCCAAGTCAATACAGATGCTTGGTAGGTAAATTAAATTTTCTAACTCATACCAGGCCAGATATTTCTTTTGCAGTTCAGACTCTTAGCCAATTTCTTCAGGCTCCTAGAGTTCAACATGTATCCGCTCTTCATCATTTACTCAGATACATTACTGGTACTATTGGTCAAGGCATTTTATTACAAGCTTCCAAGCAGCTTACTCTTCAGGGTTACTCAGACTCAGATTGGGCAGCTTATCCCAATTCTAGAAGGTCTGTCACTGGATACCTAATGTTACTAGGCTCTAGTCCTATCTCATGGAAATCAAAGAAACAATCCACTGTTTCTAAGTCATCTTCAGAGGCTGAATATAGGGCCATGGCTGCTGCTGCCTCTGAGATAACTTGGTTGGTCAGGTTACTCAATGAGTTAGGTATCACTGACCTCACACCTGTTAAACTCAGCTGTGATAATCAATCAGCTATTCATCTAGGCAAGAATCCAGTCCAACATGAAAGGACTAAGCATATTGAACTAGATGTTCACTTCACAAGGGATAAAGTCCTAGAAGGTTTATTGGAGCTCACTTATATTCCTATAGGAGAGCAGCTTGCTGATATTTTAACTAAGACTCTTCCTTCTCCTCAACTTGTCAAATTGATGACCAAGCTAGGGATGTCATCTCATCCCACCCCTAGCTTGAGGGGGGGGGGTATTGAAGATATAGTTACTTCGAGCAAGCAACAAAAAGCACCAAAGACACCAGGTGATGTTACTGAAGCAAATGTAAGCAAACTCGGCTTCTTGTCCCGTCGTCGACATGTACAACTAACTAACTGCCTTGAATTTCAGGAAGTTAGTTATTAGTTCTAGATATTTTGGATGTAATAGTTTGTGGGTCTTTCCTACGTGGCAGCTCTATTACTTAGTATAAATATCTTTCAGCTGCACTTTTTTGTATTCATTAAAAACACTCACAAATGAAATGAAATCTCTCAATTCTCTCTCTACATTTCTTATCTCCAAATGCTGAGAATTATTACATACTTCCCGATACATGTAAAACAATTAAGTTAGAGGGTAAAAAATGAATAGGTAGTGCATAGGGTCCTAAGTTTGGCAAGTCATAAAGTACGAGGCATCTTAGCTTTAAAAAGATACGAGGACGATCCGGACGTGGTGGGGGGTATATGGCAGTTATCATCTTCAGATTATCTAACTTCTGCAAATGCAAAAACTCCAGATTCAAAAACAATGGCACTATCCTTGTCGATGTAGACCATTCAACAAGATCATTACACTCCCAAATACTTAGGTACTTAATGCTCTGCAGGCTCAACTCATGGGCCAACTGCTCCAAACCAGTAATCTGATATAGAAGTAGGCTCTCAGTTTTGGTTAGTAAGGTCTTTAAACACCTACTCTTTTGAACTACCTTGCTCATAGCCTGATCACCAATTTCGAGATTACGATTGCATTTGAACTGATAGTAAGTACACAATTCCCATCGTAATATTGGGTCAAAGATTGCATTGTGACCATCATAACGTTCATTTATACATATACGAATATGGAACTCGTCCAAGTTTTTGACAAATTGATCATCATTCATTATTGGCAACTGATGTAAGTATTCTACTTTCACCTCAAGTAGTTTCAAGTGCCTTAACTTATTCAACGCATCATTACTTATCAATTCACAATTTTAAATTTTATGATTATGCGCGTAAATTCCTTCCAAATGATGCGGTTCGACTAGAACATCGCCTCCGATTTCTCCTTCCCGGCTACCACTAAACTTGCACCCTCTTAAATCCAACAACTGAAGAATGCAAAGTTTCTTCATTGCCTCTCCAGGTAACTCTTTCAATGATGATCCACACAAACTAAGAAAAACTAACTTCACCAACTCACCGATTTCTTCAAGATCTTCCAATAGACATTTTTCCAAGTACAATGTTCTAAGACTATTCTTGAGTTTTCTTATGGATTTTGGTAAGCCGTGCTGCTTAAAATCCATTCCTCTCATTATCAAAACCTTTAGATTCGCCATCCCTTCGAAGAAATTGTTAGTATGATCATCAAATACTTGAGGTTTGCTCCCATCTAATATCAAAATTTGAAGCTTCCCCAGCTCGAGTCCATTCAAAAGAGAATGACCAGCGATAGACATCAATGATATGGCATTGTACTTTTCATAACTCTCCACGTACATCCATCGAGGAAAGGCTTCTACCATAAGCATATCCCCACCTGCATCCACTCCATATACACAATTTCAGATCAAAATTCAAAAACTTTGACCATAAATTTCATGACATGTTACATGAATTTATCTTGTTACGTGTTAAATTAATCCAATTTGAATTGGGACTAATATAGGAATGGTATTACCAAACATGAGATCATTCTCAAATAAATCAAATTTCGAATTAGTAAGGATAACCACCCTAAACATTGGATTATATTATGGTGACATAATCTTTCCAAAAATAAAACATAATTGTAACTTTTTTTTTAGGTGAACCAAGGCTGCATTAAAACTTAGTTATGGCCAAAGAGCCTCATACAATCCGAGATGAGAATGTTATCACATAAACTAGGGGGGATGGGAAGATTCCTAGTTACATTCACATTAGCAACATTTTTCCTACAATCTTTTGCCAACGCATCAGCTAGTTGGTTATCTTCACGCTTTTCGAATACAAATCGGACCTCGAGGAAGGACTGCCTCAGCTCCCTGCAATGAAATACCACATTAGAATAGGCATCTATGATCTCCTTGTTGGTGTTGAGCATCTTTATGGCCACTTGACAATCCGAGATTATCATAATTTTCTCCCAATATTCTGCCTTCACCATCCGCAACCCTTCTAGAATAGCTAGCATCTCCGCCATCAGTACATCCCTGGCGTATGTTACCTTCTGGACACCAGAGAGCCATTGACCCCTGCAATCACGGCTCACTCCTACAATACCCGAAGGTTCCCAAGGCGACACAAACGAAGCATCTACATGGATATAAGTACACGCATGGTTTTGAAACAAAGGTTGGGGTGGGGACAGAGACTTGACCAGCTGGGTAGAACACGGTTGGGCTGCCAGAAAAGCCCAAGCAGCATTTATGGCTTTCCTAATAGTAATCTGGGCCCCAGGATATACCTTCCCATCAAAACCATTTCTATTCCTGTTTACCCAGATTTCATAGCATAAAAATGGGAATAAATTCAACCATTTTATGCCATGGACTCGGTCTCCGATTTGTAAGATTTTTGACATCCATGTAGCCATATTTTCGAGTTATCCCGAGTTACATTTAATGTTTGCCATATGGATTGTGCATGGGAGCATTCACGCACAACATGCATGGAAGACTCTCTAACCAAAGGGCAGGCCTGACACATGGGGGAGGGAATAATGTTCCTGAGATGCAAAAGCGATTTAGTGGGAAGTCTCTCACGCCACAACAACCACAAAAAAATTTGTAAACGAGGTGGGTGCGGGCCCCGCCAGATATTGGGCATGGAGCAACTTGGTGAATTTTGTGTTTGGATTAAGGACCAATAAGCTTTCTTAAGTGAGAATTTGTTATCTTGGACTAAGGAAGAATACGGGTAATCATCTTGTTCAATAGGAGTCCAGCACAAGCTTTCCAAGTGGTGGAAGAGCACATCAGGGATAATAAATGAGATAAGTTGAAAGTTCCATTTATTATTCAAAATATAGTCTTTAACCTTCATTTTTTCCTCCCAATCGTTTAGGGGTCCCACTAAGAGGCTCCTTAAAGACCCTATACCTAGCCAATTATCCAACCAAAATGAAGCTTCCTCCCCATTACCCAACACCCATATGCAATTTGAGGTCAAAGTGTCCCACCCTTTTCCTACATCTTGTCATATATGCGGCCCTTTGGAGAATTTTTTGATGGAAGAATTAAACACATACTTAGAACGAATACACTCTTGGGCAAGGAAGTATGGTCCATGGCAAAGACGCCAACCCAGCTTCACCATGAGTGTGGTATTAAGAGTTCTATGACACCTAATTCCAAGCCCTCCCATTTCTTTTGGGGTAAAACTAACTTCTTTTGATACAAGGTGGAGTTTTTGTCTCTCTCCACTATCCCCCCAGAAGAAATTATTACACACACGGTCAAGCTCATTAAGGGTAGATATGGGGAGGAAAGATGATTGCATGTAATAGTTGGGTATGGTGTTTAGAGTGGAGTTGATTAGGACAAGCCTCCCCGCTCTTGAGAGAAACTTTGTTTTCTAATTTGCTAATTTTTTTCTCACTTTTACAACAACAAAAGAAACATCTCTTTTAGTGGGTCTTTTATGGGTTAAGGGGAGGCCTAAATATAGGCCAAGATTCTCGGTTTCCCTCACATTAATAGTCTCTTGGAATAAAATTCGTTCCTCTTCTCTTGTATTGGGTGAGAAAGTTAACCTACTTTTATCCTCATTAATTTTTTGCCCCGACTCTCCACAAAACACATCAAGGATCTCTCTTACCTTGAAGGCCGTATTTCCCTACCAAATAAAAGTAAGTCATCCGCAAAGAGAAGGTGAGAAATGGGAACTCTTTTGATGCCTACCCAAAACGGGGTCCAAGATTTGTCCTCACAAGCTTCATTGATGAGAGAGGTGAGATATTCAAGGCAAAGATTGAAAAGATAGGGGGACATAGGGTCCCCTTGTCTTAGGCCTCTAGAGTGAATGAAAGTTTCGGATTTCCTTCCATTAATTAGGATAGAGGAGGAGGCTTTGGAAATACAATCCATAATTAACGCAATGGAGTGAGGGTCAAGATTATGGGATTGAAGGCACATTCTTACAAAGCTCCACTCCATCCTATCATAGGCCTTTTCTATGTCCACCTTAAGCACGAACCACCCATATTTCCCCTTTTTCTTATGCATTGAATGGAGGACTTCAGAGGCAACAACAAGATTAATTTCCGGACCTCTCCCTTTTATGAAACTATTTTGATTATGAGAGATCCATTCCGGAATGAGGGGTTTTAACCTATTAACCAAAATCTTAGTCACAAGCTTATAAAGAGTGTTGCATAAGCTAATTGGTCTTAAATGTTTAACGGTCTCCGGAAATTATTGCTTGGGAATGAGGCAAATGAGAGCGTGACCCAAAGAGCTTGGGATGGAATTGTCTCTAAAACATGACCTAATGTTTTCACAAATTTGAGGTCCAACAATGTCCCACTGCTTTTGAAAGAAAATGGGGTGAAACCCATCCGGGTCTGGGGCTTTAAGAGGGCTCATAGAAAACAAAGCTTTTCTAATCTCATTACACGTCGGGGGGTTGCCTATATTATGCTCCTTAGTTGAAATGGACATGTTACATGGGCTAGAGTCATGACCAGTTGAGTAAAGGTTCAGGAAGGACTTTCTAATATGATTAGCAATTTGCCCCGGGTATTCTAACTCCTCTCCCACCTCAGTCCTAATTTTCAGGATTCTAGTTGAGCTCCTATGGATGACCACACTTTTATGAAAATAAGCCGTGTTTTTTCTCCCTCAGACGCCCAATTTTACCGGCATTTCATCATCCACAAACACTCCTCTTGGTCAAGAATCTGAATAAGCTCATGTTCAAGCTCATCTTCGAGATTTTGGTGATAGGCGGATCTAGGATTTAAGTGAAGAGGAATTTAGATTCCCTTAAGTCTAGCCAGCACCCTTTTTTTTTCCGTTGATATATGTTCCCAAAAGTGTTTTGGTTCCAAAGAACAAGATGATTACCCACATTTGTTAGTCTTTCCTCAACATTTTCTATTTCAATATTCCACGCATTGAAGACAACATTATTAAAGGTCGGGTCTTTGAGCCACATAGGCTCAAACCGAAATGGTCTAGGGCCTACATGATGGAGGGGGGTGTCAAAAAGAATATGGAGAGGGCAGTGGTCCGAAGTAACCCGGGGAAGGTGCCACAATGAAGAATTTGGGAACGCCGTCATCCATTCCGTGTTTGCCCAGGCCCGGTCAAGTATCTGAAGAATGGGGTTCGATTTTCTTTTATTAGACCATGTGTACTTAGTGCCATTATACCCAATATCAACTAGATTGCAAGCATTCATAGTTTCCACATACAAATTGACCCTTCGAATATTGATTGGCCGACCACCAAACTTTTCGGATTGCGACGTGACTTCATTAAAATCCCCTAGAAGGAGCCATGGAATATTAACATTTTCGGAAATAGCAATAAGATCTTCCCATAGACTCTTTCTAGTACTTGTCTTAGGACTTGCATATATAGAAGACAATAAAAAGGAAGTTTTTAGGGAATATACCTCCACAAGTCCATGAAGGCCCTGTCGATGTTCTCCAATGATGTAACTTTAAAGGCCTTGACATGCATACCTTTTTCTGCGAATGAAATTGTAGATGATCGAACAACATCATGAATTTTCACACAATCTATATTCTCACCATCTAATAACAAAGATGACGATTTAAGTTCATCGACCCATGTGTAAGCATGCTTCTTGGCTTCGATAAGGTTGTTAACATGTTGAAACAACCCCAATCCAATACCATATCCCATCATATCTTGTACTGGAATACTTGAACCAAGAGGAAACAAACAAGCAAGCAAAAAAAACCTCCTTTTATCTTCATTGTCCATAAGCTTATAACTTGTTTCTAGAATTGAGTAAGTTTGCCGATGTACACTATGAATTGAAGCTTGATTTGAGGTAGGTTTTTCAAGCTCGTTTACGAAATGCTCCCACATTGAGAACTCTTGATTTCTTAGCACATCGGCTAAGGCTACGATAGCAAGAGGTAATTCTCCACACTTGTCTAACAATATCTTCTCCACCGCGGCCTCTTGATCTTTCCATTTAGGTCCTACTCGTGCTCTGAATAATGTGCTTGCTTCATCATCATTTAGTAGAGGCACATTTTTAATATTAGTTTCTGACACTCCCATCGCTTCACACACATTTTTGTTCCTGCTTGTCACCAATATCTTACAACAATTCTCTTTTGCGTTCTCCTGAGGAATCCCCACTTCACTTAAATCCAGTTTTTCCCAAATGTTGTCTAAGATTATGAGTTTCTTATTGGTTTGTTGACCTTCCTTATTAACATTCACCTGCTTTAGTATGTTATGTAGTATTATAGCCCTCTCTGTGCACCTCGTCTAAATGTAGACCGACTTGATCAGTGATTTGGTCTTCAATGCGCTCTATATGAGGAGCTTCTGATATCTCAACCATCACTATTTCGTCAAACATATGATCTTTTGCTCCTTTGTTGCGGATTTCTTTCACCAACGTCGTTTTACCTGTCACACATACATATGCGTCTCTGTTAGGATTAGAAGCCGATATATATATACACACACACACACAAACAAAATCTAGTTAGTCTTCTATTTTAACACCTAATTCATGGATATGAAATGGTTCATGCTCTTGATTTTGTGGATATTTTATTTAATTTTCCCCTTGCGATGAGTTTCTAGTTCCAGTTTAATTCTTATGTAGTTGATTGCACTTGAGAAAGGTTAAATCAATATTCTAGTTAATAGAATATCTAGTGTTTGATATAAAGAAGGTTTATAATTTTAAAAAAGAAAGATAGATAGTCTATGGTGTTGGGGGCAATGTGGAGTTGCGCAAACATTCCATAAAATCGAAGAGGTCTTCGTTCCCCAGGAGCCCAGGCGGGTTGTTACCAAGCTTGGGCGGGATGCACATTGGTGGCTTGGGCGGGCAGACTAAAGGGTCGGGTCGGCGCCATAATTGAGAGGTCAAGGCAGTTAGTTGTGGCACCTCTGCACCCGTGCGGGCTGCCTTTCGGACCGGGCGGGCGATGCTCCTCTCGGGCGGACTGCTCTTTATCTGTAGCTTCTGCCTTCGAGGGAGAATGTTGGCACATCCCTGCACCCGGGCTGGCGGGCCTTTGGCCCAGGCGGGAGATTTCTCGAGGCCGTCCGGTGATGAGTGAGATTTATCTCACTCTTAGGGTAGTTTTTAGGCTATTTTACTTGATTTATTTTGCACTTTAGTTTCCTTTTTCCTTAATTTCACCTCTTTTTCTATCTAACTCACTCTTAGCACATGTGTACATGTATTTTGCATCCCCCTCCCCTACTCTTCTATTTGATCTTTGATGTGTAGGAACTCAAGCTCCTACAAGCTTAGAGGGGAGCAAAAAGGGAAGCAAAGAGGAAGAAGCTCTCCCAGGAAGCCCAAAGCTCGCCCGAGCCCAGCAGCCCGCCTGAGCTCCAAAAAGACCGCCCGGGCCAACAGCTCGAGCCCACTCACCCTGCACCGCCCGCGCCCTCACTAAGCCCGCCCGGGCTTCCTCTCACAGCCCGCCCGGGCCCTTTCAAGCCCGCCTGGGCAACTGGCCGTTGGGCCCTTTTTCCGAATTTCTTTTCTTTTACGACTTATGTAATTAGAGGGGGTATAAATACTCCTTGACCCTATTTTGGAAAGGATCCAGATTTTTAGAATCCTAATCTTGCTTACTAGTGTAGGAGAGAGAAAACTTGGCTCAAGAGGTGTAATTTGGAGATTGAAAATCAATCAAAGAGTGACAATTTCTTTGAAGTTTCTTGTTTCCTTAGTAATCCTCTCAATCCTTCCTTTCTTTCTCATTATTTTTATGCCTTTCTACTTTGTTAGTTTCATGTTTTCATTGTTTAATCTTCATGCTTAATAGTTAATCTAGATTAAAGTTTTCATCTTTTCCTAGTTTCTTCTTGTTTGTTTACTAGATTTTGTTTTGTTTTTGCTTTAAAGTCTTGATTTTTGGTTTTTGCTATTTTTGAATTGGTAATTTATTACTAGTTTTTCCATGTTTAGGATGTTTGGTAGTATAATGGGTAGTAAGTAGTTCATTAACTAGGATTGGGAGTAGCCCAATCATTGTTTGCATCTTATTTTCATGAGTAGAGTTTATTGGGCTGTTTATCCTTGGGATTTGTGCAATTTCAATCTTTGATGTTGATTGGTGACTTAGTTGATGTGAGCCCCATCACCTTTTAATCCTTTTGTTGCCCATTTAATGGCTTACTTTTATGTGGTTGACCTTCATGATTGATTGATTAGTTGCTACACATCACTTGTTGATTGGTATTAACTTGGATTTAATTTCAATTCCTAACTTGGCCTAGTTAGGTGATAACACCTCGAAATATAGGTTTTGTTGCCATAATTAGGACTCTAAACTCCCTAAGAACGATTTTAGAGGCGTTTAGGTTTGTTTATTCCCTTTGCATATCCCCAATACTTGTCCATCCCTATATCTCTACTCGGTTGTTGGATGTGAATTATGATTGTGGTGTTTTCCCATTCCTAGTGATTTTCCTAATTTGACTCCAATAGTTTAAATTCTCTAGTTTAACCAAAACTTGGCGATTTCTTCGGCCTAGCTTATTATTTAGTTAACACAATTTGATGTCCCGTAGTCCTTGTGGAAGAATGACCCTTGCTTACAACTTTACTTAGTTTAGTGGTCTAGTTAGGTTTTGTTTGACTTTAGGAGACTAGTAACGACCTAGTTTTTCCCTATGTCATCCGGGCAACCCAGATCTGTGGGGATTTTTTACGGGTTTGAGCTTTAATCTCGACCCTTAGATTGTTTTATCCTCCTTAGAGTATATAAACCTCCTTCTTTAATTTCATGTTTTAGAACATCATTCACACAAAGTGAGATCTTCATAGGGTTTAGTGAAAGAGGAGAGGGAAAATAACATTAATCTCATTCATTAATGCTTGTAATCTTCATCCATTGTTATCATTAATCAAAGGTGCTTGCTTGGTGGGTTTTTTCTCCTGGTGCTCGGGTTTTCCCATGTTATTCGGTGTGTTTTTCATTGCTTTCCTTATTGTGCTTAGTTTCATCACTTTTCATTAGTTGTTGATTAGTGATAATTGCAAGTAATTAGTGTTTTACTTAGTCTAATTCTTAACATATGGTTCTCAACTTATGAGTCTTATAAATTGGATTAGCTTGGAGTTTCTAAGCTCATTGTAAGGGTCCATGTTGTTTGAGCCAGAGAGGTGTCAGGTGTATGATATAAACATTGGTGAGAGTTGGTGTACAATAATGGGTGATTTATGCACAACTAATTGTGACTAAACTTAAGGGTATTGGTAAGTGGGTAGCTTCTAATTAAGCTATATGTTGTATTACTCATTTTTATGATTTTGTGATAAGTAATATAGTGGTTTGGTATATTCTTTCTCAAAAGGGGGTTTTTCATGTTAAACTCCGCCTTTGAAGGGCCTGTTTGGTTTGATGGAAAATATTTTCCATATAAAATAGTTTCCCATGGAAAGTATTTTCTGGTGGAAAATGCATGTGAATATTAGTTTTCCTCTGTTTGGTTGGATGGAAAATTAATAAACTAAGAAGGGAAAAACGTAGATGATGGGGAAGTGAGAGTGGAGGAAAATGGTTTTCCTTCAAATTTCGGAGGAAATTTTTTACAAAAGGATGGATAACTCTTTTCCACCTTAGTTTTTCTTTTCAAATCCTTTGTCCAACCAAACAACGAAACATGGGAAAAATCTTTTTCCTCCAAAACAAACGGAGCCCGAGTCTCACTCTCAACTGATCCCAACTACTCCACATAAAAGAGAAAGGGTGTGGCAACTGGCAAGTGACAACCAAAATAACACCTAGATGAATGTATGAACATGAGTCTATTTGATAACACTGTGAGGGGTGTTTCTTAATCTATATGTACGACCATTGGAGATTAGCACTTTATTTGCATAGCAATGTATAGGAGGGAAAGGAAGGGAAGAGGGAAGACGAAACTCCATTTTCCCTTCAAATCTCTCTAATTTGGGAGGGATTTATTAAAGAGGGAGGAAAATAGATCTTTATCTCTTCCTTCCCTCAATCCATTATCCAAACAAGGAACTTGTTCCCCTCCCTTTTCCTTCCTTCCCTTTTCCTTCATTTCCTCCTATCGAAACAAAGTGTTATTGTTGACTCGTACAACAAGCTGGTGAATCACAAACTATGTATAACTTAAGCTGCTAAATATCTGGAATTTTAATGGGGCAGACCCAAATATATTCCCCCCACTACCCACTTGTGTATGCAAGCTCACCTTACATGCACCTCAACTCAACCCCCCTCCCCGCACGCGGGGCTCCCAATTCATCACTTGCCTCAAAATTTAAATCCATATGCTTTGTTTATAACAATTGAGGTTAATTATGCTTAAAAAATCCACATGTAAACATTGAAGTACAACTTAAAAAGCATTTTTTCAAGATATTGTTTGTGGAAAAAGAGCGTGCATGGGTCATTGTTCAAATGGAATTTTTTGGAATAAAATAAACTTTATGCAAATAGAAATGTTATATATGTAAATGATAATTGGAAGATTGAATTGTACGTTTATCATTAGATAATATTTATAGTACAAGGTTGCTGAAGATAGATGTAAGTAGTTACAAAAAGATAATTATGCCTAACAATAAACAATAGTAGCTATCCTATATAAAAGATAAAACTAAGTATAACAATATGATATGAATGCAAGACTATGTACAACAGTAGACTATAACAAACTATAGGATAGAGTTTGGACTCTGTCAACTCTTATCCTTAACATCCCCCCGCAAGATGGACGACCGAGGGTAAGTCCAATCTTGGCTAACAACATGTTAAGACGAGGACGCGCAAGAGCTTTTGTTAGGACATCAGCAAGTTGATCATCATTGGCCACACGAGTAATACGAATGGAGCCAGCTTGAACTTTTTCGCGGATGAAATAAAAATCAAGGCCAAGATGTTTCATTCGAGAGTGAAAAACCGGATTTGCAGCAAGATGTGTGGCTCCAATATTATCACAATAGATGGAAGGAGTGACTGTGATTTTTATGCCAAGCTCGTGAAGTACATTACCCAACCAAGTGAGTTCAGCAGTGGTGTTAGCTAGGGAGCGAAACTCGGCTTCAGTGGACGACCGGGCTACGGACCTTTGCTTTTTGGAGCTCCATGAGATGGGGTTTCGACCGAGATAGACAATATAGGCACCCATGCTAATAAAATCATCTCGATCACCGGCCCAATCCGAGTCGGAATAAGCATGTAAGGTCATCGGTGAGTTGCGGTAGATGTTGAGGCCATAGGATAGAGTGCCGTTTAAGTAGCGGAGGAGCCGCTTTTGAGCTTGCCAGTGAGTTGTAGTTGGTCGATGCATGAACTAGGAGAGTTTATTTACCGCAAACGCAATGTCTGGGCGAGTTAAGCCAAGGTATTGGAGGCTTCCCACTAGGGCTCGATATTCGGTTGGGGCATCGAGAGTAGTGCCGGAGTGAAGAGTCAACGATGCATTCGGATCCATGGGAGTGCTCACAGGTTTAGCATTACTCATGTTGGCACGACATAGCAAGTCAACAATATATTTGCGCTGGCTAAGAAACAAACCGTGAGTTGTAGGTTGAACATCCACACCAAGAAAGGAAGAGAGATTACCCAAATCTTTAAGCGAGAAGCGTTGCCCAAGATTGTGAATAAAATTCGAAACTAAGTGTGGACAAGAACCTGTGATGATGATGTCGTCGACGTAAACCAGTACATAGAGAGGTTGTGAGCTTTGAGTGTAAAAGAGTGAGGTGTCGGATAATGAGTTTTTGAACCCAACACTTGTGAGATAATTTCGGAGCTCGGTGTACCATGCTCTTGGAGCTTGTTTCAAGCCGTAAATAGCTTTGAGGAAGCGACATACATGAGTCGGATGGGCAGGGTCAATGAACCCCGTCGGTTGAACCATGAAAACATCCTCCGTTAGAGTTCCCTGCAAAAAGGCATCATTAATATCTAGTTGGCACAAAGGCCAACAGTTAGTTACAGCAAGACTTAAGATGAGGCGCACGGTTGCGGGTTTGACAACGGGAGAGAAGGTTTCAGTGTAGTCTAGGCCGGGACGTTGGTGGAAACCTTTGGCAATAAGGCGTGCCTTGTGCTTTTAGAAGGTGCCATCTGAGTTATATTTGGTGCGGAAGACCCACTTACAGCCGACTAAATTTTGGGTGGGTGTGCGAGGTACGAGTTCCCAGGTTTGGTTAGTGATGAGAGCATTGTATTGGATGGCCATGACTTGTTTCCAAGCGGGTTGGGCGAGAGCTTGTTTAAGGGTTGTGGGCTCGGTGGGTTGGAGTTGAGCGTGAAGGTTGAGTTTTTGGACAGGTTTGTAGATGTTGTTGGATGCTCGAGTGAAATAAGGGTGAGGAGGGGGAGGTGGGGGAGAGGGTGCGGAAGGTTGGTGAGGGAGGTTGAGGGGTAGGCGATGGAGGGGGAGTGATAGAGGCTGGGGAGTGTGCGGCTGGGTAGCACGAGGCGATGGAGGGGGGCTGTTATTTGGTGGAGGGGGAGCTGTAGCGAGAGTAGAAGTAGGGGGAGTAGCAGCATGAGATGGGAGGAGGGGGCACGAAAACTCACACCAGGTAGTAGTGGAGGGGAGTGTGTTGGCGGGTGGTTGTGGGAGAGGAGTGGAGAAGGGGTATGTGGTGTCGACAAAGCGGACATGCCTTGATGAGTAGAGGCGATAGGTGGTAGGGTCAAGGCAAAGGTAGGCGTGTTGGGTAGGAGAGTATCCTACAAACACGCAGGGCTTGGAGCGGGGGTCGAGTTTGTGGGCGGAGTAGGGTCGGAGCCATGGGTAGCATAGGCAACCAAAGTTGCGTAGATGATCATATTTGGGAGGAGTGCCATGATGTTTGGAGTATGGAGTGTGATTGTTAAGAGTGGGAGTGGGCATACGGCTAATGAGATAAACGGCTGTTTGAAAGGCGTGAGGCCATAATGGAAGGGGCATAGAGGCATGTGAGAGAAGGGAGAGACTAGTTTCAACAATGTGGCGGTGGCGACGTTCCGCATATCCATTATGTTGAGGGGTGTGAGGAGGGGAGGTGAGATTACTTATGCCATGGGAGGCAAGAAATGGAGTGAGTTTGAGAAATTTACCACCATTGTCAGAATAGAGGGTGATAATGGGGCGACTGAAGCGTTTCTCAACAAGGGCTTTGAATTGTGGAAAGATGATAGAAGTGTCAGATTTCTTTTTGAGCGGATATAGCCAAATGAATTTGGTATAGTGATCCAAAAAGATTATGTAATACTTAAAAGAGTCATAAGAATATACAGGGGAGGATCAAAGGTCACTAAATACAACTTCAAGGGGAAAAGTAGTACTTAGATAAGACTCGTCAAAAGGGAGTTTATGACTTTTATTAATATGACAAGCATTACATGGCAAATTAGAAACTTTAGGAATAGCTAGAGTGGACATCAATTTATTTAAGATGGAAGATGACGGATGACCGAAGCGATGATACCAGTCGATAGATTTTGTGATGGAGGTAAGAGCTAGGGGTGGAGATGCTAGAGGCCATCGGTAAAAACCATCCTTAGTTTGGCCTTGAAGAAGGGGTTGCCCCGTTGCTCGATCCTTAACACAAAAGGAGAAAGAAGTGAGTTCGACAATAACATTATTATCCAAACAAGGTTGGGAGAGGGAGATAATGTTTTTGTGCATAGTAGGAACATAAAGAACATTTGATAGAGTGAGAAAAGAAGTAGGAGTGGAGAGATGAGCGAGACCCGTATGTGTAATAGGTAGACCGGTGCCATCACCAATAACAAGTTCATCCGTGCCATCATAGGGGTAGTGTAGAGAGAGATTGCCAAGATCAGTGGTTACGTGGTGCGAAGCACCACTGTCCAGCAGCCACGTGGGAGGGGTTGCAGCGGCAGAGGGTTGAGATGTGGAGAGTGAGGTGGCGTGGACTTGAGGGGAGGAGTCGGGATGGTGAGAGGGGCGTGGGGGAGGTTGGATAGCAGCGTGTAGGTCCTTAAAGGCAGAACAATAGGACAAGGTGTGGCCTTGGACGTTGCACCATTGGCAACGTCCTTTGAAGGGGTTACGTGGGTTTTGGTTAGTGGCGTGGGAAGGTGGGTTTTTGGTATGGGAGGAGGATGAGCGTGAGTGATGGTGAGGGGCTGGGCGTGTGTTAGTAGGATGAGCAGTAGGCGAGTAGAGAGGGGAGGGTGAGTGTGTAGGTTCGGGTAAGGTGAGGGAGTGGCGGAGCAGTTTTTCATGAAGTGCATCAATGGAAATGGGTTGGTCACGGTGAGTGATGGCATAAATGAGGGGTTTGTAGTCCGAGTCAAGACCGTCAAGGACATAGTCAGTGACATCTTCAAGGTCAAGGGGTGCTCCAAGGAGAGCTAATTCATCGATGATGCGACGAAATTTGTTAATGTACTCATCAATGGAAGAGGAGCCTTTCTTAATGTTTTTAATTTGAGTTTTGAGTTGTTTAATGTGGCCACGAGAGGGCTTGACATAGGTATGGGCGAGGATATCCCAAGCTTCTTTGGATGAGTTTGCTCGAGAGATGAGGGGGCCCAAAGAGGGTGAGAGGGTGCCAACAAGAGCACCAAAAAGTAGTTTGTCTTGGCGAATCCAAGTGACATGAGCAGGATTAAGGGTGGATTCACCGGAGGTATTGGAGAGTTTCGGAGGGGGTGGCATGGAGGAACCATCAACAAATTGATGAAGGTCATAGCCAATGAGGAGAGCTTCAAGTTGGGCTTTCCAAATGATGTAGTTGGAAGTGGTCAGTTTTTGAACTGAGGTAGCATTCATGATAGTTAAGGGTTTGGAAGGCTCAGAAGAGTTGAGGAGCGAGTTAGATTCGGTAGTCATGGCTGAGCGTAGGAAAGGAAAAAAAAATTAATGGAGAGGATCAGTGGCTCGATACCATGTAAATGATAATTGGAAGAATGAATTGTACGTTTATCATTAGATAATATTTATAGTACAAGGTTGCTGAAGATAGATGTAAGTAGTTACAAAAAGATAATTATGCCTAACAATAAACAATAGTAGCTATCCTATATAAAAGATAAAACTAAGTATAACAAAATAATAGGAATACAAGACTATGTACAGCAGTAGACTATAACAAACTATAGGATAGAGTTTGGACTCTGTCAACTCTTATCCTTAACAATATATGGGTGTAGGGCCCATAAAAAAAGTTAAATGATTGTAGATTGAAGCTAGTGGCAAGAATCCGTGCCCCATACCACCCACCGGCCACCGGGACCTTCACTCATATCGACTATAATACCTAATTTAGGCAAATGCGGAGCCCACTAACATCCGCATAAAATATTTAATAATAATACTAATAATTATATAGGCATTTAATTGATTTGATGTTTAAATAAAGGCATAAAAGTAATTTATTAAAAGGCGTTCCTACACCAGGATCGACGATACATGGTGCTCTCTTTTTTTTTTTTTTGGTGAACAAAAGCAGCATAACAAAATTAAAGAGTTATGGCAAAAAGCCTATTACAATCCTCAGATAATAGTTTCTGACTGTAATTAGGGGCGGTGGGAAAATGCCTAATTACATCAAGGTTAACCAAACCATGCCTACATTCTTGAGCCATCATATCCGCCACTTGATTATCCTCCCGTCTAGTGAAGGTAAGGCTGATTTCCTGGAAGTAGTGCCGCAGTTCCACTGAGTCCATAATCGGATCACTATAAAAATCAATCGCTCCCGAATTTCCATTAATAGTATCCCTTTGCTTTTTTACAATCGAAAATAATAGCAATATGAGTGAAATGTTTGTCTCTTGCCATCTCGAAACCCTGTCGTAAAGCCAATAACTCTGCATGGTATGGGTCAATAGCATATGATAAAGAATAATAACCATGGAGCCAACCTCCTACAGAATCTCTAATAACTCCTGCCAAACTTGACTTGGTTTCAATGTTCACAAAAGAAGCGTCCACATGTATATGGACAAAGGGAGGGGGAGAAGGTCTCCATTTACTGGGCCGGACCGAAGGATCTAGCCTAGGGGATGACTGAGCTGCCCTAAACTCTTTGGCAAAGTTTATAGCCTTGGCAAGTGTGACATGGGCCGGGGTATGAGGTTGTTTGTCAAAAAAAGAACGATTTCTATCTTTCCAAATTTCGAAATAAACCAGAGGGAAGAGGAGGGACCAACTCAAACCATTACTAAGATTATGCTTGTTACTGCAAAACTTTAACCATTCCTTAATGTTGGTAGAATCCCAAAAATTACGAGGAGGGGAAAGAATATTCCAAATGCTTGAAGCTATAGCACAATCTCGAATAACATGCATCGAGGATTCAACTATAGAGGTACAAAAGGGACAAAGAGGGGAATGGATGATTTTTCTTTGGTGCAAAAGCGAACAGTTAGGGAGACGGTCCCACCATAAAAGCCACATGAAAAAGCGAATTTTTGGGGGAATATCAAGCTTCCATACCCACTCTCCCCCTCTTTGAGCCCTACTATCCTTGACCATCTCATTATAAACCTTCGACAAGTAGAATTTATCGTTATCCACAAAAGGGAAAAAAGTTGAGTCATCCATGTGATAAGCTATGGGCATGGCATAAATCAGTTCTAGAATGTATTCAGGAAGATCTAAGGAAAGATTATGAAGGTTCCAAGAGTTGTCAACAATTAGCTCCCCAATTGTTAGATTAAATTCATTTTCAAACAAAGGGCCCCGGACAAAACTTCTTAAGGGTCCAATACCCACCCGATCATCTTCCCAAAATTTTATAGAGAGCCCATTGCCCAACTTCCATTTCCTACACTGATTAAGAATGGACATACCTAACCCCACATTCTTCCAAATTTGTGACCCTTTCTTAAAAGCAATGGAATATTTACAGTTCTTATACTTAGAAACAATGCACTCTTTGGCTAAATTATTTGGACCATCGATCAATTTCCAACTCGGTTTTGCCAACAAGGCTAAATTGAGGTCATTATGGCTTTTGATCCCTAAGCCCCCATTGTTTTTGGAAGGAAAGTGAGAGGTGGCCGACCGGATGCATTTTCTTCTTTCCCTCCCTTTCCCCCAAAGGAAATTATTACAAAGTCTATCCAAGTCTAAGAGAGATGATTTCGGGAATTTGGTGACTTGCATGTAGTAAGAAGCAATGGTATTCATGGTTGATAATATGAGGGTAAGTCTACCTGCTCTAGAAAGTAACTTAGATTTCCACATGGCTAGTTTCCCCCTAACTTTATCTATGACCAACTGGACATCTTTCTTACTAGGTCTCTTATGGGAAAGCGGGAGACTTAGGTATAATCCTAATTCCTCACTTTCTTTGACGTTCAGAGTCTCCTGAAACAGATGTTTATGATCTTCCGAAGTATTAGGAGAGAAAATGAGTCTACTTTTACCCTCATTTATCTTTTAGCCTGAGGCTAAGCTGAAAATCTTTAGGATGTCCCTAAGCTTAAAGGAAGTAGTCTCATCCACCCTACCAAAGATAAGAAGATCATCCGCAAAGAGTAAATGGGAAATTGGGACTCGATCTCTACCTACCCAAAAGGGGGTCCACAACTTATCCCTACATGCTTGGTTTATAAGACCAGTAAGGAACTCCAGACAAATATTAAAGATGAAGGGGGACATTGGGTCACCTTGCCTAAGGCCTCTAGAGTGATGGAAAGTCTCTGTCTTTTTACCATTCATCAACACCGATGAGCTTGCTTTGTTGATGCAATTCATGATGAAGGAGATGGAGTGGATATCAAGATTGTGCATGGATAAACAGTGGCGAATAAAGTCCCACTCAAGGCGGTCATAAGCTTTTTCTAGGTCAACTTTTAAAACAAACCACCCATGTTTCCCTTTTTTCCTTTGCATTGAATGCAGGATTTCCGAAGCAACCACCAAGTTAACATTTGTACCTCTACCCTGAATAAATCCATTTTGGTTATGAGAGACCCACTCAGGAATTAAAGGTTTTAGACGATTAACCAAGATATTTGTGGTAAGCTTATACATGGTGTTACACAAACTGATTGGTCTAAATTGTTTCACACTCTCAGGGTTGGGTTGTTTAGGAATGAGACAAATTAGGGCCTGACCAAGGTCTGCTGGAATATCCCCCTTTTGGAACCATTGTCTGATACTATTACAAATATCCTCCCCCACAATATGCCATTCCTTTTGAAAGAAAATCGGATGAAAACCATCAGGACCAGGGGCCTTAAGCGGTTTCATTGAGAAAAGAGCCCGCTTGATTTCAGCATTTGAGGGGGGAAAACTGATGGAAATTAGGTCTTGCCTTACCCCTAGCTCCACCCTGTTCGACATCCATTTTTCAGTAGTGTACAGATTAACATAGAAATTCCTAATAAGGGAAGTGAGGGCTTGGGGTTCAGAGATTTGATTTCCACTATTGTCATTTAAGCATCTAATCGCATTGACATGACGTTTGATAACGACAGAGCGGTGAAAAAAAGCCGTATTCCTGTCACCATGGTTAATCCAGTTTACCCTACTCTTAGCTAACCACAACCATTCTTCCTGAAGAAGAATCTCAATGAGTTCATTTTGCAACTCCTCCTCAATATTCAGATGAAAAATCGACGAAGGATTAAATTGCAAGTAATTTTGGATACCACTAAGGCGGGCAAAGACACGTTTTTTCCGGGCATACACAATCCCAAAACCGAAAGGTTCCAATTAGTGAGCTTAACCTCAACATTATACAACTTTTTCGAAACTGCTAAGTCCTCACTAACCCAGGCCTCCTTAATGATCCCCTCACAACTCGGGTCCTGGAGCCACATTGGCTCGAAACGAAAGGGTTTAGAACCAAAGGACGGGGTGGGCTTGTCTAACAAACACAACACCGGGGCATGGTCCGAAGTAATTCTAGTCAAGTGCCAAATACAAGAGTTTGGAAATGCATCAAACCAATCCCCGTTCCCAAACCCTCCATCTAGCCTCTCATAAATAGAATTATTCTTCCTTTTATTTGTCCAAGTGAACTTTGGACCATTGAAACCAAGATCAAGTAAATTGCAATTATTTATCGTTTGTTTAAAAAGGTTGGCCCTATGATTATTAATTGAACGCCCACCCCATTTTTCATTTTGAAACATAACTTCATTAAAATCTCCTATCACAAGCCATGACATGTTAAAATTAAGAGCAACATCACATAAATCATCCCAAAGTAACTTCCTACGATTGAATTTTTGACTCGCATATATAGCAGAAATGAAAAAGGGAGTTTTAGAAGTAACCTCAACCAAAGCATGGATTCCTTGGGTGTTATGACTAATAATGTGGACATTGACACGTGCCGAGTTCCACATGATCAGGATACCACCCGCATAGCCGACCGGATCCGCAAGAAACCAAGAGTCAAAGGGTAATGATCCCACAATGTTTGCCGTGTGGTTCCTACTAGTTTTGGTTTCGGCTAAAATGAGTAAGTCGGGCTGGTTATGGCTAATTAAATGCAAAAGGTTCGGTTTGAAGGTTGGACGCGCCAAACCACGCGAATTCCAAAATAAAACCGACATGTTATAGGGTATGTGAGGTTTGCGCTTGAGCGCCTTGATCACCCCGGTTTGCTCTTCGGCCCACGGGTCTACTTATTCCCCCGTCATGGGGCATATCCACCTTCTCCTTTGTGGTTGAACTCTCACCGTGGTTGAGCTTTGGAGTCTTACGCCTTTATCCTCTCCCCAACTCAGATAAAGACTCATTTGTTTCAACATGGGGAGCATCTCCATTTCCATTAGGGCATTCGTATTGTTGTACGCTGTCCATTCCACCGACGAGAATCGTAGTTTGATACGAGTTCTTTGATTGGATATGAAGGGTTTGGGGTCGAGCCATGGTCCCAACCGGTAAAGGATTTTTCTCCCCTCGTCTTCTACTCCTCCCTCTTTCTTTAACACCCAATTGAGGAACAACCATGGAATGGTAGGGAGATGTACCGCATCTTGGAGTTGGGAAAAGTGAGCGGGCACGATTTGGTTTTGATGATACATGAGTATTCCCACATTTTCCGGTGGTGTTTGGGCTGGTTGACGGATTATAGCCTTCACTTCGTCGAACGAGAGTTCGTTCAACACTTCTCCTTCTCTGCGAAGATAAAATATCGTGCGGAGGTCTATTTCCGACCACAATGGGGTCATCGGTTTGGTCAGAAGACAAGGGAACTCCATTCTATCCGGTTGATGAGCGGGGGTGAGTGAGGTGGTGATGGCGGGGGAGACTCGTTGGACGACGGTGGTGATAACGGAGGTGGAGTTACATTGTGACTCAGGGATTGCAACATTCCGTGGGGTAGCCTGGGGAACATGATGGGTTCTTTTGGGTAGGGGTGATTTTTGTGGAGAGGTAGTTTTTGGATTTTGGGGTGGTAAGGTGAGAGAGTTTTGAGGTGGGGAAGATTTTGAAATCTCTTTGGCAGTAGAAGGGTGAGGGTTTTCAGTTTCTTGTTCAGCCAATTTTTCGAGAATGGTGAATGGATTTTCATGATGAAAATCGTCCTTTTTGGAAGAAGTAGCTTTAAGATTAGACATCTTAGGTTGAGATAGGTTGGGGGCTAAGTAGAGTTCTTCTACTGATATATCAGCGGAAGCAAGAGAGTTCAGTTTTTTGGGTGTCCATCTTTTAGGAACACTAGGTGGGTCCCGACTTTTTTCGTTTTTGGACAAAAGTTGGTTCTTGGATTTCTCAGTTTTCTTTTCTCTCACTTGGGTCCACAGCACTAACTTTTCCCCTGTATTAACCGTTGACTCCTGCTGAGTTGCCGGATGAAAACTCACACTCCGGTCACTATGCCCAAAAGCATTGCACCGTTGACAAAACCATGGCCCTTCATTAAAGGTAATTGGTTGAAGTAAATTCCCCAACCACAATCCTTTCGGAGGTTTTTGGCCTTCCTCTACAAGCAAACAAAACTTTGCATATCTTCTCCCACTCCTTTCATGGCCTCACTATCAATCTTCAATAAGTTCCCCATGGCTTTTCCTATGACTTCTAGCATATCTGCTTCAAAAAACTCAATAGGGAGTTCATGGATAGTTGCCCAAACAGCACCCAGTCGTGGGACGTTTTTTGATGGTTGGAACCCGGGTTCCCAATTTTGGGTCCATAGATGATATCTCTGTATCATCCAAGGTCCATTAGCAAGGATATTAGTCTTCTCCTCTATAACACGACATTTGAAAGTATAAAACCCCCTGCCAAGAGCTATAAGATTTGGAATGTAATTGATTGCCCAGATTTTCTTAAGCTCCGAGGCAAGGAATTCTTTAGAAAATGACCTTCCCACCACCTTAATGATGATGGCGAGGTTCCACGGTTCACTGAGCTGCGCATATCTCTATTTGGAAATTGGAACAAAAATATCGCAGCCTAAGTTGTTCTCCGGTGGGCAAACCGCAGCCGGAAAAGTTAATTGAGGGAGGAAGGACTTACTTTGGTTTCCCAGAGGAGACCCATTGGCAGCGATGGCCTGGCTGAACGATCGATCTATAAGGGCATGGGTTGGAAGGCATATTTTTGTGGTTTGGATGGATGATTTTCTGGTTTGCTGTGTTTTGGTTTTGTCTGGTGGTTTGGGTGACGGCGGTTTGGGTGGCGGTTGACTCTTGGTAACCACTGCAGATCCGGTGGCAATACTAGAATCCACGAAGGGAAAGGTTTCGGAGGAAGCCTTAAGGGCTGACTCACTCCCTTCTCTCTCTTGGACTCTCTCTCTCATCATAAGTCCCTGGCAAACCTGATACATGGTGCTCTCTCTTACTGTATTTTACTCAATGTAATCTACATATAAAAAGAATTAAAAATTACATTGTATAAGATTTGATTCCATGACTTCAAGCTTATATACAAAAGTTTTTACCACTAAACAAAATGATATTTGGTGTGACCATTTTAAAGAAAAATATTTATAGATCAAAAATATAATTACCTGCTGGGCCAATGCACAGGCCTAAAAACTAGTCTTATTTAGAAAATATTGACTATTATGAGTAAAAATACAATATTTTATGCTAAACACTTTACTCAGAGTTAGTCTTACGTGGACCTGGTCCACTCTAGTATTAGTGCGCACTAAAGTCATTCATGTAACATAACCCGTCAATCACATACTTCCCCTATTTCTTTTTTTATAACCCGTCTTTTTACTTGCTACGTTTCTTTTATCATTAATATCTATAATTATCAAAGAAACAAACGCGAAAGTTAGTCAAAGTAGAATATGTAGATAGTGTGAAGTCAAAACTTATCAACTAAAAAGAAACCGATTATGAAGTATAAGAATTTATATGCAAAAGTGAAATTAACAAATCAAACCATGAAAATTTGAAAAATGAGAATACATAATTAAGATTTACCTATGGCTCCCATGCCGTATATGCCAACAGCATGAACTTGATCATCTTGTAACATATGCATTATTTCCTCCATAAGCGCTACTCTTGAACGCAAGCTCTTTAAAAATTCAGTAGGAATGCCTTCCAAATCTTGTTTACTTACAGGTTTAGTGATCATTGAATCTCGTGGTACGTCTTCAATTATGTCTCCAATCTCCTTGAGCTTAGCTTCTGCTGTTTTGCTCATCACATAACGTTGATACAGATTGCAATCGAAACGACGAAAGCAACACTACTGATCCTTCCCTTTTCTGCTCTTCTCATTAATGAGCAGCTGCAATTCCTTATCTTCTTCAAGGAGCTGGTGGACTTTGTCAAGCCAACGATCACTGCTGTACTTTTTTGCAGATTCTCCTCTCCTCGTTTAATTATGTCACTAATTGTTTCCTTTTGGCTTTTGAGGTGATCGTATTTTGAGTGGAGTTTGCTTATGTTATCTTTGTACTTTTTAATTTGTTTTATCTCCTCCGACTTCTTTTGCAAATTGCAATGGACGGCCATTCCATTTATGAGATTAGAGTTTATGGAATAGAAATATGGATATTATAAAAAAAAAACCGTGTATAATATGGTATGTTTTTGTTTATGTTTGTGGTATGAATAATGAATGTTAAGGCAAAAGGCCATAAATTTATAGACAAGTGAAGTTATTGAACCGAATCGCTATTTACAGTCAGTATTTATTAAAAATCGCCCGTATTTTTTTTTAAATCTTCCTAAACTACCCCTACAAATACATACCCCACTCTCACACTCACTCACTCACTCCTCACTCCCTCACTCCTCACTCCTCACTCCCTCACTCCTCACTCTCACTCTCACTCTCCGCTCTCACTCTCACTCTCACTCACTCTCACTCCTCTCACTTCTCACTCCCGGCCTCCACTCACCCCCACCATAGCCACCACCACCACCACTGCAACCACCACCACACGGCAACCACCAGGTGACCGGCGACCACCACACCGGGGACCAACAACACACCGACGTCCACCACGACCACCACAACTCGCCCGGAAAAAGCATGGGCCCAAGGAAGAAGGCAAAGGAAATCGGAGAATCTTCAAATCGGGTTAGTTTTGTACTTATTTGTGGTTAAAACCGACCCCTTAGCCGGAAAATAGTAGTGATTATATCCCCGTCGCTAGGAAAAGATGGTGAAAAAAAAAAAAAATTTCGAAAAAGGGGGGGCAACGGATAGAAAATCCGTTACCACCACACGGTGGTAACGGATCTCTATTCCGTTACCACCACGAGGTAACGTTGTAGATCCACGTTACCTCTGCGGTGGTAACGGAAAAGTGATCCGTTACCACCGTGTGGTGGTAACGGATTTTCTATCCGTTGCCCCGCTAGATTTCGAAAAAAAAAAATTCGTGTTCTTGTTTTCCGGCGAGGGGTTGGGGGGGGGGGTTTCATTTTTTTTAATTTTTTTCCTTTTTATTAATTTATGTTTTCTTTATGTTTTTAGTAATTTATGTTTTCTAATAATTGTATTTTTTTGTTTATTTAAAATAATTTATGTTTCTTATAATTTATTTTTTAATAATTTTTGTTTGAATTGAAAATAATAATTTGTGTTTATTTGGGTTTTTATAATTTATGTCAATAGTTATTTGAATTTATTATTTTAATTTTAATAGTTAATATGTTAATTTGTGTGATTATGTTGTAATTAGGATTTTATTATGTTAATGCATGTTAGTAACATGTTAGTATTATTTAATTTGTTTGATTTAATTTAATTATTTGTTTAATAGCATGTGATAATAGTATTATTTAATTTTAATAGTTATTATTTAATTAGTTAATTAATTGATTTGAGCATGTTATTATATTATAAAAATATTTCAATGATATTAGCATGTTATTATATTATATTAGTAGCATATTACTATTATTTATTGTAATGATATTATCATGATAATTTGTTTTTATTAGCTTGTTAATATTAGTTGTGTAGGGTATTTGTTTTTATTAGCATGTTTGAGCATGTTTACTAATGATATTAACATGTTAATATGATTTGTTGTTTTAATTTTAGTTAATTAATTATTAGAAAGTGAATAGTTATATAATAATTTACTTAGTTTGCGCATGTTAATATGTTTTAATAATATTATGTTAACACCGTCACCAATGTTAATGCATGTTAGTATTATTTATCCTTATAATTTTAGTTAATTAATTATTAGAATGTCAATGGTTATAGATTAGTAGTAATTACAATATAATAACGTCCACATTAAATATATAATAAGTAATTAACATAATTGATTATTAGGGTCTTGAGGGTCCTGAGGGATCGACGCCACGACACACTAGATCTCGTGGTGTTGATGCATCTAGTAGGAGGGCGAGGGTCGATGCTCGGGGCTAAGCGGATGCCTATTCCTGAGGACGCGCCTGATAGTGCGGGATGGGATACTACGGACGAGCGGGGAGTTAGATCATGCTTTGAGCGGTGGTGATGGAGCGATGTGGGTGAAGCCGCCTCCCATGTGCTGTGAGGAAGGGTAGTAGAGGGAGGTTTGTTTCGGGGTCGAGTTCCGGAGGTAGTCGGATGACGAGCGAGGACTAGAGTGCGCTAGGGATACTTCGTGGTTAGTTACCGAGGCGATGCACGGGGGCCCACTTGACGGTACCGTGATTCCTAGTTGGCGGGGTCACGTCGGCGCCCTTTTATACCACGATACGACTGCTAGTGATGTTATGCTGTGCCATAACCGCTCCAGTGCATTTGATCCGTTGCTAACTTGGCCTTTCCCGCAGCAGTCGTTGCAGCGCTTTGATAGATCTTGTATTGCCCAGCTACCACGGATTATGTTTGGGCACCTTGACTTTCCATTGCTTACAGCGTTTGTAGAGCGTTAGCGGCCCAGACACGAACACGTTTCACATGCCTTTTGGAGAGATGACGATCATGTTACATGACGTTTGGCGGATCATACGTGTTCCCTATTGAGGGTCGGGTTTGTGAGTCTTTGTTTTGCCTACTTCGATCTATATGTACGGTTTGAGGAGCTCCTGGGCTTGACTCGTGAGGAGTTATTATGTGAGGAGTCACGGGTTTGGAGGAACGGTGGCGTTACCATTCGAAGATTATCGATCCGTGCGGGGATCGGCGCGTCCCAGTGATGTGCAGCTTCGCGCATGGATGCTCCTGACACTTGGGTGTACCCTCTTCACTGATAAGAGTGGTTCCCACCTCATGCCCCAGAACATTAGTGAGCTGGATGACCTTGATTCAGTTCATACTTACTCATGGGGGCTCAATTGCTGGGCGTACCTATATCGTCGGCTAGGGGTTGCGAGTAGAGCGGAGAGCAAACAGGTTGCCGGGTGTCTCACGCTCCTCCGAGTCTTGGATATACGAGTACTTCCCGTGTTTCCGACCTCGGCGAGAGGGGCTAGCGTTCGGTGATCATGATCCCTAGGGCACGAAAGTGGGATTACCACCTCGTCGGCAAGGAGTTCGTCATTGAGTCCATTCGTAGACGCTTGGACACCCTTCGGGTTTCAGAGGTACGAAATTTATTGCATTAGTAAGATATATATTATTATGTTCTCATATATTACTACTACATTAGATTAATGAAATTATTACATTTATCCTATTTCAGGTCATGTGGACGCCATATGGGGATGACCAGGATGCCATGATTCCGAGGACGTTGTATGTCGGTTTCATACGTTATCGAGGTATCATTGAGCCGTACAACCCGGATCGTGTATTGCGACAGTTAGGTTATGTTCGAGTCATTCCTACCCCTCCTATTCGGCCGATTTCGCATACTGACGAGCAACCCGAAGAGGTATGAGGTTCGGTTCTCGGTATCGGTAGGCCGAATCTACATGGCGGCGTTTCACGCCATATGCGGGGGGTCTCAATGTATCACGGTTGAGACGGGTTACTCGTCCAGGACAGTGTTCGAGGGAGTACATGGATTGGTATTGTACATATTCCCATCCTACCCTTATTGCTGCAGATCGGACGCATATTCCGGCCCGACAAAACACTTCAAACACCCACTACGTATGCAATTTTATCATTTCTATGTTTAGCATTTCGTTGTTATATTATTGATACATAACATAACATAACTAACTGACTTTTTGCAGTGGATGGCCCGACATTTTGACGCCATGAGAGCTTTGACGGAGGATCGGCACAATGACCAGCGACCCAACACTTCTTCGGCATATGAGATGTTGGACGACCTCGCTCGGGATTGGGATGCTGCATTGCATTTAGATCGGGCACGGGACCCTGATGAGGATGCGCATGATCATCACATGTACTAGTCCATATCAGTGTTTTCATTCCATTTTTGATGTACGGGTGTATTATGTAGTTACGTTTTGTGATGATATTATTTTGTTACGTACTATAACTGTGGTTTTATGATGCAATTTATTATTTCACTTTGAATCGTTGCAACTTATTATTTCAGTTTCAATCATAGCAACTTATTATGATCAATCCATATATATTAATATCATATCAACTTATACTTATCATTAATAGTTACCATCTAGCATTAATACTACATTATAATGAATTGCAACTTATTATTTCAGTTTCAATCATAGCAACTTATTATGATCCATCCATATATATTAATATCATATCAACTTATACTTATCATTAATAGTTACCATCTAGCATTAATACTACATTATAATGAATTGCAACTTATTATTTCACTTTCAATCATTGCAACTTATTATAATCCAACATTATATATCAATATCATATCAAATAATACTAATAATTACAAATGCCATTATCAAATAGAATACATAAAATATTACAATGAATAGATCTCACTATATACTATATACTAAGTAGAGAGTAACTCCTCCCATAAAGCGCGTCTCACACCATACAACTGATCCCAACCATCAACACTATCTTCATGCATGTTATGCCACAAGTTATGAATAGGTGGTACGGGTGATCCGGGAAGTAACTCCAGTCTAATATAATGCTGAAAGGTACCAAGATGTGCTATCACGAGTTCGTTAGTTGGACCCATGGTGTATTCAGAAGCACGCCAAGGAAGGACAGTGATACACGGATATAGTTGTCCCTCTGGGCCTAGTCCTACCAAAATGACTGCGGCATTGAACATCTGCGCAATAGGAAACAAGTCTTGCGAAGTAACCATCCAATGAGCCTCAGATGCTGGCCCCCCACTCCAAGTAATGCGCCTTATTGCTGCGTCTATCCCATCATAGTAAATACGTGTGTAAACATCCCGATGAGCAGCAATCTCATTTGCCATATTTTGGCGGATAAAACCCCAATGGTCTTCACTCCCTAAAAAACAATCTGCAACAGTTCGAAATCCACAGTTACCGTCCGCCTGGACATTCGTCCATCTAGTAATGAATGGGCCAACAATCGCAGGAATCCTGCGGTAAAATGGAAATCCACGAGAACCCTTTTCTCCATCCACGTTTTCCCGACCTACAACAAACATCCACATCAACATTAAATTTATCAATACGTAGCAAATAAATGTTATAAATTATCAATACATACAATTAACAAACATATTACCTGTAGAAGTTGACAAGCTCATAACTGAACCTAAAGATCTGCTTCTCTTTGAAGACGAACTGGATGTGTGCTCAAAACCACTCTTCTTTCGTTTTGTACTCGGGTGATTCTTTCGTCGTGGTCTCCCTTTGGGGTTCTCGACAATCTCGGGATCAAAAGCTGAATCACCAGGATTACGCAGATGTTCCTCTAGAACCCGGGTAGCGCTCCGCAATACGGCAGGATCACTACTTTGAACCTGCTCAACCAACTCTAAGAAGTGCGAGAATCTGTCTTGCCTCAGATACAAACACAGGGTTGTTAACACCATCACCAATGATCAAAGTAGTCCAATAAGGATGTAAGTCTGTCAGGTACAGACTATCTTTCGCCTCCAATCGTCTACGTATGGCGCATGCACAAGGGATTGAATTGCATGTGTGGTTCTCAACGAGCAACCGCAACGCTGATATACCTCATAGCCTAACTCCCGCATACGATTTTCCTCATGCACTAAGAGTTCTAAACAGTAATGCGAGACTCGACCATTTAATTGATACAATGCCTGAGTCTTGTACAAGATTCCGTGCCGACGCCGACTTTCCTCCAAATCATTCTCAACCTTCTTCACCTGATTTTCTATCTCACTGTGAGCAATAGAAAAGATGGTGTCCAAGGCAATTCTGCTACTAAAAACCCAAGACTTCAGTGCAGAGTGTGCACTTTCAACTCGACTAGTGCACGTGTTCCCAAGGTGAAGTACATTGTCCGTCCATGCCCGCACAAACTTCTCTTTGTACACAAGCAAAGTTGTTTCAACGTATTGGATTATTTTAGGCCACTTTCTGTAAACATCTCTCATATTCTCAACCTCGGCCTCATAACTCCTCTCGTCGGTCGCGTTGACTATTCGATACCAAGTTCGGCTAACGAATCGCGGACCCGCATCGGTGTTGCCCATGATGTTACTAACTCTAGCCTGCACATCTTTGTTGATATGCCATCTACATAGCAAATGTGCAGAGTTAGGAAACACTTCCCGGATTGCTTTCATAAGGCCCAAATCACGGTCAGTAATGAGTGTAACAGGAACAACATTCACTCCAATAAGCAACCTAAACTTGTCCAACACCCAATTATAACTATCAGCTGTTTCGTTGGCCATCAGAGCATACCCAACCATAAAATTCTTGTTACAAGGCGTCATCCCAATGACCTCTAGAAAAGGCATGTTATATTTGTTGGTTTTATATGTTGCATCCATACCAACAACAAGCGGATAAGTGCGGAGGATGTTTGCCGAACGAGGGTGCACCATGAATGCAGCAGTCATTGCATTTGTCTCCTCGTCTTGCCTAATCCAATGAAGGTAGCCGCTCTCTCGAGCAAGGTGAAGGAAGTGTTGCATCACGTCTCTACCATCCATTTCTTCCCTTCTATCCTTTTCTTTCAGGTTGTAAAAGTGTCTCATATTTGGATGATCATCGGGAAATTTTTCATTCACAGCTTCATGATACTAGCAGGCCTAACGTGCGACTTTATCATATCGCGAGCGAAAACCTTAGCCGCCGGACTAAGGCCGCTGATGGGTCGGTGGCCCTCACGGTAATGAATGAACTCATGATTGTGCATGCCCCTAATCCCCCGTTCTGCTTTAATCACCCATCCAGTTCGATCTGGGTACTCCAAATACTCAACCTTCACTCCCGCTCTACATCCACATGCTTTTGTCTTTGTAGCTACACGTTCTGCTACACTAAGATCCCTACCTTCACCCCGATATGGTGCTCCCCGGTTACATTTCATATATACATATGGTCGACCACTAGGATCGTGTTTATTATTTGACATAATAACCATCACAAACCCGATTTCATGTGCCCTTTTCTTAACCCAATCTTGTAGTTCCTTTTTCTCAGCCCATAGTGTTTCATTATAAAACATGTGATTATAATCTATATAATCACCCCCAAAGTCCGGCAAATAAACCTATAATGTTTAGCATTTTTCCATTTAGACAACATATAATCAATAATATTATTCACTATTATTTACTTACTTATCGTAACTAATAATCATTATTATTTATTTACCAATTACAACTATTATTAACTACATATTCAATTTCTCAACTTAATAAAAACCATTCATAAATAATTTTTTGCAACGACTATTATTAAATTACTACTTATTATGAAAATAATTACAATAATATGCATACATATTTGAATAAAATATCAACAAATATTAACTAAATATTCATTAACAAAATTAACAGAAACGGGTGTACTATTATTCGCTAATTACAAAATCAGTACTAATTATCACGGAAAATCAAATATTAAATAAATGGTATTTTTTTAATACTAATACTAATTATTTGAATAAAATATCAACATATATCAACAAATATTAATACTAATTTTTTTTTACATGCTAATATTAACTACAAATTTTCTTTTAAATGCTAATATTAACATGCTAATAAAAACAATTAATAATATTAACATGCTTAAATCATTAAATCAAACAAATTAAATAATATTAACATGTTACTAACATGAATTAACATAATAAAATCCTAATTACAACAAAATCACACAAATTAACATAATAATTATTAAAATTAAAATTATAAATTAAAATAACATAAATTATAACAACCCAAATACACACAATTTTTTTTTTATTATTAAAACGTAAATTATTAAAACATAAATTATAAAAAACATATATAGTTAAATAAACAAAAAATATATTATTAAAACAGAAATTACTAAAAAGAAACAAAATTAAAAATTTCAGAGCAGCGTAACGGATCGAAAATCCGTTACCCCAATGGAAGCAACGGATGAAAAATCCGGTGCTTCCACAGAGGCAACGGATGAAAAATCCGGTGCTTCCACAGAGGCAACGGATATAAAAACCGTTGCCTCTGTGGAAACACCGGAAAAGTGATACGTTACCGATCCGTTGCCTCTGTGGAAGCACCGGATTTTTCATCCGTTGCTTCCATTGGGGTAACGAATTTTCGATCCGTTACCCTGCTCTGGTGGCTCAAAAAAAAATTTCCGGTGGGATAAAAAAAAAAAAACTTAAACTTACCACATTCCGTTCCGGCGGCGTTGACGGTCCTTCCTCGGACATTTTCGGTGGTGCTAAGTTGGTTCGGTGGTGCTCCGGTGGTGGTGTTCGGAAGGTGGTGGTGGTGTTAGTGCTTCATGGTAGAGAGAGGGTTAAGTTTGATGAGAGTGGAGAGGGTAAAGTGAGGTGAAAGGGGGAGGGGCTTGGGGGGTATTTAATGAAAAAAATACGGACGATTTCAAGTAAATACGGACGGTAAATAGTAACCCCCTTACTGAATGGTATTCCATACACTTGGAATATAGTATTATTTTAGTTCTTCATGGCATCAGATCTTACTTTGGTTAGTTGCAAAAGTAATCTCCTGAACTTTGTTGCATACACCAGGAACATGTTAATGATTTGATCACACGCAGAATGTTGTTGCCTCTTTTGTACCGCCAAGTTTATACCCGGTCCGCGTATTTATAGTTGTTGCTATTTGATTATCATATTCGCCAACAGAAAGTTTTAAAAATTGATACCTTAATAAGTATCGGAAAATGTTTGGGTATCATATTATACTTTCTCTCTATCTCTCACATAAGTGTCATGACCTTTAGGGTTACTTTCTATCATTTTTCTTAACTATCTATTATCAAAATTCATAAATATGCAATTGTTTGTAAATATACATTTGGACAAGTGCAACAAAATTTTACCAAAGTGAAACATATATATAATATCAAAAGTTAAAGTACTCGAACAACACATATCAAGGTTTAGGAATGTCTTTTTGAGTGTTAAAATAGTTCTTCAATACCAACAAATTCGAACTTTTCAGAAAGAATAAACACTTGTTGGGAGAGTTTTAACTTTATGGGCCTTCTTGAATATGAATCTGTAATAGTCGAACTATTGTGAGCTCTGGGGATTACTAAAGGATTTTCATTTTTTTTAAATAGTTATCTGATCTTTAAACAAGTTTTATGGTCCATTTAAAATCAAACTAGCTTATAGTATGATTTAATTTTCCAAAGTGAAAGTCTAGCGTGTAACTACCCCATCGCCAAGCTTACGACATGCGTTCGTTTTCTTCAATGAAAAAACTCCCTAGCTAGTTGCGAAATTCGAATGAATGAATTTGCCATAATCAGATAATTCAGACCAGAAGAAGATGAACTTTGGATGAACAAATCGAGAGAAGACGAATTCGAATGAAATGAGGTCGGAACTGAGCAAATGAAATTCGAATCAGATTCGATCAAATTTGTTTCGAACTATCAAGAAGATGTTGCGAATCAACAAATAGCAGCAATAATCTCGAAAATTCGACGGAGAAGGCAACATCTAGGGTTTTGCGGTGGTTATGGAAGAGAGATCCAATTTCATCAGTAATTGAACAAGCCTATCTTCATCTTGCTGCTCCTGGAACTTGTGTGTAAGATTGCATTCATAGTGACCACAAGTACAGGTAGGCAAATGCCTAATTGCACTCAACTCATCCCATATTGCTTTAATTTGAGTGAAATAGTCTGTCATTGAAGATGAACCTTGTGAAATCTCACTGAGATTCTGTTGAAGAGAATAAAATTGAGGTCCTGAGGTTTGTGAAAACCTTTCCTCAAGATCCTTCCAGATTACAACAGTTGTACTTAGGTAGATTACACTTTTGGCAATGTTAGGTTCTAGAGACCTTAAAATGTATGATAATATGATATCATTGCAACGTTCCCAGGCTTTGTGATTTTTATCAGTAGATGATGGCTTAGGCAAGCTTCCATCAATGAAACTTAACTTGTTCTTCACAGACAAAGCAATCATCATGCTTCTCTTCCATTCTCCATAACTTTCTCCATTAAATTTTCTCAGAAATTAATGGAACAGAAGTGTTCTCATTAGGATGAATGAAATAAGGACTTAAAGGATCTTGAAGAGGAGAAGTGTATGTGGAAGATGTAGTCATTTTATCAATGAAATTTTACTGAATTTTGTATGATCAATGAAAAATATCAAGGAATTTTTTACCTTGATTGATCAGAATTTTATCAAGAAATTTTAATCTTGATTGATCAGATTTTGTGCAATCAATTTCTTAAGGAATTCAGAAATCTCAACAGACAAGAGAAATCTAACAATCAAAGCAATGAATTGAACTAAGATTTGAGATAGAATTTAGAAATCTCAACAGAAAAGAGAAATCTAACAATCAAAGCAATGAAATAAGCTAAGATTTGAGATTGAAAACCTGAATTTTGCACAATTATAACTTTTTGCAGTTTGTTTACCTACAGATTCTTCAACTTATGTTGATTTTGGTTTGCGGTTTGTTTTTTTTTTCTCTGATTTCTTCAACTTTTGTTGATTTTCAGGATCTTTTACGTGATCCTGCTCTGATACCATAAAGAAGTTATTAGAACTTCAGTAGCATTTTCTCTTATGTTGGAGTATAGAGATTTGGTTATTGTTGTTAGTTAGGTTGTTAAGAGTTTAATAGTATTGTTAGTTAGTTTGTTAGATGTAATTCTAACATTAGTTTGGTTACCTATTGTAATTAGTATAAATAGGTAGGTTGTAATATTCTAACATTTCACTTTTTACTTTTTACATCAGAAATATATACACATTCTCTCTCTTTCTCGCTGATCCCCCTTTCATCTTCAACTTCGAGCCAAGCCGTTTTCATGGCTCCCTTCCATTTCTTTCCTCCTTAAACTGAAAGTTTAACATGATATCAGAGCGGGTCGACTCCTAGCTCATTCATTCCACGATTTTCTTCTTCTTCTTTCAATTTCAGTAATTTTCATCTTATTTTTCTGAATTTTGCGTTTGTAATTTCTTGCTCGTAATTTCCTCAGTTCTTACTCGAATTCAAGCAATTTGGATTCGAATTCACATATACTCCTTCAGATTTTGTTTATGTTTAAAATGATTTGGATTGATCTCTTATTGGTTTCTTGATTATTCCCAATTTCATTTCTAGGGTTCTTCGGATTCTTGAACGGAAATTTGTTCCAATTCAATTAATTCAATTGTTTTTATAGTGATAATCGAGCTTTCCTCAACCTATAAATTAAGGTTCTCATCGTTGTAACTTGTTCATCGAGTTCGATGAATTTACGGGTATTGGTGATCGATTTTGACGGTTTTACGGGTGTTCATTATTACGCAAATTTATGTTTTCTTGGCGATTCTTACGGAAAGGCGGCTTAATTCTTCGATCTTCTCAGTTGAATTTACGGGTTTTGATCGTTTTTCTTCTTCAAATTGATGACCTGGTACTTGTCTTGATTTCTCGGTTTTTTTTTTGTTGTGGGTGAAATCGGCATTGCGGTTGTTCCATTGTATCTTTGCGAGAATTCATAGTGAGCAATTTCTCACTATTTTTCATTCGGATTATTTGATATTCTGGGTGATTGTTGCGAGTAATGTTTGATGGCGTTGAAATCGAAATTTCTTGATTGGATTGTTGTAACCTTCTCTGATTTGTTTGGGTTTATTGTTCTTGCAATTCTTGGTGTACAGTTGAAGTAATTTTCTCAATGTTGAAATTGAAATTTGGTGAATCGTTGTCGCAAATTTTTGGTGAATTTGGGTTTGTTGTTGCTGTGTTGGGTTTGCTGTTGCTGTGATGATGTTGGGATTCTTGTTTTTGTGATGATCATTAATGGTTGTTCTTGGTGGTTGAGAATTGATGCTAATGGCGATTGTTTGTGTTCGAGTTGGGTTATGTTGTTGTTGGATGTTAATGGAGTGTTTTCAGGGCACGTAAATGTTATGGGTTTCTCTCACTAAACCTTATTTCTTCCTGTAAGCATGATTCTGATTTGGGGATTTTTCAAGTACGAGTTCGTTGTTGGGTTCTGTTACTTGAAGTTTCCACTCTGGTCTTCATCAAATTTGGGGTCTGCAGAATCTGGGTTGTTCTGATTTCTAGTGATCTTTCTCGATTGGGGAAGATTTGGTGCATTGGTCGACCACTTGTAAGTTTGTTCAAGTATATTCAGATTCAATTTCTTGCGCAATTGACTTTGATATGATGTCAGTTAAATGGTTAATTTGGACATGAATCGAAATTCTTTTGTTCATCTTGACGATGGTAATTGTGGTGCTTGTTTGTTGCTGATGTTGTTGTGTGATTCTGCATTGGTTGTTGGTGTTGGTTGAGATTTTGTTTTGGGTATCACGTAGTTATTGATGTTTTGTTGTTGTGATGATGAAGATTGGTTGATGAGATTTTTTGGGATTGTTTTGATGTAGTATGATTGGTTGTTGTGGATATTGAGTGGTAGTATAAGTTGTTTGTCATTGGTGGATTTTTTCAAGTTCGAATTGATGATGATGATTTGTTAAAGTTTTGTTGTGGCCTAAAGGTCAGTTTTGTGATTCTTTGTAATCAGTTTTGTTGAGACCCATTGAGGCTCATTTCTTGAGAGATCCAAAGTGATCATTTCTCAAAGACCCAGTGGTCGGTTTCGGACCCAAAAAGAGGTCAAATTTTCGGATCCTTAGTGATCTATTTTGACCCATAGTGGTCCTTTTTTTTTTCTCGAGACCCATAGTTGGTCAAATTTGCCCATATAGGCTTTGAATTTTGAGACCCATAGTTGGTCATTTGCCCATAGAGGCTTTGAATTTTGAGACCCAAAGTTGGTCATTTTGTTGTGCCCATAGAGGCCTTTCTTTGTGATCCATATAGATCAAATTTTATGACCCATTGAGGTCCCTTCTTGCCTATTGAGGCCTTTTCTCAAGATCCGTAGTGATCATTTTCTTCTGTTTTTTTTTTCAGCTTCTAAACACATTCTTCTTTCCCATTCTTTTTCCCTCTTTTATTTTTCTATCTCATATTGGAGTTATGGTGTATTGGTGTCTTTGGTGAATTGGTATTATTTTCAAACTTGGAATGTTATGTAACCGCTTCCAAGTTTGAGGGGGCATCTTCTACATCTCAAATAGGAGTTGTGGTGTACATATTTGATTGGTATTTGGTTCGGAGACGGGAAGTTGCGAGTATATTGGATTTCTATTTTTAGAAAAGTGTGCAATCAATGGTTAGTCTTTGATACAAGGTTATTAGTGTTGATGTAAATGGATAGTGGTTGGTTCTTGGTGGTTCTCTTCTTTGTGACCTTTAGTTTTCCTTGGTTGGTTGTTGAAGCTCCTCATAATCCGGTATTATGATCGACTTTTTGGGGTTTCATCAAATGCGGTGGTTAGTTCAACATTGACTTTGGTTTTAATTTTCCGAGTATGCCGTTTTGGGGTCACTTCAAGTAATTCTAGTGTTATCAAGTAAACTCTACAGCATGAGCCATATGAGTGCAAATAAAGGCATCTGGTCTGCACTTTGTTATACTTAGTGGTTCACTACAGTTCAGGTGATTACTCATTGTGACAGCAGAGTTGACTGGAACTCTTTGGGCTTTGTGGTGCTTGCTCATGATCTTTTTCCGGTTTTCGTTTAAATCTTTCACGCTTGGGCTGTTCTACAACGGTTTCAAGCTTGTGGGGGCAATTACGGGACGAAATAGGCTAGCTTGCGTAAAGCGACATCATTGGGTTGTTTATCCGATGTGGTTCGGAACAATATCATTGGTAGTTGCAAATTATTTTGGTCATATTTTGACTTGCTCAAGTGTAGGTGGTGTTGTGGTGTTTTGGAGTAATTGAAGTGATGGATGAAGCGCATTGTCCAGGCAAGTGTTATGTCCTGGTAATGGTACCTGCTAGTATGGTATAACCATCAACAATATTAGCCGTCACTTCTTGAGATGAACTTACAATTTTGAGCTCTTTGAGCTTATATATATGTTCTGCCATCAGGAATGCATCTTGTATAGGTTTCTTCTCAGGTGGAACATTCTGCCTTTCTTTGTACCATTTGAGAATATTGGCGCATGCATTTTTTAGCTACTTCTTAGCAGCATGATACTTTCTTCACGGCACTATCATAGTAACAGTACACTCATTTTCAAACTGGAAATGTTTTTCAACCATTTCCAGTTTAGGGGGGGTGTTGGAGTATAGAGATTTGGTTATTGTTGTTAGTTAGGTTGTTAAGAGTTTAGTAGTACTGTTAGTTAGTTTGTTAGATGTAATTCTAACATTAGTTTGGTTACCTAGTGTAATTAGTATAAATAGGTAGGTTGTAATATTCTAACATTTCACTTTTTACTTTTTACATCAGAATAATATACACATTCTCTCTCTTTCTCGCTGATCTCCCTTTCATCTTCAACTTCGAGCCAAGCCATTTTCATGGCTCCCTTCCATTTCTTTCCTCCTTAAACTGAAAGTTTAACAGAGAGAAAGCATTTTGTGGTAGAGCAGAGGGTGAATTTCGAGGAGAGAGAAAGCTTGATGATTCGCATATTTAGTAGCCTAAATTGGAGTTAAAATGTGAAGAATTGATAATTTTAGGGATTTGAATGTGAGATTTGGGAAGAAGATGAGTTTGGAGAGTGATAAGTGTTAATCGTTATCATTCGAATGTGAGAATGGAAGTGTCTGGACAAGGCTCACATCTCCAATAACAAATGATGCTTGCTCATCCTCTTCGAATTTTTTTATACCAGATTGCTCTATAGATGCTACCAGGCTCACAATGTTTTAGTTTTTCTTGTTTAATGATGTTATGATCATTCGAATGTGATAATAAAAGTCGGGTAATATAATCCACAATTAATATGTGATTGAAGTGGTGTTGTGTTGATTTCGAGAATTAGGAGGAGAATTTGAAGTTGAGATGATGAAGTGAGGGCAAAGAGTGAAGTGGTGGTGTAGTGGCCTGGTGATGTGATGGTGCTTCTTGAGCCATGAACCGGTGGCGTGGTGGCATGGTGGTGTGGTGGGCTATGCTGGTGCGTAGGGAAGGGTGGGTGGGGGTCGGGTTTTGAAAAGGGGAGGAGAGAGGAAGAGAAATGTTTTAAATTTTATATTCCCCCTTTAATTTTTTATAAAAAAAGATAGAGATAATAGGCAAAAGCTACTGGACACCCACGGAGCACTATGATCGAACAATGAGATCCATTCAGTAGTAGTCATGGCTTTCATCTTGGACCTCCAACAAGCGAAAGTTGAGGAAGACGACGTCGTAATGGAGAATCCATGAGATGATATCGTTTCCGGGTGTTGAAGTGGTATGACTTTAACCGGAAGGTTACTGTAAGTTCTGGGAAGTCCAGCGAGGTCGCTGGAGCTCGGTGACGCGTAGGATTTCTCCATGCTCATGTTGTCGAATGGCGAGAGAGAGAGAACAAAGGTGAAGGGTGAATTCACGCCTTAGGCTAATGTTATAGATTTGACACGCTAGTAAATACTAGTTGATATAAAACCGTATTCTATTTACTAAATAACTAATATAAAAACCGTATTCTGTTTTACAAGATTTTCTAATATTTTTTTGTTGTGATAAAAAAGGCACACAAAACAGTTAGCTATGACAAGCGTTTTATATTCTTTTCCTCACAAAACAGTTATATAAGTAAACCGTTCTCTATAGTTGTAGGAAATGTTTATTCAAGTTGACCGTTCTCTATCGTGCGTTTCTTATTCCACTTTTTATTGTAGTGATCTATCGAAAAGGTATGTCGTATTCTCAATCCTCGTACATGGTATCACAACTATAATTTTCCTCCCAGTCAAATTTTCGGCCCTCTCCCTTTTTCTTTTCAATGTCTTATTCTGAAAGTCTTGATTTTCGATTTCTATGGTATCTTCTTCGACTGCGTTGTCCCACCGCCTCGCCAATCCACCTATTTCAACCACGCTTTCTGCCACTGTCCCTTTCGCGATGGCTCGTCGACAACAGTGTCCATGTCTGACTCCCAGGCACAACCTATGATGTCGCCTCCTTTCGTTGCTAACACCTCTAATACGGGTGTTTGCTCTTCTACGCGCCTTCCCTTCCGGGTTTTGGCTCCTTCTTGACGACCACTATTGTTGTGTCGCAACCTTCGTTTCCTGGCCTTCAGTTTACGCTGCCATCGTCAACCACGCAGTCCTCTATGCCACTGCCGCAAATGATGACCTCCCTGCAGCTGTTATCTTCGTCCTCTCCTCAGGGCTACTCGCCGAGACTGCCGCAATTTACCGCTGCTTCTCCACAATTGCCGGTCTCTAATCCTACTAACTTTGTGACCATTCAACTCGCGTCACCCGATAATTATTTATCATGGAAAACTCATATGCAATGCCTTCTCATCTCTCACCAATTATTTGCTATGGTTGACAGTACTATCCCACTTCCTCCTCCTACGTTTTTTGATAATCAAGGTCACTACAAGAAAAGGCTAAATCAACGACTGCTTCACTGTGACGGTTAAAATAACGGTTGTTATTCTTGCACTCAGCGACTGTTTTGATCAGTCGTTGCCACCGACTGCTTTTAAAGTGGACAGCGACGGATAAGCAGTCGTTGTTTAATCAGCGACCGTTTAAAACAGTCGATGATATTATTATTTTAAATTTTAAATTTTTTTACCATAGGCGATTGTATTAAACGGTCGCTGATGAAAAAAAAGATAAAATAAAGTTGGCCTCTTCATTCGATTTTATTTCAGAGACAAAGGGAAGAGAGCGCGTGAAGTAGAAGAAGCCATTGAAAGCCGAGGTCCGACCTCCACCTTCCTCCAACGACCGGCGACATCCCATTATCTCTCTCCTTGCCGCCGGTAATTCCTGAAGCTTCATGTTTCTATTTTTTTTTTCAAAATTTTTGTTACTCATCAATCCCTAATAATTGGGTTTTTGCGATATAGGTGGCCCAACACCACCGTGCGTCGTCGGCCGTCCGCGTCGCCGCTTCTAATTTCGTCTCCTCTCGCCGGTAATACCCAAACCTTACGTATTTAATATTTTTTTTTGAATTTTTGGTACTCACCAAAAATAGCGGCACAAAACCAAGGGGATCTATTTGATTCTTATTTTAAAAGAGCAGATTTGGATCGAGATGGTAGAATTAATGGCGCTGAAGCTGTTGGTTTTTTTAGGGCTCAAATTTGCCAAAGCAAGTTCTTGCTCAGGTCTCGTTCTCTCTCTCTCTCGCTTTTTCGCTGTATCTCGGTACATACTTCTAAACATATATTTAAGTTAGTTTTGATTGAAAATACATATAGGCATGTTAGAACCAAATATAGGCCATTTTAGACCATTTTACTTGAAAATGAATGAATATGAGTAGTTTGAAGTTAGTTTAAGTTATAAACACCTCAAACATCATATAATATATACTTTGTTTCATGTGTTTAATAGTAGTTTTGATTGAAAATACAAAATATAGGCATGTTAGAACCATATATTGGCCATTTTACTTGAAAATGAATGAATATGAGTAGTTTGAAGTTAGTTTAAGTTATAAACACCTCAAACATCATATATATACTTTGTTTCATGTATTTATTAGTAGTTTTGATTGAAAATACAAAATATAGGCATGTTAGAACCAAGTAACACAAATATAGTTTGTTTGGTGTGTCACATAGTAGTTTTTACTTGAAAATACATGAATATGAGTACATTTAACCAAATGCAGGAGACATACAACAAGAAGTTGGATGATTGTACCACACAGGGGTCACAGCCGAACCCTGATATGTTGTATTGGGAGACAATTGGTGGGAGGAACAGAGGAAAAGTGCAGGGCTTGGGTCAGGGAGATCATTTGTACTACAACTCTTCATCTGGACGAGGAGATAGCTCTTCACAACCATATGAGCCGTCCATTTTTTCTCAGCTTGAGGCGCAGGTGGAGGCAAAGGTCGCTGCACTGATGGAAGAGGTGGAGGCAAAGGTCGCAGCACGGGTGGAAGAGTCAAACCGGGCCCTCCTGTAGGAAATGATGAGGAACATGTCTAGTTTCGGCCACATTTTCTCAGGTTGCAACACAAGCCCCCCTCCACAACGCGGACCCGGAAGATGACCCGGGGGTTTGGTGGTGGCGGCATTGCTACACAGACACCCGTGACATTGTAGTTTGTTTGGTTTTGGCAACTAGGTAACTAACTTTAGACTTATAGTTTCTATAAAGTTAGTCTAACTATATGCATTTAGTGTCTATATTTATCGGCATCTAGCTTTGTTTCTATATGTGTCGGTATATTTTTTTGGAACCCGACTTCTACTTTATTTCCCGACACCGGGATCTATTTTGCGTACATATATTTATTCTAGGTAGTTTGTCTAACTATAGACATTTAGTGTCTATATTTATCGGCATCTAGCTTATTAGTTTCTAGATTTGTCGATATATATTTTTGTAGAACCCGACTTCTACTTTATTTCCGACAAGGGATCTATTTTGTGTACATAAATTTAATCTATTTCATGTAATTATATAAGTATCTACGCATATTGTAATATGTATTAAAATTGCATATTTTTTTAGTTGAATATATTGAATGCGATGCAGGAACAGGTTTTGTGTAGTATATTTAGGTGTAGGTACAAGTTTAATTATAATTTGGAACATTATTATCTAATTAATGTAATTTAAAAAAACAACGACGGCTAAACAGTCGTTGTAAAAGAAAGTAAAGCTGTCACGGATGCAAAAGGCAACGACTGCTATTAAATGCCAGCGACTGATTTATACCGTCGTTAAATGAACAACTGTTTTAAACCGTCGTTGATACAACGACTGTTTTAAACCGTCGTTGATTTAACGTATGTTAACAACCGTCGTTGTTTCAGCGACAGCTCCAAACAGTAAGTGGCATATTCTCAACGTTGGTATTAAAAACAGACGCTGATAAATAAGAAAATTGTCGTTGATATTGGTACCGACTGCCTGACGGTCGTTGATGCCTAAATCAGCGACCATCGATGCAACACCTGTCAGTCAATGACTGTTGACCGTCGTTGATGCAGTTAGCGACTGTTTTCGAGGCTGTCAGCGACGGTTCTAAGCTGTCGTTGATATCGTCTTTTCTTGTAGTGGGTATTTCACATCCTAATCGGCAATTTCATGATTATTTACGGATTGATCAACATGTTAAGTCATGGTTATTTGCAACTCTATCTCGTGATGTGTTGACTGATGTGCATGATCTTCACACGGGGGCGGAAAGTTGGGCTCGTTTGTGATCTCGTTTTATGCATGCTAGGCTAGGACTATGGAATAAAGGGTCGGTTAACAGTTAACACATATTAAGAAAACTAACCACCAATGTGTATTATGAAACTCTGGTCATCACTTTACTTTACTCATGGCTACGCCTCACTTTTGATGATTTACGTTCTAAACTACTTTTGCAAGAACAATCAAATTGAGTAAATCTTATGATGAGTCGTCTGGTTCCCAGCATACTTTGGTAGCTCAAACGACTACCTCTTATGTTTCTTCTCTTCTACTGGAAAGAATCAAGGGGGTGGTCGTAATAAAGGTCTTCTGATTTTTTTTATAGATAAGGAAAAAAGCATTAGGAGACCATGTGCTCGAGGGGAGCACCTAATGCGTCAGTTACAAGAATTCTAGAAAGACTTGTAGCATTACAAATATCAATAGTCAAAGACGAATCTACAAGATGCCCCACATTAGCTATCCAATCGGCCGCTCTGTTTGCTTCCCGGTATACATGAGAAATCTGGTAACACTAGTGGAAAAAAACCGAAGGGCTGCGGTGCAAGGGCTGCGTTTTTTGTAAAACGCAGCCCTTAATAGTGAAGGGTGCAGGTCAATTCAAAAGACCTGACCCTTCACTAAAAGGGCTGCGGTTAGCCGAAAACCGCAGTCCTATAAGTAATAAAGGGCTGCGTTTTTTAAAAAAACGCAGCCCTTTATGGGTTTTTTTTTTTAATAATTTTAAAACGAATTGCGCGGGCCTTTAGATGTTATAAGCGGGTAAGGGTTTCTCACAAACATAATCTCACTCCTCTTCTCTCTCATCTCACGCCGCTTCTCTCTCACCCTCCTGATTTCATCAAACATCAAACCAAAAAAAAAAAATCGAGTAGATTAAACCTACGAACAAGTGATAGTAGGAGAGAGAAAGCGCCGGTATTAAGCACAGCTTCAGCACCAGCATCGACTTGCGGTTCGTCGTTCGTTCACCATCTCCGGCGGATACCATCACCGGCGTTCGTTCTCATTTTCTAGGTTCACCAATTCTCAGGCACCATCACCGGCGGATCTTCAACATTTGCCGCAGTTGTTCTCGCTTAAACTGTGCAGTAGACCTCACTTTCACTTTCATCTCTTCCAAATTCTCTCTCCTCTCGTCGATTCTCAGGCACCATCTCCGTCGCACAACCTCGCCCTCTACTCGCCTCTTCTTTGCGCTGAAATTCTGCCGCCTTGCCGTGCCTTGCCGCGCCGTGTTGTTCTTCCTCGTCGTCGAACTCCGATAGCAATTCAACAAGTGATAAATTTTTCGTTTTTCAAATCTATAATTTCTTGATCTTTGTTTTGATTAATGTTTATGTAATTTCATATCTATAATTTCTTGATCTTTGTTTTGATTAATGTTTATGTAATTTCAGATTTATAATTTTTTCTCTTTTGTATTTTCGTTTGCTTTTTTTTCATTTTTGTTCGTTTTTTTTTCATTTTCTTTCCTTTTTTTTTTCATTTCGTTCTTTTTTTTCATTTTCGTTCTTTTTTTTAATTTTCGTTCTTTTTTTAATTTTCGTTCTTTTTTTTTTCATTTTCGTTCTTTTTTTTCATTTTCAGATCTATAAATTTCTACTGTTCATGTTGATTTTCCCTGTTGTAAATTTCTTGATATATTTAGGAGTAAAAAAATGACAAAAAAAAATTTTTTTTTTTAATTTTTTTGGGTCAAAAGGGTTGCGGTTTTGGTCAAAACCGCAGCCCTTTGTACAAAGAAGGGCTGCGGTTGAGGCCCAAAACGCAGCCCTTCCAATATGGAAGGGCTGCGTTTTTGGGCCTCAACCGCAACCCTTCGTTGTGAAGGGCTGCGGTTAAAAAACGCAGCCCTTCACTTTTAGTGAAGGGCTGCTACGGAAAGGGCTGCAGGCCAAAAACGCAGCCCTTAGGGCTGTTTTGACCGCAGCCCTTCCGTTTTTTTCCACTAGTGTAAGAGTGAAATTAATGAAGGAGGAGCTGAATGTCTGTGATAAGTACTTGAATCTGCCATGCTGCATTCTAGATACCTTTGATTTCATTAATGCACAAGGAGGTTGTCGCCTTCAATCAGTAGGTTGGTGACATTAAGCTGTAGTGCAAAGACGATGCCTTGATGAAGAGCAGTAGCTTCAGCTACAAAAATAGGGGCGGAGCCATGGTTGTAAGTCTTGACGTGGAGGCCTTTACCAATATGATTTCTGATGATAAACCCAGCAGCTGTGGAATTTTTTTTGACGGATCCATCAAAATTGAGCTTGAGGAAGTTGGATCACTTATCTAAAGCCACTCAATAACTTGGCTAGGAATGCTTGATTTAAGGGTTGGGTTTAACGAAGGCCCAGACCTCCTTATGCTTTAGGTTGACAGATTTTGTTCCAGCTGATTAAAGGTATGCTATTTTTATCCTTATTTTTTCTCCAAAAAAAATTGGATATGAATTGAATCTAATTTGAGACAAATATCTTAAGGGAGATGAGACGAAGAGCAAGAGTACGGAGGGAGAGATTTTAAGTTTGATTGTATTAGAGTAAATCTACCTGCTTTGGATAGAAATCCTGCTTCCCATTGTTTAATGTGTTGTTGGGTTTTTTCCAGAATTAGGCGGAAATCTTTTTTGAGAGGATGGAAAGAGGAGAAGACGACTCCTAGATACCGCCCAAGGTGGCCATTTGTAGTCATATTAAAATGACTAGCAATTGTAGATTTCCTAGAATTAGGAATTTTGTGAGAAAGGACCAAGGGCGATTTATGAAAATTAATTAATTGCCACGATAGCGCATATAATTCATCTAGAATGGATTTGAGTTTATGACATGCTGAAGAGGTTGCTTTGCAAATGACAAAACTGTCATCTGCAAACGAACATAAGACATGGAATACGAGTTCCCTTTGGGCAAAGCTTGATGCCTAGGCCTAAATTAGGCTTAGTGCTCTCAAAGGATATTTTTTGGATGAGCAAATCCATAAAGATGATAAAAAGATACGGTGATAGCGGGTCACCCTGACGAAGACCCTTATGGGGCTTGAATCAAGGGGTCGTTTCACCATTAATTTTGACAAAGTAAGATACATTGGTAACACATTCCTGAATCGATTTTATCCACTGTTCTGGAAAGCCCAGTTGTAATCCCCCGTAAATTTATGAATTTTATAAATATATTTTAGGAAAAATTGTTTTAAATAAGTCAACCTTTGCGTGGTCTTCCAATTTCAAGTCAAACTTTTGAAAATCCAGAAATAAGCCAATCAACATTACCATCATTTAAGCCAAATTCAGGTTAGTGGTATTTTTACCCATTATCATAGGTTACAACAGGTTACCACCCCACCAAACCCAACACTCCCCAACCCAACCCAACCCAACCCAACCCAACACCTACCCCTCCCCACCCCCAACACCCCCTTACCCCAGCCCACCCCAACCCACCCCAGCCCCCTGTAGCTATGAGTGCTACGGATGGTCTAATGCGAGGAATGGAAGTTATTGATACGGGAGCTCCTTTAAGTGTTCCGGTCGGCGGCGCACATTTGTGTATTGATAAGACCATTCACTATTTCTTGAAGCTCGATCTCTCCACCGGATGAACCATATAGCCGGGCGTCGGCCCCCATACATACCCAATCGAAAAAGGACACTAGCCTTACCCCACCAGCCCTTACCCCACTTGCACCACCACTCCAACAACCTCCCTCCCTCCCCCATCCCCCGCAGCCCCTCCTTCCCCTGCAGCACCCCCCTCCTCCCTCCCCGCGGCCCCTACCCCCTCCCCTTCCCCTGCTAAATCGCCCCTCCCCTTCCCCCCCCGTCGCACAACCCCCTTCCCCTTCCCCCGTCGTCGCGCAACCTCCCTCCCCCTTCCCCGTCGTAATCCCCATCCCCTTCCACCGATTCTTCGCAAAAACCCAACAACCTAGTTTTCGAAACCCAACAACCCGGTTTTTTCGAAACCCATTCAACCGAGATTTTTCGAAACCCATTCAACCCAGATTTTTTGAAACACTATTTGGTGGGGAACAACCTGGTGGGGAAGAACCCGGATTTTTGAAACACGACCGGTGGGGAAGTTTTGAAACACGATCCGGGTGGGGAAGTTTTCGAAACACGATTGCGGGTGGGGAAGGGGGGGGGTCGTTTGGTAAGAGGAGGGGGTCGGCGGGGTTGCGGGGGAGTGGGGAAGGGGGAGGGGTCGGCGGGGGGAGTAGGGAAGGGGAGGGGGTCAACGGTGGTGAGGTGGTGTTGGTGAGGGAGGTGGTGGTGAGGGGGTGATTATTTTGGTTTAGGGGTTAGGGGGAGGTGGGTCAATGGGTTTATTTAAGTCAAAGTTTTTTATTTACCAATTTATCAGGTTACTGGTAATTTAGCCTAATTAAAGTTAATGGTGCTGCAAAGTTGACTTGACTAGGAATAATAAAAAGTTAGACTTGAAATTGAAAGACCACGCAAAGGTTGACTTATTTAAAATAATTTTTCCTATATTTTAATGTATATTTATATATATTTTTGAATATTATAGTATTTAAACGATTTATTTCTTCAAAGGTTGACTATTTGAAAGTCAAAGGAATTATTTTAATGATTTAAAGAAGTCAAACATTTTGTCTAGTCATGCTTTGAAAAAATGTTTGAAAAGTTTAAAACACTTTTTGGGTTGTGAAAAGGATTTATAATTGGGCATGAGGAACCCAAACACTAAATTCATCAATCATTAAACAATACCTATGGCCCAATCATCTTTTCCTAAGCCCAAAAGGGGAACCTATATAAACTCCAAAAACCCCAAATTCCCACATTTTATTTTCTCTCTCCTTCCTCCTCATTTTTTTCGGCCTCCCTCCTCTTTCTCTCTCTTGTCCTCTTCGGCCTTCGCTCCTCCTCTTCGTGGTTCACGGCCGCCGACCGACCACTGCCAACCGACAGCCGTGCTGCCGCCGCCGCTGTTCCTCCCCGCCGGCGTCCTTCTCTCTCCTCCTTTGTTTGGTTGTTATTTCTTCCTCCTCAAGTTTTTATTTAATGCAAAGTTTGTATTTTTTAAGGGTTTGTTTTAATATGTTATGTTTAAAAGTTGTAGTTTGATGATTTAATGGTGAATCTAAAATTATATGATTTGTGTAATGAAGAAATAAATTTTCAGATTTACTTATTTTATTCAAAATAGGGTTTTGAGTAGTAAAGCATGGATTTTTAGGGTTTTAAAGGTTGGAAAATCATAGTAGTATATTATAGTATATGGAATTGGGTATTCTTATGACTTTAAGCATGTTTGAGTATGTTTAAAAAGAGTTTTACTATATAATATGTTGCTGGAAATTTGAAAAGAGTGTTGTTGATGGAATATTTATGATTTAAACATGAGTTTTAAGGGTTTTAATCAACTAGTGTAGTAATACTATACTAGGGGGTTATACTAATTAAGTTTTAATGATGGAAAAAAGGTTTTTAAACACTTTTAGAAGGGGTTTAAAGTACTTTGTTATTGCTGTAAATTCATAAGGGATTGATTGTGGATTTATATTGGTTGTTTTAGACGGAGAATTCTCTTTAGACGACCTTTAATTAAGGTTGTGAAAGTGGCCGCTCGATTTGTCTACACAAGGTACGACGTATATACCTATGTGTTGATTGGACTAGTAACATGTCCTAAGGATGAGAATGGATGTAGTATCATGTATAGGGAACTATTTTTAGTTCATATGTGATTTCTATTAAGTTGGATTTGCATGTTTTATGCCGTTGTGTAAGCATGTTGGTTATGATATTGATATTATGTTTGTATGGAATGTTGATGCAAGCATATGGGATTTGGGAACTTTATTTTATTAATTCACATGAGGGATTAATATTTATGTTGGTTTGGATCATGATTTTTAATCATGTTGTTCCCTTTGGATTATTTAATTACTTTATGAGGACCGAGGGCCTTATTTGGTAAGTTGATATATTTTATACCTTTGAAAGGTTGGTTGGTTGTTGACTTGGTTCAACAAATAAAGGAAGGTTATGGATTAAGAGTTGGAATTAATCTTGGGTTGTTAAGTTTATGTTTATCACTTATCTAATCCTAAGATAAAAATGGAAGTGTATGATTGTTTGATGATTATATTATTTGTATTGCTTGTGAGTCTTAACAAGTGAATAAATTATTAATCATGTAAAGTGAAATGTGGATAGCAATAACTTTAGACTTGTGCACGTCTGAAGTGTTGGACAAGTATGAGTTTGAGTACATGGTGGTAGCCCATGGCTTTTCTTGGGACCGGATTGATCACCGTGTCCTATTTTTATTTCAAAGGTTCCTCGATATCGTAGGTCATGGGAATACGGAGTCGCGCCCGTATTTCGTCTTCTGAATTTAAGGCTGGTTTTGGTTAGACAACTCGTTCCATTGACTATTCCATTTAAGTTAATTAACTAATTGGTTGTGGAGTTTAGTTCAGTAAAAGTAGTATGCTATGTTGTTGTATCATTATTTATTCCTGTTTATTATTTATTAGTGTCATGTTAGGATTGTTTATTTATTTATTATGTAGTACTCAGCTTTGCTGATTACGTGCTTTGTCTGTGTATGTTGATCGTGGCTATGCCTTATTGATCCTGTGATGACCCTTATGGTGAGCAGTCTCCAGGGATCAATAGTGCATCGTCATTTACAGGTTTGAAGATGATGCATCATGAGTTCGATCATGAGTTCGGGATTGGAGAGCTTGTGTAGATTATTTATCATATTTTGACTTTACGCTTTTCGTAGTTGACTTTGACTTTTGTCGTTGACATTGACTTTTGAGGTTGACTTGACTTTTGTTGGTTTGACTATTAGAGTTGACTTTGTGATTGACTAAGTTTATTTCTAAAGTTTATTTATTATGTTTTCCGCTGCAAAATTCTGAATAAGCCGATACGTATTCACACGAGCGATAATACTTTGATAATTCTCTATGTTTTATATTAATAAAAGGTATTTTAGAAAAGAGAGAATTGTCGGGGTGTTACAAAGTGGTACCTTGGCGCTTTAGGTTTTTATTGGCCTTTCGTGCCAACTTTAAATTTTTAGGCGCCTAGCTAGCTAGTTACTTAAAATGAATTTCTTAGAAATCGAGCTCCTACTTATTTGTTTTGTTTAAATCACTTTTCGAAACATGTTTCAAGGTTTCAAGATTTTTAATATTTTAATTTATTTCAGTTCGAATTATTTTTTTAAAGGGTCCAATTCTTTTTATTTTGTTCGAAAGTTTCAAACTATATTATTTAATTTTATTTCATTTTCGGTTCCTTTAAAAATTCGAAAATTTTATACATATATATTTATTTATTTTAATACTTCTAGTTTATTTTGTTTACTTTATTATTGTGTGAGAGATGGGTAGTATAATTAAGAAGGGCATATAGGATAGAAATATTATATGTCTGCATTAAATAGTTAGTTCAGCATGATTATATTTTCTTCCCTGCTAACTGTTTATGTTTTTCCTATGCTTTATATTGTTGTTATTCTTGCTTATTGGTTATTGTTGGGATCATACGCTAAGTGAGAGTACCAATTGCTTATAGAAGTTATATTTATCTGTTATAGGATCTCTAGCTATGTCTGATAGAGGAGCTACTAGAGTAGGGAGTTACTACAACCTGATTATGTTGAGTGATGATGAGAGTGATGGATCTAGGTATGAGTCTGATGAGAAAAACTACCTTAAAGAGTTAGAAATGCGTCGTATTCTGAAGGTCAGTAGTCCAGATAGTGATGATGAGGTCATTCGGGAGTTTGATCGTGCTGGGAGTCAGACTCGGAAGGATATTTACTATGCTGTGATGAGGAGTGTCTTTGGTGAGCAGAGGTATCTTTGCGGCACATGAGGATGATGAGGATGATGAGAATGCTGAGGACATGGAAGATTTTGAAGATGAAGTTTTCCCTCCAGAAAAGTACAAAGAATCTAAGGATAAGACTGATGATGTTTCACCCTATAGTTTATGTATTTATGCTTTGAGAATAAATGTTGGATAATTAGTCAAGTAATGGTTTAAATTTATTTCTTAGTAGCTATATTCTGTTTAGGAAGATTTCAGTATTATGGATTGGAAAATTGCTACTAGAATCTTTTGAGGAATAAAAAGCAATATTAAGTTACCCAAGTGAGCAAGAATTTATTTTGGCACGTGAATGGGAATATTTTATTTATTTGTTATGATTGAAATTTTATTTATGGATCCTCACACGTGTTATTCTTGATGAGAATATATTCATGAATGATTATATGTTCCATGATGATTTATTATGTGGTATTATTATAACTTCATGAGAAATTGTTTGTTGATGCGATCTTTATGGTTAAATCAAATGTTGCCTTCGTGGAAGAATGGTATGTAAGTTATGTATCGAAACCTAAAGTAGAGTTACGTTAATTTCAGGTCGCGCATTAGAATGGCTAACAACGGTAATGATTTAGCTTCTGCTATTCGCCTATTGGCAGAAAATTTAACTCGCAAAAGAGCCGAGCGTCCCGATTCTGCTGAGGACATGTTTGAAAGACTAGCCAAAGTTAAACCACCATATTTTAAGGGGCAAGCTAACCCTACCTTCTTAGAGAGTTGGATTAAGGAATTTGAAAAGATTTTCGGGGTTGTGAATTGTCCTGAGGGTATGAGAGTAGGTCAAGCTGTACTGTGCCTGAAGGATGAGGCTGACTTATGGTGGAGAGAAAATGGGGCTAGACTGAGTGTTGTTGAGGGATTTAATTGGGATTCCTTTATTACTGCTCTAAGAGGGAAGTTTTACCCTGCTTTTATGAGGAAACAGAAGGCCCAGGAGTTTATAAACCTTAGGATGGGGACTATGACCATCTCTGAGTACTATAGTAAGTTCATAGCACTGTCGAGGTTTGCACCTGAGGTAGTAGCCACTGAGGAGTTAAAGGCTCAAAGATTTGAGCAAGGTTTAACTGAGTAAATCTAGCTGGGGTTAGGTGGTGAGACTTTTACATCCCTAGATGTGGTGTATGGAAGAGCCACCCATATTTATGGTCTTCAATCGAGGCGTGATAAGAAAAATGTTGTAGTGGGTGAGAAGAGAAAGGATTTCAATGCTGGGGGAAATCAAGGGAATCTCAAGAAGAACAGGAATGGGAATGGGAATTTCCAAGGGAGAAATGGTCAGGGCTACAATAATAAGAACCAGTCTGAGAGGGTTTACCATTGTAAGAAGTGCAGTAAGAACCACCCTGGTAGAGACTGTGAAGGATACATAGTAACCTGTAACTACTGCCAGAAGAAGGGCCATAGGGAGTATGAGTGCTTTACCAAGCAAAAGAAAGAGCAAAATGGTAATAGGAGTGGTAACCAGGTGAGGTATGGGTTTAATCAGTCAGGAAACCAAGGTTCGAAGCCTGTAGGGGTGCAGAACAACCAAGGAAGCTACAGTAAGCCTGCTAGTGAGAACATCAACCAGAATAAGGCTCCGGGTAAACTATTCGTAATGAGTCGCGATGAAGATGATCGATCCGCCGACGTAGTTTCTGGTACTTTCTCTATTAACTCCGTTCTTGTTAAAGCGTTGTTTGATTCTGGGGCGACTTATTCGTTTGTTTCGTCGTCCGTCATTAATAGTTTGGGGTTGGTAGATTTTGAGGTGATTGATTTGCCTATTAGTATACCTACTGGGGAAGTCATAAGGTGTACCAAGTTGTTTAAAGATTTGCCTCTGAAGATAGAAGATTGTGTATTTCCTTCTGATTTAATAGAATTCAATTTGGGAGACCTAGATGTTATTCTTGGGATAAATTGGTTAGGTTTCTACAAGGCCAAAATAGACTGTGAAGCTCAGAAAGTAGTGTTGAGAAGCCCTTTGGGGAAGTTGACTTCGTATCGACGTTTTGGAAAGCCTAAGAGCTTTGGGGTTATTTCTGCGATGCAAGTGAAAAAGTTGATGAAAAAAGGGTGTGAGGTATTTTTCTGTAGTGTGCAAGTTGTGAGTAAAGAGATTGGATTGAAGATCGAGGAAGTTCCAATCGTAAATGAGTTTATGGATGTGTTTCCGAGTGAAATTTCGGGTATGCCGCCTGCAAGAGCCGTTGAGTTCACCATAGACTTAGTTCCTGGAACTGCACCTATTTCTAAAGCACCTTATAGAAAATGGCACCTCCTGAGATGAGTGAGTTGAAGACGCAGTTGCAAGATTTGTTGGATAAGGGTTATATTAGGCCTAGTGCGTCACCTTGGGGAGCTCCTGTGTTGTTTGTGAAGAAGAAAGATGGGAGTATGAGATTGTGCATTGACTATAGAGAGTTAAACAATGTGACTATCAAGAACAAGTATCCTTTGCCTAGGATAGATGACCTGTTTGATCAGTTAAATGGAGCGAGTATGTTTTCAAAGATTGATTTGCGTTCGGGGTATCATCAGTTGAGGGTAGCTGATAAGGATATACCTAAGACTGCGTTTAGGACGCATTATGGTCATTATGAGTTCACTGTAATGCCGTTTGGATTGACCAATGCTCCATCCATATTTATGGATTTGATGAATAGGATTTTCCATGAGTTCTTAGATAAGTTCGTTGTGGTATTCATTGATGATATTCTAATTTATTCAAAGAGTGAAGAAGAGCATGATGAGCACTTCAGGATAATATTGGAGACGCTTAGGAAGAATCAATTGTATGCCAAGTTCTCTAAGTGTGAGTTTCGTTTGGAGAAAGTAGCATTTTTGGGATATTATGTGTCTAAAGAAGGAGTCTCTGTAGATCCTGCTAAGATTCAATCTGTTAGTGAGTGGCCTACTCCAAAGAATGTGTCTGATATCATGAGTTTTCTGGGTTTAGCTGGCTATTATAGGAGATTTGTGAGAGATTTCTCGAAGATAGCGAGGCCAATGACTAGTCTAATGAAGAAAGAATCAAAATTCGAGTGGAGTGAGAAATGTGAGGAAGCTTTTCAGATTTTGAAGGAGCGTTTAACCTCTGCACCCGTTTTAACCCTGCCTGATGGAAATGAGGGATTTGAGGTGAATAATATAGTGATGCTTCAAAGAATGGTTTGGGATGTGTTCTGCAGCAGAATGGGAATGTTTGGAGACATTACCTTTATGGGGCAACCTGTAAGATCTTTACCGGCCATAAGAGTTTGAAGTACATTTTCACCCAGAAAGATCTCAATATGCGGCAGAGAAGATGGTTAGAGTTGATTAAGGATTATGATCTAGACATCCAGTATCATGAAGGGAAAGCGAATGTAGTTGCCGATGCTTTGAGTAGAAAGTCGAGCCATAGCATGAATGCCTTGGTAGTTCCTGAGGAATTGTGTCGAGATATGCAAAGGCTTAGCTTAGAAATCTTAAATCCTGGGGAGATCGAGGCAAGATTGAGTGCTTTGTCATTGGGGTTGTCAGTTTTCAGTGCGATCAAAGAGGGTCAAGTTGGAGGCGAGCACCTAGATAAGATTAAGGAGAAGATGAAGCAAGGAAAGGAAGTTGACTTTAAGATTCATGATGATAGAAGCTTGAGGTTTAAGGGATGGTGGTGTGTACCACAAAAATGTGAAGAGCTTAAGAGAAAGCTTATGGATGAGGGGCATAATACTCCATATTTTGCGCACCTTGGGGGTGACAAGTTGTATAAGGATCATAAAGAGATTTATTGGTGACTGAATATGAAGCGTGAAGTCACTGAGTTTGTGTCAAAGTGTCTGACCTGTCAGAAAGTAAAGATTGACCATAAGAGACCAATGGGGAAGGTTCAATCCTTAGAGGTAATATAATAATAGTTATCATGCGAGCATCAAGATGGCTCCTTTTGAGGCATTGTATGGAAGGAAGTGTAGAAGTCTCATTTGCTGGAATGATTTTAGTGAGAATATAGTATTGGGGACGAGAATTCATTGAGGAGGCGTTCGGAATGTCAAGCCGATTCGAGGCTAGAATTGTTTTGCTCAAGATAGGCGGAAGAGTTATGCCGATTTAAAGCGAAGAGAAGATGAATTCGCATTAGGTGATAAAGTATTTCTGAAAGTATCACCAACTAAGGGCGTGATGAGGTTTGGGAAAAAGGGCAAATTGAGTGCTAAATATGTTGGCCTATATGAGATTTTGCAAAGAGTCGAGAAGGTAGCATACAAGTTGGCATTGCCAATGGAATTTGAGAAAATGCACGATGTGTTTCATATTTCCCAACTCAAGAGATATATTCCTGATGAGCGTCATGTTTTGGAGCTTGAGAGAATCCAAATCGATAGTAGCCTCACATATGAGGAAAGGCTTGTGAGAATTCTTGATAAGAAGGTGCGTAGTACACGCAATAAGGATGTGATATCGTGAGAGTGCTTTGGTCTAACCATGAGTCTGAAGAGGCAACGTGGGAAGCTGAAGACGAAATGAAGAAAAAGTATCCAGATTTATTCCTTGAGGTGAGTTACGAGGGCGTAACTCGTTTTCTTTAAAGGGGTAGAATGCGATAGAATTTCACGCTTTTTACCTTATTTTATGGTATTTTTATGCATTTTTATGCTTATTTTGACGATTTGCACATGTTGGTGCAAAAATAAATAGATTCTCCGCATGAAAAATGTGTTCATGAGTAACGCAAGTGATTTTAAAGTTGGTAAAGTGTGAACGTGAGTGGCACAAGTATTCCTTACTTGGAAGTTGAGCTATAATCTTTTGAAAATGTGTGAGTTTTCGTGTCAAGTTTCGGGACGAAACTTCTTTTAAGAGGGTTAGACTGTAATCCCCCGTAAATTTATGAATTTTATAAATATATTTTAATGTATATTTATATATATTTTAGAATATTATAGTATTTAAATAATTATTTCTTCAAAGTTTGACTATTTGAAAGTCAAAGGAATTATTTTAATGATTTAAAGAAGTCAAACATTTTGTCTAGTCATGCTTTGAAAAAATGTTTGAAAAGCTTAAAACACTTTTTGGGTTGTGAAGAGGATTTTTAATTGGGCATGAGGTACCCAAACACTAAATTCATCAATCATTAAATAATATATTTGGCCCAATCATCTTTTCCTAAGCCCAAAAGGGGAACATATATAAACTCCAAAAACCCCAAATTCCCACATTTTGTTTTCTCTCTATCCTTCCTCCTCATTTTTTTCGGCCTCCCTCCTCTTTCTCTTTCTCTTTTCTTTTTCTCTCTCTTCTCCTCTTCGGCCTTCGCTCCTCCTCCCAAACACTAAATTCATCAATCATTAAATAATATCTTTGGCCCAATCATCTTTTCCTAAGCCCAAAAGGGGAACATATGTGGTTCACGACCGCCGACCGACCACCGCCTGCCGACAGCCGTGCTGCCGCCACCGCTGCTCCTCCCCGTCGGCGTCCTTCTCTCTCCTCTTTTGTTTGGTTGTTATTTCTTCCTCCTTAAGTTTTTATTTAATGCAAATTTTGTATTTTTTTTATGGGGTTGTTTTAATATGTTATGATTTAAAAGTTGTAGTTTGATGATTTAATGGTGAATCTAAAATTATATGATTTGTGTAATGAAGAAATAAAATTTCAGATTTACTTATTTTGTTTAAAATAGGGTTTTGGGTAGTAAGCGTCGATTTTTAGGGTTTTAAAGGTTGGAAAATCATAGTAGTATATTATAGTTTATGGAATTGGGTATTCTTATGACTTTAAGTATGTTTGAGTATGTTTAAAAAGAGTTTTACTATATATAATATGTTGCTGGAAATTTGAAAAGAGTGTTGTTGATGGAATATTTATGATTTAAACATGAGTTTTCACTAGTGGAAAACACCTTATCTGTCACTTAGTAACATATTCGGTTTTTACAAAACCGCATCCGAAAATCATTAAAAATGGGAGGGAAAGCTGGGCGGAAAATCTGATCCGGTCCTTTAGTGAACCGGATCAGAGTTTAGAAACCACTCCGGTTTTCTAAAATCTGATCCGGTTCACAAGACCGGATCAGATTTTTCGTTCATTTATGTGCCTGCTTGCTCCCTTAGAATGGCCCAGCGTCCACATTTCTCGTCCATTTCTCTCGCCCAATATGATAAACCCTCCATCTATTCCCCTCACTCCCCTCCATCCTCTACTGATCCCTCATCAGAGTGCGAAATCGAAGCGACGGAAACGAGGGAGAAAATTTACAACTGAACTCTCCACAAAGAGGAGAAAGAAAGAAACAGTCGACTACAGCGGAGATGACGGTGGAGGTGATGAACAGCGGTGTCGCTGCTTCTGCAGTTTTTCAAAACGGCGGCGTTGCAAATGGCCATTTGAAGACAAACCCTAAAAATCGAAGGACAACGAACGTCGTCGCCGACGCCGGAAACAGAAGAAGAAGAGCAAGAATTTATCGTCGCAAGTTAAAGATGATGGTAATGAGAGTGATTCTCATGATAATGTTGATGGTCATTATGTTACTAATGGCGATTCTGCTCATTCTCAGGTACTTTTTTCGGTGTTGCTTTGATTTCGTTTTATTTCGGTTTAGTTTAGAAAACGATTTTGATCTTCCCCTACAGATCTGGGTCGATGAATCCTGAATGTACCATTCAGAAAACAAGTTGTATATGCGTGATTTTCATCTTCGCCTTCATCTATATTTAATTTCATTTTTTGATTTAGTTTTAATTACATTATAGGGTTTGTCGAATCTTTAATTTATTTAGGGTTTTGATAATAAATGCCGCCATTTTTTTCCTACTAACGCCCTGTATTTTTGTACAAAAATACATGGGTTGTATTTCCCCATTCCCTCCTTTCCTCTTTCCCTTTTTTTATTTAAACTCACATGTGTTTCTTATTTCCACACAACCCCACCATCTTAATTTCTTTATTCACTTTCATTCTCTCTCATTATTTCCGGTATTGACCGAGGTGTTTACCGGCATTGACCACGGTGTTTACCGGCGTTGACCAACTTTGACCGGCGTTGACCAAGAAGAAAAATAAACTCCGGCTTCATGGCAAACAATGTACGTTTTTTTTTCGCCGTTAAAAGTAGATAGGCGCCTAAATTAGGCGATTCACCAGATAGTCAGGCGCCTACATTAGGCGATTGACCAGCTGGTTAGGCGCCTAAATTAGCCGCATGACCATCTGGTTAACCGCCTAATTTAGGCGCTTGACCAGCTGGTCAACCGCCTAATTTAGGCGTCTGACCATCTGGTCAATCGCCTAATTTAGGCGCCTGACCAGCTGGTCAAACGATATGATATTTTTCTTTTGTAAAAGCATGGTTAATATTATTTTTACTGATAGATTGTAGCTTTAAATGTTGAATATATGTAGTTTTAGAATGGGTACATCATGTAAATTTTGAATAATATGTTTACATGATATTTACTATGTTCATATGGAGTAGAAATGTAGAATATATGTAAAATTTACATGATAGAATATATGTAAAATTTACATGATAGAATTTACTATGTTCATATGTAGTAGGAACATGATATATTATATGAATTTTATCTACATTTTTAGCATATTAGAGTAGTTATATTTAGATTTTTAGCATATTATAGTAGTTATAATATAGTTGACATAAATTATTTAAATAGTGAAAACTACAAGTAAATAATATTATTTTGCATATTAGAATAATTATTAAACTCACCTTAAATTTAAAATGCATGAAAATATAGGCGTTATATTTTTTTTCGCTTAAAAATATTAGCAGGCGTCTTATTAGGGCGCATGTCCAAGTTATTGCCAGTTTTATTTTTTCAGTTTATCGCTGGATTTTTACTTGTATGGTCTTTAATAGGTTCCATACTCGAGCAATGATGGAGACGGGGTTAATTATCATAATAGATTTATGATGTTAAAGAGGCGTCTGATCAACTTAATGAAATAGCAGTTTCCATAGGCTTTGAATTGGTTATTGACTCGTATAAGAAGAATGATAATGGTCCCCGCGTTTGCTATTTGAAATGTTTTCGGGGGACGAGATACAAGGGGGATAAGGTAGACCCGATAAAGGTGAAACGGCCTAATACATCGACAAAGTATTATGGATGTCCATTTAGGATTAACTTGATTTTGGGGGAGCAATGGCATGTGTGGATTCCCAAAATTCAATATGGGTTTCACAACCACGCATTCATAGTATATGCGGAGGGCCACATACGGACTAGTGGGCTCGATGATGATGCTAGGCGGATGGTTCGACAAATGAGTGATGCTGAGACGGCACCGAGAAACATTCAAGCTGATGTAATAGAGGCATACCCGCATCTTCACCAAACGATAAAGCATATACTTCCTCCGTTTCTTTATACTTGCAACCAAGAGGTTTGCACGGTATTTAAGAAACAAGAGAGAGAGTATTGAAAATGACATTTGTCCCATATAATCAACAAATCTAATCTATCAAATACAATAATTAACAAAACTAATTGTCCCCTCCCATCAACCTTTCCTCTTCCCTGTAATACTACCATCACCACCTCCCAGCCGTACCACCACCAACAATGCCCAGCCACATCACCACCACGGCCACTCCGTCACGACCCAGGCCAGTCACATGCCATTCCGGCGTCACACCACCATCTCGAGCCAACAGTGGCACCACCGTCACGAGATCACTAGCCGCACCACCGTCACGAGATCACTAGCCGCACCACCAACGCAACCCAACCAGTCGAAAATTTTCTCTTTCATCATAACACCACCACTATCACAAGTCACAACCTCTATTTTCGCAATCTAGGGCCGTGAAATAACCGAACTCGACCATTCACGTTCCAGATCTGGAAATTGCATGGTCCATTTCCGCCATGACAACCGTCGTAGAAGAGTGTAAAGAAAGGGCCATTAAAATGAAGGAAAGAGAGTGGAGAAGATGAAGGAACTCGTCGGAAAATAGGGGGCCGGAAAAATGGCGGAGGAAGTTCTCGGAAAAGCGTGGTGGTGGAGGGTGTTGGTGAGGAGTTGTGCGTGAGTGGTGGTGATGGTGGGGGTTCGGGTTGGGGTTGGGAGTTGGCGGGGTTTAGAGGGGGGAGTTAGGAGAGAGAGTGAAAACTGATATGGGGATGGGATTAGGGATGATTAAATGTTAGAATTAGTTAACTAAGTAAGGGTAATGTGGCATCTAAAGTATATAATAGTTTCCATTTTAGACTTGGTTGCAAGTATTGTGACATTTCCCTAAAAGGAAAGTGATGCAAGTAAAAAGAAACGGAGGAAGTATACAACGAAAGGTATTTTTACAAGATGGAAGGGCGTGAAGAGCGGACTTCAGCTGAAAATTTTATGCACCTTGCTAGGTTGAAAAACTATGTGTCATGGTCATTACGAGAAGATGATGGAGTTATTACTCATGCATTCATGTCTCATCCTGGTGGTACGAACGCATTTCGTACATATCCTTGGGTTGTTGGCGTCGATTCAACGTATAAGACGAATCGATACGGTATGCCTTGCATTGAGCCGGGTTGGTGTGGCACCGAGCAAATATGAACTTCCTCATCGCCTATGCCATAGTGAAGGATGAGGCGCACGAGTTACCGTTGGGTGTTGGAGTGCCTACGTAATCTACTTGGGCATCATGTGAGCCCCGGGTCATATTTCTCGATCGTGAGTTGGGTTTAGTTAGCCCCATTCGTATTGTATTTCCTGATTCTGCACATCTTCTTTGTACATGGCATATTAACAAAGATGTGGAGGCACGAGTTAGCACTATATGTGGGGCCAAGTCATTTGGAGAGCGTTTTCGTGCTGGTCATTGGTGGAATGTGCTTAATGCAAACATAGAGGATGAATATGAGGTTGCATTGGGAAATTTGAAGTCCGCTTGGGCGTGGAAGCAACCCGTTATTACTTATGTTGAGACAACATGGTTGAATCCCCATAAGACCAAGTTTGTGAAAGCATGGACCAACGACGTGCTTCATTTTGGGAACACAACCACATGTAGAGTAGAGAGTGCACATGCAGCTCTCAAAGCCTGGCTCCAAACTTCCACTTGTGCCTTGGATACACTTTGGTCACGTGTTAATTTGTTCATTGATAGCCAAATGATCAAGATCAGGGATGGCTTAGAGAAATCTAAGTGCAGAATTGGTAGGCAACATATGGTACAACCTTTTCGTCATTTGGTTGGCCATGTCTCACATTACTGCATGAATTTGCTGAAGTTGGAAAACACTAAACGCCTAAACTTAGGAGATGGGGTGTTTGATTACTGTGGTTGTCGGCTTTTGTCTACTTTTGCTATCCCATGCGCATGTGCGATACAGTTGGCTATGAACGAATACGGAGGCTTGTATCTTGACCATATTCATCCTTTCTTCAAGACTTTGGTCATGGGAGATGGTGTAAATGCAACAGATTATGTTAGTCAGTGTGATCAGGATGTTGAATACCTTCAGGGATTACTTGCCGAACTTTCTGAGTGCGATCCGGCAAATAGGAGAGGTATAGTTGACCTTATTCGTCAGCAGTTACACCCAGAGGATGAGGGAGTTCAGCAACCTCATGTAGTTACTTCTAGGAGAGGTAGACCTCCTGGCTCATCATCTACTAGACGTGACCCGAGCTTGTTCGAACATGTGCAGCGCCAGTTTCGGGATAGATCACGGTCTAGTAGTCGTAGTCGTACAACTACGACGACTCGATCTACTAGAGATGGAGGTACATATATTTACTTTTTAAGTTATGTGAAGATTTATTTGCTATGTTATTTATCATTTCTAGTGTGAAGTGCATAACTCTTATTTATATAACAGATTTAAGTGCAACGGATACATTTGCAGCGGAGATATTTAAAACGCAACCAGGACCATTTCCTTACAAGGAGAACATACCCAATGTCATCCTCCCATATATAGTCTCATGGAACGACGTCGTAGGTGATGGGAACTGCGGATTCAGGCGTGTAGCTGATGCTTTCAATGGTGGGCAAGATCGTTGGCCACACGCTCGTCAACACCTTTACAACGAGATTTATATGAGGAACGTATATGAGGATATTTATGGAGGACGAGACTACGTGGACATGGCGAGAAACCGTATCATGCACACTCAAGGTCCTTGCGGTCAAGATCATTATCTAGAGTCCGTTGCTGATTTGTATGCCATTGCTACGTTGTACAACTGCGTTGTGATGTACTATACAGTAGGCCCGGGAGGTATTTTGTGGGGTTGTTGCACTGTTCTACCATTGACTGCACCAACAAATGTGGATCGACCGTGTTATGAGTTCGTTATGCTGCACCTCGGATTGTGTCATCAGCACTATATCCGCCTACACTTGGCTCCTGATTTCCCGATGCCTCCAATTGCTACACAGTGGTTTAATTTGAGAGATGATACTGTCATTGGATGGGAGCATCGTTATACATCACGGATTCACTCATGGAATGTTCATTATGGGAACACGTAAATATGTTAGTTGTAAATATTTATGTAAGTGGTATTATGTTATAAATTATAACTATCTATTAAAGTTGTTTAGTATGATCTACTTAATGTCAATGTACAATTCTACTTAATCAATATGCAATTCTAAACAAACACTAAATTATATAGTCGAAATGTAATTATGTGTACTAGTTAAAAAAACAATGAAATTCAAACTACATATCATAGGCATAACTATGACTAAATCATCCATCGTTACATGAAAATTAAAATACAAATCCCATTACATTGAAAAATAGTTCAAATGATAATTATAATACAAATCCTCGAAAATACATAGATGGACTAGGGGGTGGAAATGGGTGAGGATTGTGGCGTGGGGCCACACCACGTGTACAGTTCCAAGTATCATACCACCCTAACAGACCGTCAAATAAGCCTCGAAAATCATCAGGCAGATGGCTGGCGTCCCGTTCAATAAACGGCTCCATCAAAAGGAACATCTCAGCCAATACCTGCATATAGTAGTACATAACAACACAATTAGAATTTAATATATAATTTGTAAACACATAATTTCAATCAACAATAGAATATAACATACCCGATCGGCACCAAACCCGTCTAATACTATGATGCGTGTCCACCATCACCATCGGGTAACTCGGTCGGGTTAATGATGTAAGGATGGGAGTAGGTGTAATACCACTTGCATGAAAGCATCTGTCGAGAGGGATGGATCTGCCGCCTTCGTCAGAGCACCCAACATAAGCTGTGAAGAACGTGGAAATAGCGACCACGTCTATCGCTGCGCTAAAAATGAGAAATCTACCCTGTACCTATCCCCTGCAGAAGGCCTATAGCAAGACTCCGGCTCCAAGATGGGGTGGGGGACCTCCTGAATGAATCCAAGCTGGCGTAGAGTACGGTCGGGCATATACGGCTCAATAATATCCAAGTATCGCAGATCACCCGTAGTACGTGCTCCGAGGATAAGCCGATCTGGGACGGATACCATATGGTAACCAATCAACTCTGCATGGCATTCATCGATCCAATGCCGGTCGAATAATCAATAGGCGGTCAATCCCCCGCTCTCATGCCGAACATCCCAACAAACCGCCGAAGCCGATCCTACGAGAACCATCCTCCTAGTGCGATTCGGTCGGAGCATAGGAAAACACTCGTAAATCCATGCCTGCAAAAGCGTGAGGCAACCACATATCTGTGCTGAATCGGCACGACTAGCTATAACAAGCTGCCTATATAGGTACGCTAATGTAGCCGCACCCCAAGAATATCGACTCACATCCTTCGAGGGACAAGACAAAAACGACAGTGGTAAAGGACGGACTCGGTTGCCACTCTTATCAACGAATAGAGTGGCACTAAGGAGGGTCAGCATATAACCTCGATACTGGTGGGTCGGACTCCGATCGACATCAGAACATCTCTGTATTAAAGAATCAATGAATACACCACCACCGGACCAATGCGCCTTCAAAAAGGCGCTCCTCTCCATCCCAAATAGCTCTAGCACATGAACTCTTCACGTCATCCCATGTACCAAAGTCACCTGTAATCAATCCATCTGATGGGATATGGAGAATAGAACTCACATCGTGGAGCAAGATACTCATCTATCCGAAAGGAAGGTGGAAAGAGTTTGTATCCGGCTGCCACCTCTCGACAAACGCACATATCAACGGCTGATCCAAATGATCAAACATAATATCAGGCAAGTGGCTCAATCCAGTAGCTTGTATCATCCCCTGAAGATCGGAACTCATACCAGTGTACCATGCCTGAAGCTTCTTGCACGTCTTCTCCCGGTTATGACACTTCAACATAGTCCTGTCGTCCTCTCCAGCCCAAATGTGTGCCGCTATGTGCCCTTCATAACTCGGTATGACACTACCTTCCACCGACCCACCTGGCCTAGCGTCACGTACTAGCCATGTAGTGTTATCCTCCGTCACCTTCCTCTTGCCCGTCCTAGTAGTTCCGGATCCCTCAGCATTGCACGATGCTCCATCTGAAGAACGTGCAAACCGACCACGAGAGGTACGTGGTCTGCATTCCCTAGAAGCAGGACCCTCCTCTGGGCCCGTTGATGGATGCTCCGACCGACTATCATAATAATCACCCGCCTCTTGCTCGTTCCCCGCCATCGGATCCCCTGTCCAAGGTGGGTGAGGTCTCCACGCCTCAACAGTCATAATGGTCGGAGTAGGCATTGCAAAGGACAAAGGAGGAATTTCCGGTACCTCCTATATTTCTGCGCCTGATGAAGACTGAATGCTCCTCAAAAGGTCATCATTAGCCTTCCTCGATGAGATCGTCACTCCTCTCTGATGAGGATGACGATGACCCGAATCAGTAGGCAAAGATGACTTTGCTTTGCCCTTGTCTCGCCCACTCATCTTTAATTATAAGTATAAAATTTCATTAATATTAATAATGTAATAATATGGAAAATTAATTATATACACTAATTTTATGCGTTTAAAGATTTCTAATTATTTTTCTAAAGTCCATTAACTATCTTTTATATTATATTTCATTAAGTTTTCGCAATAACACATTTTTCTACTTTAATACACCATAATTAACAAGTCATAATAATAATTTTCTAAACTAAACAAATTCTAAATTTTTTTTTTCATAAATCAACTAAATTAGGCGCCTAAATCTAGCCAAATGGAAGGTCAGGCGCCTAATTTAGGTGTCTTCACCACAGGTGAGGCGCCTAAATTAGGCGACTGTACCACAGGTTGGGCGCCTAACTTAGGCGCTTCCACCACAGGTGGGGCGTTTAAATTAGACGCACAACCTGTGGTGCAAGCGCCTAATTTAGGCGCCCCACCTGTGGTGAAGGCACCTAAATTAGGCGCCCCACCAATGGTGAAACCGCCTAAATTAGGCGCCTCCTCCCCATACGAATTCCATTTCAATTTTCTCATTTTCAGCAATACATATTGCAATCCTAGTCTAACATATGCAATTCTAACAAAGTTCTTTAACTATCTTTTCTATTATGTTTCATTAATTGTCCGCAATAACACATTTTTTCTACTATAATACACCATATTTAACTAAGTTTTATAATTATTATTTTCTAAACTAAACATATTTAAATATAAAAAAATTATTCAGAAATTAGAACCCTAAAACTACAAAAAAAAAGTTGGGCGCCTAAAAAAGGCGCTTGCACCTTAGGTGGCACGCCAAATTTAAGCGCCCAACCACTGGTGGTAAGCGCCTATTTTAGACGCTCCACCAGTGGTGGAAGCGCCTAAAATAGGCGTCTGCATATAATTTTAAAATTTCTACACTAACCGTGCGCCGGAGTTCGTTGTTAGCCGAGTTCTTGCCGGAGTTCTTGTCGCCGGAGTTATGATGGCCGGACAAATGGCGTCTTCTCCTTCAGCTACATGTCTTTTCCGTCAGTTCGTTGATGGCCGGAGTTATTTCAGTTCGCCGGAGTTATTTCAAGTCGCCGGATATTAAAGTTGAAGGGAGACCTTGTTGATGAGAGAGATGTAGTGAGAGAGTGAGGGAGAGTGAAGAGAGTGAAGGATAGTGAAGGAGAGTGGAAGAGTAGGAGAGTGAAAGAGAGTGGGAGAGTATCTCAATAGTGATATACATGTATACGTATTTATACATGGCGTTACTAGGGGAAAAAAATGGCGGCATTTAGCAAATGAGTTTATTTATCCGTGATTCGATTGTTCTTTTATTATCATTATGAGTAATTAGGTTCATTTTGTTGAGGAGAATTTGAATAACTTGTTGTCATTATGAATGAGGACTTGAGTTGTTATTTTGATTCTATGTTTTAACAGAAGTACATTTTACCTCTGATTCTGGGTTCACTTACATTGATTTATTTACTAGCTTTATTGTACTGGGTATTCTTAAAAGACTTGATTAGTGGTCTTAATTTGAACTCATTTGGTCAAGTCAAGAAATTTTACACAAGAATTTCTAGTTATGTTGATGTTAATTTTGTGGGTAATAATGGAAAGAACTCAACTTCAGTTCTTAGATCTGTAAATGGAATTGTAGCAATTGGGTGTTCTTTGATTTTCTTTTTAGCTCTAGTTAGTTGATACGCTCAAGTTACACGTAGTATTTACGTAACTTTGGGTGCACTTTGCTAAGGGTTTGATTGTAATTGTTAACGTTCGTGTTTTATTTAACCCTTAGCGGAAGTTCGGAGCTTTGCGAGATAATTGGTGTTAACGTCTTATGTTCCGAGCTTTCAAGGTGAAATGCATTTGAGCCAAGCAAAGTATCAAGCTGCATCGCAAGCACAACATCGTCTCACCAACCAAGCTCTCGTGCGCGCTCCTCACCAAACTCTCGTGCACCGCAAGCTCGGCATCATAGCCCAGCTCTCGCGTGCACGCTCAACACCGCACGCCCAGCACTCGAAGCAAGCTGCCCAGCAAGCATCGCTCATCGCCCAGCAGCCTCGCTCGAAGCACCGCACGCCCAGCATGCTCGCCCAGCGCTCGCCCAGCTCTGGCCCAGCGCGCAGCTCGCACCTCGCGAGATAGGTCGCACCTTGCGACCTGCTTGCTCGCACCTCGCGACCTGCTTCGCACGGTGCGACCTGCCTTGCCCAGCCAAATGTGCGGTAGGCAGAACACTCTTCGCACGGTGCGACCTACTTCGCACCTCGCGACCCCTAGGTCGGTCTAATTGTCGGCTGATTTTTATGCTTTAGTATAAATACCAAGCTTGATTTTGGACCTAGGGGGGCAGCAGCCACAAGGAGAGGGAGTCTCCAAAACTCCACTCCTCTCTTGTTATCTTCTCTTTTAGTTTTTATTTTCTAGTTTAGTTTTTGTAGATTTCAATTATGGGATTGGCTTATGCTATGCCAATTGTAGCTTGAACCGTTCTTGAACGAGATTAATATGGAGCTTCAAGTATTATTGTGAGATCTTTCCTCTCTTTCTATTTCCTTTGATTATGGTTTAATTTCTATGCTTGCTTTCTATGATTTTTGCATGATTATGCTAGGAATGTTACTAGTTTGATTGTGTAATTAATCTAATGCTAGATTTAAGAATAGAATCGGATTGTTTTATTCTTTTATCAATTGGTAGCAAACTAGGAAGTAACTTAGATGCAGATCGTCTTGGTTATTTCTTAGGGAAATTGAATTAACTGTTGAATGTTTATCGCTTGTATGACGTTAGCAGGTCTGTTGGTTCTCTGTGTTTATTGCTGCTATTGGATTGAACTTAGACGCGATCGGACTAGGTTATCCTTTAGTTAGGGTTTTATAGTCACGCTGATCGTGCTATTCAACTAAGAATAAGGAGAACGCGAGATTAATTCTCAACAATAGATAATTATGGAAATAATTAGAGTGGAGGTTCAAGGATCGATAATGAATTGAAGTGGATGTTAATCGGATTCAAGATCTTCCCATATTGATTTCTCATTTTGTTTATATGCTAGTTAGTTTTAGTTTATTCGTAAATCTACTTGAAACCCCCCTTTGTAATTATTATTAGGTTTCTCGGCCCTTAGCTTAATCTAGGTTTCGAATCACGCTAAGTATTAAACTCGTCCCTGTTTCCCTGTGGATACGACCCCTACTTCCATTATACTACCTTAGTGTAAAAGAGAGTAGGAGAAATTTTATCTTTGGCCGGGTGCGGTGCCCAACGACGACACATCCGCGCCCGCCCAAATTTTGGCGCCGTTGCCGGGGAAACGGTGTTACTAGTTTGTATTTAGTGTGTTTTTGGATTGTATTGCTTGTGCTCTTTGTTTATGGTTAACACTCGTACTACTAACAAAGAATCTTTGCATTACGATCCCGAATTAGAATTGACTCTTTTCGGGTGGAGAAACGTTACGAGAAAATTTTCAAGAATCATCTTTTAACGTTGAAGTGGAGGAAGAGATGCCTCCGAGAATTGAAACTCGTACCTTGAGGGAGCTCACAGCTCCTAACCTTGATCAACAACCATTGTGCATCTCATTTCCGGCTCTTGATGAAGGCACTAATTTTGAATTGAAGTCGGGGTTGATACACTTGCTTCCTTCGTTCCATGGGCTCAATGGAGAAGATCCAAACAAATTTCTTTCGGAGTTTCACGTGGTTTGCACTAGCATGAAACCAAGTGGAGCAAAGGATGAACAAATCAAGTTGAGAGCTTTTCCTTTTGCTTTGAAGGATGGAGCTAAAGATTGGTTATATTATCCTCCTCCTGGTTGCATTTCCACTTGGGTTGAAATGAAGAAGCGATTTCTTGAGAAGTTCTTTCCGACTTCTAAGTCATCAACATTAAAGAAGGAAATCAGCAATATTGGCGTAAACACGATGAGTCTTTCTACGAATATTGGGAGAGGTTCAAGAGACTTTGTGCTAGTTGTCCATATCATGGCTATTCGATGAAGACCTCATTTTGTACTTTTACAATGGTTCTTCGACGAAGATGTGCGAATGATGAATGCCGCTAGTGGAGGTTCTTTCATAAACAAAACCCCAACTCGCAGGCTAGAGAACTCATTGAAGAACTAGTCGAAGGCTCGAGACAGTTCAGTAGAAGATCGAATCACCGTAGAACAAATGTTGAAAGTCCAGGTTCTAGCTCTTCAAAGACCGAGGATCAAGTACAAGCTCTTACATCGATGATGCGTGAGTTCATGGTAAAGAACAATAGAGTTCAACAGGTAAAAGTTTGTAGAATTTGTTCTTTAGATCATCATACTGATGTTTGCCCTCAAATGCAAGAAGAACCAAGGGAAGAGGTCAAAGCTGTAGGTTTTCAAGGCCAACAAGCATTACAGAGACATGATCCCTACTCCTATGCTTCCGAGCAAGGGAGGAGAGATCATTCTAACTTCAGATTTGACAATCAACATCAACAACAAGCACTATAACGAGGCCACAACCACACCCTTATCCTAGGCCCCAAGGTCAAGACTCGAGCTCTAGCATGTCCACTGAAGGAATGTTAAATGTTTTAACTAAAAATGTGACTAACATGCGGGGGTAACATGGTGCAGTTCCAAGAGGAAACTCGATCGAGCATCAAGAACTTGGAGAACCAAGTAAGCCAAATTGCAGGAGCTGTAACCAAGTTAGAGGCTAGGGATTCGATGAGGTTGCCATCCCAAACAGAACTCAACCCTAAAATGAACGTGAGTGCTATCACATTGCGGAGTGGAGCGGAAATTGCAAGCAAAGAGAGGTTGGTGGTTCGAGACAAAGAGATAGTGGAAGAGGTGATCGAGCATGAACCGACAACAGATAGTAAATCATGGCCACCTCGACAAGAGGAGAAAGTCAAAAATCACCTCCTCCACCATATGAACCAGAGCCACCATTTCCCGAGGCATTGAGAGAAACCCGCAATGCGAAAGCGCAACAACGACATTTACGAAGTCTTTCGTAAATGTGAGGTAAACATTCCCCTTTTTGATGTTTTAAATCAAGTACCCAGGTATGCTAAGTTCCTTAAAGAATTGTGTACTTCGAAAAGAAAGCAAAAACAAAAGGGAGTGCAAAAAGTGAAGGCTAGCGAGCATGTCTCGGCTATCTTTCAAAAGAAATTACCTCAAAAGTGCAATGACCCAGGCATGTTTACCATCCCATGTACTATAGGTGACACCATGTTTCCTAAAGCCATGTTAGACTTAGGTGCGTCAATTAATGTGATTCCATATTCATTGTATAAGTCTTTGAAACTTGGCAATTTGCATGAAACTGGTGTGGTGATTCAACTAGCTGATAGATCCAATGTTTATCCTAGGGGTAAATTAGAGGATGTGTTAGTTAAGGTTGGGAAATTGCAATTTCTGCTGATTTTTATGTTCTGGAGATGGAACCTGATAAGTATGCCGCTCCAATCCTTTTGGGACGACCTTTCTTGAAAACATCTTGCACTAAAATTGATGTTTGCGTTGGTTCTTTGACTATGGAGTTTGAGGGAAAGGTAGAGGCATTTGATATAAATGATCCTAAGCTTCTACTTAAGGATGATAGCTCACTTTGCTCTATTAACATTGTTGACTCTGTTTTTGCATGATGTTCTTGATATTGAGCAGGTTGATGAGTTGATGAATGCCGATGAGGTCTTGGTTGAGGATTGTGTGCCTCCTACTAACGTGCGAGGTTATGGTGCCCGAGTTGAAAGAGCGGAAAAAGCCTCCCGACTTACCACCTTGTTTTGAAACCGTACCACTAACGATGCATTGCAAGAGTTCTTCTCAACTGTTTGCGGGTACTTGAATTGGAGGTTGACATGGAGCCACCATTGTCACATATGGAGCACAAGCCTAATTATTGAGCTCAAGGTACTAAGTCGAGCTAACGACTTTAAACAAGCGCTTCCTCGGGGAGGCAACCCGAGACCCCTTTTATTTTCTTTCTTTTTCTTTATTTCTCATCAAATTTCCACCACCACAATAAATTTTCTTTCACCCACTGCCCACCCACTAAAAAGATCCACAACCAATCTTAATTCACTTGTAACCAAAATCCACAAAAGAAAATCCGTTGGGAGGACTTCAAATAGCTAGGAGTTGGTACAACTAGAGGGTTGAGATTGTTAATGTATCTTTTCGATCTCTTAAGTTAGGTGCAAATCTCAAGAATTTAAAATTTTGAATGTCATTTGTTTGAGTGATTCGAGGGAGAGGGTTGTGAGTTGAGTTATGAGATTTGAGTTGGTGTTGTTAAGAAGTTTGAGTTTGACGGATTGTTTGCCATGAGTTTTGAGCATTCGATCTTCGATTTACCCGATTTTCAAATTTTCCCCTTTTCGGTTTACTTTTTCTTTTAATTGTCGACACATTGAGGACAATGTGTAGTTTAAGTAGGGGGGAGGGTATTCTCATTCTCATGTATCTATGTTGTATATATTACTTTCAATTTGAAAAAAAATGAAAATGAAAAAAAAATTGAAAAATAAAAAAATATAAAAATAAAAGTGATGAAAAGAATCCCGCTGAGTTGAAAACCCGCAAGGGCGGGCGACTCGGGCAAAAATGGGGGCCCGGATAGGTTGAAAACCCGAAAGGGCAACCTATGCAAAAAAGTGGCTTATATTGAGCGGGTAAGATGGTGAGAAGAAAAAAGAAATGTGAGAATCTAGGATGAAAACCCGAAAGGGCTCCTAGGCAAAATGAGAGATTAAGAGAGAATTATATACTTTGAAAGCTCATTTGCCGGAGATGGTGTCATAAGGCGCTTTCGGGTTTGGATTGGTTATTTCATCCTTGATTTTGTGAAGATTTGTTTATAATTGGCTTTCACTTTCTTTTGTTGATAAGTGGTGAATTGGAGGTCATTGTTGAAATTTAAGTCCTTATCCGGTAAGGATTTAAGCTTGCATTGGTTGGCCGATTGTTTTGGGAGTAAGCATGGAATTTATCCCTTTTTGTTATTGTTCCATGGCTTGCTTGTTTAGATTAGTTGAAGTAGTTTTAAATCATTTTTTTTTTGAGATCCTTCAGGATTTGAGCTCACATTTTGGTTGTCGTTCGGTAATTATTGTTGTCGAATCTGTATTTTTGATAGTAGCTCGAAGCTAAGTGTGGGGGAGTTGTTGTCCCCTACGTTTAGATTTTGAGCGGATTTTGTTTAGATGTGATGATGATGATTTAGTTGATGGAGAGTGTAGTTTGGTGTTGATAATTTGGGTGAAGATTTATTTGGTGATCCTCATTTTGAGTTTACTCGAGGTCGAGTAAAGTTCAAGTGTGGGGGTATTTGATACGCTCAAGTTACACGTAGTATTTACGTAACTTTGGGTGCACTTTGCTAAGGGTTTGATTGTAATTGTTAACGTTCGTGTTTTATTTAACCCTTAGCGGAAGTTCGGAGCTTTGCGAGATAATTGGTGTTAACGTCTTATGTTCCGAGCTTTCAAGGTGAAATGCATTTGAGCCAAGCAAAGTATCAAGCTGCATCGCAAGCACAACATCGTCTCACCAACCAAGCTCTCGTGCGCGCTCCTCACCAAACTCTCGTGCACCGCAAGCTCGGCATCATAGCCCAGCTCTCGCGTGCACGCTCAACACCGCACGCCCAGCACTCGAAGCAAGCTGCCCAGCAAGCATCGCTCATCGCCCAGCAGCCTCGCTCGAAGCACCGCACGCCCAGCATGCTCGCCCAGCGCATGCTCACCCAGCGCTCGCCCAGCGCGCAGCTCGCACCTCGCGAGATAGGTCGCACCTCGCGACCTGCTTGCTCGCACCTCGCGACCTGCTTCGCACGGTGCGACCTGCCTTGCCCAGCCAAATGTGCGGTAGGCAGAACACTCTTCGCACGGTGCGACCTACTTCGCACCTCGCGACCCCTAGGTCGGTCTAATTGTCGGCTGATTTTTATGCTTTAGTATAAATACCAAGCTTGATTTTGGACCTAGGGGGCAGCAGCCACAAGGAGAGGGAGTCTCCAAAACTCCACTCCTCTCTTGTTGTCTTCTCTTTTAGTTTTTATTTTCTAGTTTAGTTTTTGTAGATTTCAATTATGGGATTGGCTTATGCTATGCCAATTGTAGCTTGAACCGTTCTTGAACGAGATTAATATGGAGCTTCAAGCATTATTGTGAGATCTTTCCTCTCTTTCTATTTCCTTTGATTATGGTTTAATTTCTATGCTTGCTTTCTATGATTTTTGCATGATTATGCTAGGAATGTTACTAGTTTGATTGTGTAATTAATCTAATGCTAGATTTAAGAATAGAATCGGATTGTTTTATTCTTTTATCAATTGGTAGCAAACTAGGAAGTAACTTAGATGCAGATCGTCTTGGTTATTTCTTAGGGAAATTGAATTAACCGTTGAATGTTTATCGCTTGTATGACGTTAGCGGTGTCCGTTGGTTCTCTCGTGTTTATTGCTGCTATTGGATTGAACTTAGACGCGATCGGACTAGGTTATCCTTTAGTTAGGGTTTTATAGTCACGCTGATCGTGCTATTCAACTAAGAATAAGGAGAACGCGAGATTAATTCTCAACAATAGATAATTATGGAAATAATTAGAGTGGAGGTTCAAGGATCGATAATGAATTGAAGTGGATGTTAATCGGATTCAAGATCTTCCCATATTGATTTCTCATTTTGTTTATATGCTAGTTAGTTTTAGTTTATTCGTAAATCTACTTGAAACCCCCCTTTGTAATTATTATTAGGTTTCTCGGCCCTTAGCTTAATCTAGGTTTCGAATCACGCTAAGTATTAAACTCGTCCCTGTTTCCCTGTGGATACGACCCCTACTTCCATTATACTACCTTAGTGTAAAAGAGAGTAGGAGAAATTTTATCTTTGGCCGGGTGCGGTGCCCAACGACGACACATCCGCGCCCGTCCATTAGTGCATATTGGTGCATTTCTAGGGATTTAAACCTAGTTCTTTTTTTGTAAAATCTGCCATCGTATGTTGTAAGGTTGCACAATTTTGCAGTCTTAAACTTCTTATTGCTTTATAATTTTGCAGCCATAGACTGGAGTAACTGGATGCAAATCTGATTGCCTTAATGCTTATTCATAGTTTGCAATCCCACAGAAATAGTATATATATTGGGCAACAAAGATAATTCAGATACAGCAAGAGTCTATCTTCTTTCTAAATACCAGCTAATGGTGTCTTCAGTACTCATGGATGTGGATGGAAAATGCAACTCGATCTTTGAGGTTGGTGAGATGGATATTGATGAACGCTATATGTGGATGGATATTGTTGGAAGAAGAGGTTGCTGAGCTTGTGGAGAATTATCGCCACAATGATTGTGCTCGTCAGATCAATATTGGTACTTTCTCTCTCTCCTTAAGTAATCTAGGTGTTTAAAAGACCGTCTTACCTTACTTTTTGAACTTAATAAAAGACGGCTTTATTTAAGATAAATAGCGAGATGGTCTCACCTTGGTAATATTATGTTTGTGTGTTTATCTATCTAATGGAGTTAATGTGGATAATTAGGCTCATTACTTTATCTAATTTGATTGTATTATTCAATTTTTACACCATATAATGTGCATTTGATGTTGGTTATATTTGACAAGAAATTTTGGGATGTCTATGCCTTACTATTATTGTTAAGTATAAAAGATTCGCCACCACACTGCCAATGCAAGCTTTGTGATCTGCATGATTGAATACAATTACAGCAATCTAATCACAAAAGCAGAGCTTATTTTCATGTTTATGTTTTACTGTAGTAATGTGTATCATCGAGTTCTCTCGGTGGAGAGTTTAATTGTTATGGCTTTGTATCATCCTTGGCACACTTATTGTGTTTTTTTGTAGGCTGGTAGCATTGTAAATTTGTAATGGCTCCTCGCTTTTATATCGGGGTAGGAATTATGATCCCAAGAACAGACTCCGTGATTCCTCATATGCTTTGGAAGCCTCGTGCTCCTATATATCCGAAACTTGTGAAGAATGTTGCTGATGGCTTGACTTTTGAAGAAACCAAAGAATTGAGGAACCAAGGCCTCAATTCTCTTGCACTCATGAAGCTCAGTATGGGATATCTCTGTTCTCTTAGATGATAATGTATCTATTGGATAGCTTTAAAAAAAATCGTGATTGAAATGTTGTCTTAGCCAGGAATGGTGTGTATGTGAATGTCGTGCAAAGAGTGCGAGATGCCTTCGAGACTGAAGTGGTGGTGAGAATGGATTGTACCTATGTAGGAACCAGTGACTGCAAAAGGATTGGTGTGAAGCTAAGGGTAAATATATATTTGCTTATGTTTAGCTTCTTTCTCAAGTTCGTTTGTAAATGTTTTTTTAAAATCTACAGGAACTGGTACCATGTGTCCCATTCTTGTTCAAGGATGAGCAAATTATTCTGTGGAGAGGAAAGAGAGACCAAGACAATCAAGCTAGCTGCTCAACTAAACTACCGAGTTTGTAGATGTCATATGAGAGCCCCTCTGTTTTTACACTTGGTCTTGAAAGATATCGAACAGGAAGATTATCAAAATCAGAAAGTTCCTCGTTTATGAGCTGCCATTTGTCATAAAAATTTGAAGCTGCACCATCATTGCACATATGTCTATGAAGGAGAGCTTTTGCCACCAGCATAATGTGTGATGTAGCAGCAGCGAGCTCGTTGAGTATGATGTTAAAATTATAGTTAATATTTTATGTATCTAATTATTTATGCTTATGCTTCAATTAAGCATAATATGCTTAATAAAATGAGTATTGATATATACTATTGATTTTGTATCGATTAATAATGAAATAATGCAAAAAAAAAGGTTTTTGGAGGGTTTACTGATCCGGTTTCCTTCAAAACTGGATCAGTAAATGATTAACTGATCTGGTTTAGGACCTGATCAGTTAATCTTTACAAACTGATGCGAGCCCACCCGATGCGGGCCAAAACAGAATCAGTAAGCCCGGTTTTGACCGCATCGGATGGGCTTTTTTCCACTAGTGTTTAAGGGTTTTAATCAACTAGTGTAGTAATACTATACTAGGGGGTTATACTAATTAAGTTTTAATGATGGAAAAAGGTTTTTAAACACTTTTAGAAGGGGTTTAAAGTACGTTGTTATTGCTGTAAATTCATAAGGGATTGATTGTGGATTTATATTGGTTGTTTTAGACGGAGAATTCTCTTTAGACGACCTTTAATTAAGGTTGTGAAAGTGGCCGCTCGATTTGTCTACACAAGGTACGACGTATATACCTATGTGTTGAATGGACTAGTAACATGTCCTAAGGATGAGAATGGATGTAGTATCATGTATAGGGAACTATTTTTAGTTCATATGTGATTTCTATTAAGTTGGAATTGCATGTTTTATGCCGTTGTGTAAGCATGTTGGTTATGATATTGATATTATGTTTGTATGGAATGTTGATGCAAGCATATGGGATTTGGGAACTTTATTTTATTAATTCACATGAGGGATTAATATTTATGTTGGTTTGGATCATGATTTTTAATCATGTTGTTCCCTTTGGATTATTTAATTACTTTATGAGGACCGAGGGCCTTATTTGGTCAGTTGATATATTTTATACCTTTGAAAGGTTGGTTGGTTGTTGACTTTGTTCAACAAATAAAGGAAGGTTATGGATTAAGAGTTGGAATTAATCTTGGGTTGTTAAGTTGTTGTTGATCACTTATCCAATCCTAAGATAAAAATGAAAGTGTATGATTGTTTGATGATTATATTATTTGTATTGCTTGTGAGTCTTAACAAGTGAATAAATTATTAATCATGTAAAGTGAAACGTGGATAGCAATAGCTTTAGACTTGTGCACGTCTGAAGTGTTGGACAAGTATGAGTTTGAGTACATGGTGGTATCCCATGGCTTTTCTTGGGACCGGATTGATCACCGTGTCCTATTTTTATTTCAAAGGTTCCTCGATATCGTAGGTTATGGGAATACGGAGTCGCGCCCGTATTTCGTCTTCTATATTGAAGACTGGTTTTGGTTAGACAACTCGTTCCATTGACTATCCATTTAAGTTAATTAATTAATTGGTTGTGGAGTTTAGTTCAGTAAAAGTAGTCTGCTATGTTGTTGTATCATTATTTATTCCTGTTTATTATTTATTAGTGTCAAGTTAGGATTGTTTATTTATTTATTATGTAGTACTCAGCTTTGCTGATTACGTGCTTTGTGTGTGTATGTTGATCCTGGCTATGCCTTATTGATCCTGTGATGACCCTTATGGTGAGCAGTCTCCAAGGATCAATAGTGCATCATCAATTACAGGTTTGAAGATGATGCATCATGGGTTCGGGATTGGAGAGCTTGTGTAGATTATTTATCATATTTTGACTTTACGCTTTTCGTAGTTGAATTTGACTTTTGTCGTTGACTTTGACTTTTGAGGTTGACTTGACTTTTGTTGGTTTGACTTTTAGAGTTGACTTTGTGGTTGACTAAGTTTATTTCTAAAGTTTATTTATTATGTTTTCCGCTGCAAAATTCTGAATAACCCAATACGTTTTCACACGGGCGATAATACTTTGATAATTCTCTATGTTTTATATAAAAAAAGGTATTTTAGAAAAGAGAGAATTGTCGGGGTGTTACACCAGTGAGACCAGACATTGCCACAGAAAATCCCATTCAATTCGGTCATAAGCTTTTTCTATATCGAGTTTCAGAGCACACCAGCTTGTTTTAGAGTTTGATTTTTGAAAGAAATTCATAATTTCTTGGACAATTAGTATATTGTTGTGAATGGATATATCAGGAGTGAAAGCATTTTGCAGAGGGTTGATATTATTCTTTAAGATAGGACATAATCGTTGAACAATTAGCTTGGAAATGGCTTTATAAAGCGTGTTGATAAGACTTATTGGTCTAAAGTGGTTTGGCTTTTCTGGATTAGAATTTTTTGGAATTAACGCTATTATGGTGTGATTCAAAGATGGCGGCAATTTCCCATGTTGAAAGAAGCTCTTAATGGCTAAACAAACTTCAGCCTCAATGAGCGTCCAATACGCCGAAAAAAAAAAGAGCACCAAACCCATCAGAGCTTGGAGCTTTATGGGGATTCATATCAAAGAAGACCTGTTTGATTTCTTCTATGGAGTATATGGCAGTTGAATCAGACGCCTCAGAAGGGGAGATGATGAGTTGGATAAAGCTTAAATCAATGGGCATGTTATTAGGTACGGAAGAAGTAAAACGTTTTTTGAAAGCATCATGCAACAAAATTTTCAATTCTAAGGGATTGTCAATCCAAACATCATTTTCAGATCGGAGCCTGAAAATTTAAGAATTTGACATTTTCTTTTTCATTTTTTTGTGAAAAATTCCGGTATTGCAATCACCTTGCGAAAGCCAAGTTTTCCTGGACATGGATGCCCAATACTTTTGACCAAAAAGCAAGAGTTTTTCTCTTTGCTGATTAAGCCTTGAAAGGTGTTGTTGAAGAATTGGGTTGAAACGTTGTGCCCAAAGTCTTTGTTCTACATCTTTTATTTTAGTATCATTCTAAATAAGTTTGTTATTGTTGGAGTGGCCATACCTAGTATTAGCCCATTGCTTTAGTTGAATTTTGATTCGGCATAATTTTTGTTGAATGCGGAAGAAACGCGAACCTTTGATGGGCTGACCCCAAACTTTTTTTTACAATATTGTGCGAGTTAGGTTCTAGGGACCAGTAATTCTAGAACATAAAGTGTCTAGGAACATAATTACCATTAGATTTTGAATCAAAAATAATCGGTGCATGGTCCGAGAATGTAAAGTTACCATAATAAGAAATCTCGGAGGGGAAAATTGAAGTAATCTCTTGGTTAGCGATGGCACGGTCTAGTCGTTCGTAAATTGTGGTGTTATTAATGGTCTTTTTCCAAGAGAAAGAAGATTGTAGACAAGGGATATCGATGGCATTAAGATTTGTAAGTAGGCGTGGTAATCTTATCAATTGATCCTTTTTTGTCATTATAGGAGAGCATTTCATTGAAATATCCTATAGTAATCCAAGGAAAATTAAGGGGGCGGTAAGAATCAAGGGGGTAGTCGCAATAAAGGTCTCCTGAATTTATCAGCCCCAAAATGCTATAAAATAATTTTTGCATATTAAAGCGTATAACTGATGCTCTACGGCGCAGTAATAGAAACATGATCTCTCTAAGCAATGGATCAAGGTTCTCTCTGCACGTCCTTTTTCATTTGAAAACAAAATTGCATTTTGTAAAGGGTTAAAGTGTTGTTTATTCGTTTGCACATTAATACGATTTTCATTTATAAGAAGCAATCCATGCTAAACAAATTAATTGCAGTTGTTGGTATTCGGTAGTTTCCAATTTCCAATGATTCAAATCCTTTTACTCTTTATTTCCATCTTCATATCTGTTACCCCTTTTCGTTAAATCTTACCTTCAACAAATAAATCCACTACCATTTTTCATCTTCAAAAATACTTCTAGATTATCTTCTTTGTATGCAATTTAATTCGAATATTGAAAATAATGCAAAATCTCTGCTATTCCTGAAAAAAATGGGGGGTACTCTTAATTTACACCCCTTTTATATTATTTTGGAGAATAAAGAAGTAGAAAGTTTCTAAAAGTTGGAGAAAATAAAAGGAAAATCACAGGGGAATTGATATGCAAAAGCTCTAAAGAGAAACCCGTACAATTTATATACGATATAATCTCCTGGTAAATTTCTCTTAAATTATTTAAATCAATGTGTATTAGTTTATATATTATTGAATTTATCATGAACTAGTCGTATTTTCCTATCTCCCTCATTAATTCTATAGTTTACTTTGGCACTATCACCTTATAGAAGTTATAGTTTAATTCTATACCATAATTTATATAGAGCGGTACTATTTTTGGTCACAATAATGACAATGTTTGTTTAACACCACGTACCAACGGCAAAAGAAAATTTTACACTGATGGAGGGTGGAGGGCCCAATTTACATTATTTACACAGGACCCCCAATTTCTTCGAGATGGCACGGTAGATTTGTGAAGGCCATGGTGAAAACACTAAAACGTAAGAGCATCCTTAACCATGAACCCAAATAAATGGTTCATCCTTCTCTCTCCTCTTTTCTCTCTCCTCCACATCACTTTCACAAACCATTTTCAATTTCACTCTAAACCATGAACCAATAAATAATGGTTCATCACTCTCTCTCATCCTTTTTTCCTACCCCACCACCTTTTATCTCTCTTTAATTAATTTTATGGAGTTGTATTGAATAATGTAAAACCAATTTACGCTAATTAATTGTAATTAACTCTTATAATTATTAATTCGTAATTACTAATTTTAATTATATAATAATTATCGATGACTAATTAATTTTTAATTTGGAAATTAATTAATATTATGTGATGAAAGAAATGATATTAGGAGGAGAAGAGAAAAATGAAATTGTGGGTAAAGTATAGCAAAATGGATGTATTTATAGAGAATGAAAAATTATGAATTTTGGTATTTTTTTATTTTTTTGAATTATATTTTTTGGAATATTAACGGTACAAAAATTGTAATGTTAATAATAAAAGAACAAATGGGAGTGACACAAGTGGCGGACTGCAAGTGGGTGGTTAGAGCTTTCTGACGCGCGTCAATCAAGGCCAGTTTTTTGATGTTGCTGTGCTGCTTTCTCCAATCGTCCAGCGACACGCGGCGCTTTAGAATTTTTTTTGTTTTTTCTTTTCCTTCCCAGCGCCAGCGTGGAAGATGAATCCATTTTCACAAACGATTCGGTAATCCGAATCAGTTCGTCTCGATTCACGCACGAACTCTTTTGGGTTCATGATTAAGGCCCAAAATAATTGTTCATCCTTCATGAACCATTTTTGAATTCATTCTTAGAGCATTCTTAGCAATGAACCCAAATAAATGGTTCATGCTTCTCTCTTCTCTTTTCTCTCTCCTCCACATCATTTTCACAAACCATTTCCAATTTCACTCTTAACCATGAACCAATAAATAATGGTTCATCACACTCTTTCATCTTTTTTCCTACCCCACCACATTTTTTATCTCTTATATGGAGTTGTATTCATGTTTGTAAAATTAATTTACGCTGATTAATTGTAATTAACTCTTATCATTATTAATTAATAATTACTAATTTTTATTTTATAATAATTATCGGTGAAAGATTGCACGCTTAAGCTAAAACAAAATTATGAAGTTTCTTTTCCCGAAAGATTGCAAAGCTAAAGGAAAATTATGTGATGAAAGAAATGATATTAGGAGGAGAAGGGAAAAATTAAATTGTGAGTAAAGTATAGCAAAATGGTTGTCTATTTATAGTGAATGAAAAATTATGAATTTTGGTATTTTTTTTTATTTTTTTGAATTATATTTTTTAAAATATTAACGTTACAAAAATTGTAACGTTAATAATAATAGAAGCAATAGGAAGCTGCCACATGGCGTGAGCTGAATGGGCGAGCAGGAGATCTGACGCGCGTCAGAATCTCCTGCCATTGCGTTAGTTTTTGTGCTCCTTTCCTCCACTGGTAGCGCGACATGTGGCGATTTATATTTTTTTTTGTTTTTCTTCTCTTTCCCAACTCCACCGTGGCTGCTTCAACCCATTTCACGAACCATTCGGATTCCACCTTGATCCACGTATGAACTCTTTTGGGTTCATGATTAAGCCCAAAAATAATTGTTCATCCTTTATGAACCATTTTTGGGTTCATTGTTAAGGATGCTCTAATGCTCTAATAGACACTACCAACTGCTGTACAGAAAATCATTTATTTGTAAGTCCTATTGAATAGCAATCTAGCAAGTAATAGCAAACAATACTAGAACAACGAAAGAATGAAAGCAATAAAAGAGACAAGAGAACTTTTAACGTGGAAACCCAAGAACTGGGAGAAAAACCACGAATATGCACTAGGAATCGATGAATGTTCAAAAGAAGGTTACAAAAGCTCTCCAAGATCTCTCTCTAGCTTTTTCTCTCTTGAATATGAGAATAATAATGAATACAGTCAAATAAAACGCATTAGGTTAAACCTAATTATAACTTAACTCGGAAAATCGCGTTTCCGCGTCAAAATTAACTACCGCCCGATCGGGTCGGGCGACATCCGCCCGATCGGGCGAGACTGCCCGATTCCATTGGGCGCCCTGCTTCCAAGCCCCTGCTAAGACGTTCGACCCCGCCCGGTCGGGCGGCACTGCCCGACTCGATCGGGTGAGCCTGCGAGACAGCCATTTGACGAACTTCCAGCTTCACGCAACCTCATCTCCACACCATACACACATATTGAGCCCCATATGACACCATATGCGCAACAATCTACCACTTGGAGATAGGTGTAAGTGAAGAATGCCTTATACCATCATCATCCTATCATTCATCTCAATTCCTAAAGCACCTCCTTCATCAACAATTACCGAAGGTCAACTAAGGTCCGGCACAACCTTAGTTTGTCACAACTCACACTCTTAGTGAGCATATCCGCTGGATTCTTAGCACCCAACACTTTCTCCAGACACAACACATCCTCTTCCACTAAAGTCCTGATGTAGTGAAAGCGCCGACGATTATGCTTAGTCCTACAATGATACATGGGATTCTTAGCCAAATGCACTGCACTTTGACTATCACTGTAAAGTACCACTTTCTCCTGTTTAATGCCCATCTCTTCAAGAAAACCAATAAGCCATTCCATCTCCTTACCTGCCTCAGACATAGCCACATACTCAGACTCTGTAGTAGACAGAGAGATACACTTCTGTAACTTGGACATCCAGCTCACTGCAGTACCACCAACAGTAGAGACATATCCTGACGTGCTTTTGCTTGTATCGATATCTCTACTGAGATCAGAATCAACATAACCCTCAAGCTTCACCCCTTTCTTCCAAAAGCAAATCCCCATACTTGAAGTGACCTTCAAGTACCTTAGTGACCACTTCACAGCATCCCAATGTTTCTCACCTGGATTAGAAACAAATCTACTCACAACTCCCACTGCAAAAGCAATGTATGGCCGTGTGCAAACCATGGCATACATCAAGCTACCAACCGTCGAAGCATAGGGAACAGTGGCCATCCGCTCCTTTTCTTCTTCTGTAGTTGGAGAGTGCTCCCTTGTCAATTTGAGGTCGCTAGAAAGCGGCGAATTTCTGGGTTTTGCATCTCCCATGCACATTAAACCTCTTAAGTACCTTGAGAATATAATCTTCCTATGACAACTTCAACATGCCAGTAGACTTGTCCCTGAAAATCCTCATACCTAAGATTTGTGTAGATTCACCCAAATCCTTCATCTCAAATTTCTGTGCCAGTTTTCCCTTCACACTATTTATCACCTCCATGCTCGTACCAACAATCAGCATATCATCAACATACAGAAGTAAGTACACATAGTCATTTACATACCTCTGAAAATAGCAACAATGATCGCTATCAGCTCTCTTGAACCCGCTGCTACATATGAAAGTGTCAAATTTTATGTACCACTGTCTCGGAGCCTGCTTCAATCCATATAAGCTCCTCTTGAGCTTGCACACTAAGTTCTCCTTTTCCCGAACTTTGAAACCTGGTTGCTTCATGTAGATCTCCTCATCCAGATCACCATGTAGAAACGCGGTCTTAACATCCATCTGTTCTAAGAACAGATTTTCAGCAGCAACAATAGCCAACAAGATACGTATAGTAGTCAACTTCACAACAGGGGCAAATATCTCCTTGTAGTCAATGCCCTCCTGTTGTAGGAACCCCTTTACTACTAATCTCGCCTTATACCTGACACTTCCATCAGGCTCTTTCTTCAATCTGAAGATCCACTTGTTGCTAAGTGCTCTCATACCTGCAGGCAATGCAGACAACTCCCATGCTCGATTCTTTTCCGGGACTCGCATCTCATCTTTCATGGCTAGCTCCCACTTGGATGAGTCAGTCGAATTTATTGCTTCTTTATATGATTCTGGTTCACCTGCATCAGTTAGTAGCAAATAAAACATAGAAGGAGAATATCGGTTAGGTGTTTTGGACACCCTTACTGATTTTCTCAAATCAACTTGAGAGACTATTCTCCCTGTACTAGAACTGGAGCCTCTAGGTGGTGTGACAGCAGCACCATCTGAATTACCTTGTTGTGAATTATCTGACTCATCTGAATCAGACCCTGTAGGAGTATGAGCCTCATCTCTATGTTGCTCAACCCGTTCTGGAACAATGACATCTCTTCCATTAATGCCTTCAGTCTCAACAAACTCCTCCTCCTGAACTCCCACTGGCTCAGTAATCTCAGATTTATCACCATAAACATCCTTGTACACCTTAGTCTCATCAAACGTGACATCACAGTGTCTCAAAATCTTCCTACTTTTAGGTTCCCAACACCGATACCCATACTTCTCAGAACCATACCCAATAAAATAACATTTAACGGCCTTTGGGTCTAACTTGTCGCTATTCTCAGATTGAACATAAGCAACACAACCAAATAATTTTAGAAAAGAAAGATTTACCTCCTTCCCACTCCAAACTTCCTCTGGTAACTTGAAATTCAATGGAACTGATGGTCCCCTGTTGATCAAGTAAGCTGATGTACTAACTGAATCTGCCCAGAATGTTTTAGGTAGCCCTGCATGCAACCTCATACTTCTAGCCCTCTCAGTCAGTGTCCTGTTCATCCTCTCTGCAACTCCATTCTGTCGAGGTTTTCCTGGAACAGTCCTCTTCAGAATGATGCCATTCTCCTCACAGAGCTTTGTGTACTCTGCCAATTCATACTCACCTCCATTATCAGACTTAATGCACTTAATCTTCTTTTCAGTCTGATTTTCTACCTTAGCTTTCCACTTCTTGAAGGTCTCATGAAGCTCAGATTTCCTCTTCATGAAATAGACCCATACCTTCCTGCTGTGGTCATCAATGAAAGTAAGAAAGTAACGTGAGCCTCCAAGGGATCTGACTGGGGAAGGCCCCCACAAATCAGTGTGCACCAACTCTAGCTTCTTAGTTTTCAACTCTTTCTTGGCTTTTGTAAAAGTCACCTTTTTCTACTTGCCACAGACACAACTCTCACAAAATTCCATGTCAACTGATTTCAACCCTGACAACTTGCCACTTGAAGCTAAAATCTTAATCCCTTTCTCACTCATGTGACCAAGTCTAGTATGCCATAACTTAGTCTCATCCCCTGTAGTTGCAGCAACCATGTATGTACACCCTGCAATAGTGTATAGTGTTCCCATCTTAGTACCTCTAGCCAAGATCATGGAACCTTTGAAAATTTTCCACTTCCCCTCACAGAATACAGTCTTGTAGCCACATGAGTCCAGTTGACTCACATAAATCAGATTCTTTGCTAGGCCTGGAATGTACCTAACATCTTGCAGTTTTAAAGTTCCCCCGTTCGCAGTCCTGACAACCACATCTCCCTTCCCCATGATATCCAAGGTCTTGTCATCAGCAAGATAGACCTTACCCAACTTCTTTGCTTTGAAGTCATGAAACAGCTCCCTCATAGGTGAAGAGTGAAATGATGCCCCCGAATCTAGGATCCACGACTCTATGGGACTATCAACACTTAGGACCAAAGCATCCTCAATCTCATTCGATGCAGAATAAATCGATGAGTTATCACTGTCCTCCTGTTTATCATTATGGTCAAACTTTCCACCCTTCTTCTTGGGATGTGGACACTCCCTCTTTGGATGACCCTTCTCACCACAATTCCAACAGGTAATACTAGCCCTGCCTTTTGACTTACTCCGGCCCCTAGACTTTGATCTACCCTGAAAGTTCCTCCCTTTTCCCTTTTGTTTTCCCCTCCCTCTACCCTCAGCACTGTATGCTCCAGATGATTCTCCACTCTCCTTCCTTCGAATACTCTCACTCAAAATCAGATCACGGACAACATCATAAACCAATTTTTCTTTACCAGAAGAATTACTAGCAGCAGTTACTACAGTTTCCCAAGCAACAGGTAAGGAGGACAAAAAAATTAGGGCTTTCACTTCATCATCAAAGACAATACTGACCGAAGATAATTGACTAATTATTGAATTGAATTCATTAATATGTTCAGCAGCAGAACTACCATTATTCATCTCTAAATCAAATAAACGGCGCATCAGATATACCTTATTCATAGCGAGGGCTTTTCATGCATATCTGAAAGAGCTTTGATCAATACCGCCGTTGTTTTGATATCCTTGACATTGAAGGCCACAGTCCGAGCCAATGTCAATCGCACCACCGCTAGTGCTTGCCTATCGAGTACCTTCCACTTTGCCTCTTCCATGTCAGTCGGCTTCGTCTCAGACAAGGGTTGATACAGATTCTTCTGATATAGGAAGTCTTCAATTTGCATCTTCCAATATCCAAAATATGTGCCATCAAACTTCTCAATTCTGATCTTCGCATCCTCCATTGTTAATCACTTCTAGATCTAGACAATAATCCGACCTGGCTCTTGATACCACTTGTAAGTCCTATTGAATAGCAATCTAGCAAGTAATAGAAAACAATACTAGAACAACGAAAGAACGAAAGCAATAAAAGACACAAGAGAACTTTTAACGTGGAAACCCAAGAACTAGGAGAAAAACCACGAATATGCACTAGGAATCGATGAATGTTCAAAAGAAGGTTACAAAAGCTCTCCAAGATCTCTCTCTAGCTTTTTCTCTCTTGAATATGAGAATAATAATGAATACAGTCAAATAAAACGCATTAGGTTAAACCTAATTATAACTTAACTCGGAAAATCGCGTTTCCGCGTTAAATTAACTACCGTCCGATCGGGTCGGGCGACATCCGCCCGATAGGGCGGCCAATATTGCCAAACAAGATTTGCACTCGGGCCCGATCGGGCGACCTTCGCCCGGTCGCTCGCCCGGTCAAGATCGGTACTTCGCCCGTGTAATAGCCCTATTTTTAAGAGCGTTTATTAAATGCTAATTATATTTATTAAGTTAATTATGTTCCGAAAACTCTTATTTTATTTGGGTTAGAGTATGAATATTTGTTATTGTTGTGGTTGTAATTTATTTATTTAATTAATTTTATAAATTTATTATTATTATATATTTTGGGTTCTAGCTATTTGCAATTTGTTGAGTAGTATTTTTTTTTCTCTTCCAAAGGAAAAATCCCAAACCCCACCCTTTGTCGGTTTAATGGATAAACCAAAACTTCCCCTGCTTTCTTTTTGGTCGGTCAATTGAAGAGTAAATCCAAAAACCTCAAACACTTTCTTTTCTCTCTCCCGTAAAGAAAACCCAAAAAGACCCCAAACCCTATTTCTCTCCCTTCCTGTGAGAAACCCCAAAACCCAAAACTTTGCAACCCTCTTCCTCTCAGCTCTCCGGTGTTGTCCCACTGCTCGCCGAAGCTTTCTCCCTCCCTTTATCGTGCAGTCGCTGCACTGGTGCCGTTGTTGTTGTGTTTCGGTTGTCGGTGTTTTTCATCCTCTGGTCGCATCTCTCTCTCTGTCGTCGTCGCGCTGTGGTTGTCTGCTCGTGGTGATGCAGCGGTTGTGCTGCTGCTCCATCGACGACGACGCCGCCTCCATGCCGTCATCACTGCACCTCGGTTACTTCGCCGGAGCTCGTCGAACCCCCTGTCTCCTCTGTTCGTCCCTGCTCCTTAGAGCAGAAGTAATTCATTCCTCTTGATTTCAGTTAGTTTGATGTTGGAGTTTATCAATTCAATCCCCAAGCCCAAGTATAACCCATGTTAATTAGTATAAAGTTGAGCCTAAAACTGATTTGTTAAGTGAGTCGCTTGGTTTGATTTATGTGTGGCTAATCTTGCTTAAGTTAAGAGGCTAAACTGATTTTGCTATGCAAACTTGTTTTTGATTTGCAAATTGGAAATCAGATTTCACTAAGTTTACTTGTGGGATTATTTGCCATAGTATTTGAGATTAAATTTAGAATAGTTGTTATTATTATTGGAGTAATTGGAGCTAGTTATGGGTTTATAGTATCTAATGTGAGTTAATATAATTTGTTAGTGATTGTTAGTATTGGTAATAGGTTTGATTGAAGTTATTGCGAAGTGAAATTAGGAGTTATAGAATTGGTTTCATTAATTCCTACTTGTGGGATTTAATTCGATCATTATAGTAGGTTGTATTAAGAAAGGTTATTTAGATTAGTTTCTCATGTAGTGAGTTAATTATTGTTATTGTTTTGAGGTCGTTGTTGGAGTATGTATATGGATATAATTTTCGAAGTTCGAGCTATAGTTGGTGATCCAGAATGTCGAATTATTGGGAATCGTTTCAAGGTACACACATGTCCTTCCACCTTCGAATCCATATATGTGTTTTATGTGATTTCATGTGCTGAGTTTAATAAGCCTTTTATATAAATATAGAATGATTCAAAGTGTTGTTCGTGTGTTTACAAGAGTTGTTGACTACATATCTGGTTTTAAGCTATGAGCGAAAGCTAAATATGTGATGAGTTTTATTGAGTGAAATCTTTATGAAGAACTGATTGGAGGCAGTTGAATCCTTCAAGAATATAGATGTGTGATATTATTAAACCTACTTGTTTTCCACATCGACTTTATAATAGATTTCTTATGCTTAGTAAGTTGATCTTTTATATGAAAGTGTAGCTATGAGAATTTAAGCAAGGATCTTTAGTATATCTAACTATATAAGTGGTTTTACAACAAGTACTCCGATTTACGAACTAAGCCGGGACCTCGACTCGATATCTTTATGAACTCGCTTTCGATTTAAACTATAGTTATATTTGAAAGTTTCAGAGAAAAAGAAAGGAATTTGATCAAGGATGTTGAGTTAAAATTTCAAGTTTAAGACAATTGTCAAAATATTTGTGATATAAGTTTTATATGGAATTCTGAAAGTATGAAAGACTCTTTATTATGGTTTGAGATTTGATTATATATGATTATGAACTTTGAAAATTATGAATTTGAGTTATGAGCAAATATGGACTCGTGAAATTATAAATCAGGTTTTTCTAGTTCTAATAATGATGAAGAGGATCTTTACTCCTACTTAAATTTTTATGAAGAAGTTCTCATAGAAAAAGTCTCTCAAATTTGGGTCAATTTAATGAACATTATTTTCGGATTTAAGTTCGGAAACACGTAAGTCTAGTGAAACAAGTTATATCTTTACAGAGTATCATTGATGAATTATGTTTTATGGAGTTTGGAATCTAAGTTAGAATGAGTTTGGTGTGAGATGGGTACTTGTGAAGTTATGTTTAAGAAATACAATTGTCACTTTGAGGGTATTATTAGAAGTAGGATACTATCCTAAGATTTAATTATGGCGTATAAACAAGGTTGAATGGTATCACCCGAAGATATCTCCGGAAATACAATGGAGCTCGGTTACATAAGAATGAAGGTCTATGATGTCATAATTGATGGACAAAGTAATTATTGGGAGGTTCTAACTAAGAAATGAAGATGTTATGTGATGGACTTAGATTAGGTAGTTAGAGAATAGTGACTTGGATGTGAATTTCAAAGGTCAAATATTAATTTATGGGTTAATGGAGTTGTTACGAGAGGTTTGTGAGTTCAGAGGATGTGTAGCCAAAATAAGTATTAGAGATAGGAGATATTAAATATTGAGGAGTAGGAGTTGAGATAAGAATGTCGTATCAGTGAAATAAAGGATCCATATCTTGGCGGTGATTTAGAGGAGTATCGATTAGAGAGATATAATTTACCATACTTATGTAATAATAGATCATATCCGCAAAGGGGACAAGTAAAAGAGTTTGGAGCATAATTTCTTCTATTAGATGAGTAAGATTATATATATATATATATATATATATATATATATATATATATATATATATATATATATATATATATATATATATATATATATATATATAAATCTAGATAATAGAGAGCTTGGTAATTAAAGTTATATAATGACAATACTAAGCGTATGGTGTTAAGACTAATATGAGCTTTCAGTACAAACACATCGGATGTATGGTTGTGAATTATAAATTTAATAAGGATCAGAACAACGAGTTTGAGTATTGAGAAATACTAAAGTTCAGATGGAAAATTACATCATAGAATATTTAATTATAACATGGAAATATGGATTGAGATATTTTGACTTGCCATAGCAATTGTAGATGATTTATGATAATGTAATAAGGTCATATTCTTGCAATGAGAGTTCATGTATTATGGGATAAGAAAACCTTTACGGGGAAAATTCATATCATGAGAATTTTGGAATGCTATAGTTTAGATGCTATAAGTTAAAGACGGAAGTCCAAGTACAAAGAGAAACTAGGATACCTTATAGACTACAAGTAAAATATTACAGGTTAATTGTACGAGCTTAGAATTGGGTCTCGATAATAGTTAATTATCTTATAAGTCTTTGAGAAACATATTTTACATTTTGATTATGTTATGGGTTCGACTGCGGAAAGACATTTGATTTCGAATACGTTTTATGTATATTACTTCCTTTAAAAAATATTTGAGGTAAGTAAGATTATTTTGAGATTCGAGTTTGTGTTATAATAAGATTATTTTCAGATATTTTGGATATGTTAATTACATTTCAACTCTGTTTTGTTTTATATTAATTTACGGTCGGAAGTTTTAGTCGTTGATACACTTTGGAATTGAATATGCGATACGAATTGAGAAAAAGAGTATAAGTTTTGAAAAATATAAGTTTGTGTTATTGAGAAAATAAGGATTATGATATAGTTATTGTTTTATGGGGAAAGTAAACAACATTTGTGGAGCGAGTTGCTCAATATGTGTTATGGAGTGGGTATTGCTCCTTTGAGTCGTCATGACCTAAAAGTTCTTGAGGTTAAGCTTCGGAAATTCCTAATTCGGAGTACCGAGCAGGAAGTTATGTTCATTTAAGTTCAATGTTTTTGCTGTAATTATTTTGACAAAAGTTTCACATGTTCAAGTTAACTCAACCCTTTTAATAAAGTTTAAATGATCCCACCAAGTGCCTATATGACTTTCACAAGCAGTAAAGAATTGATTATTTCCTTATATCTTTATACCTAACTAATATGTGAAATTGTTAACGTAAAACAAAAGATTTCAGAAGAAGATTTAAGTCTTGCAATCATTCACAAAACTATAGTTGTTGTGATTCTTTTTCCTCTCCATGGATGAATATGTTTTCTTTGGAACATGTGTGGTATTGATAAACTGTACACTTAAACTATTTATGCAAATAAACTACGAATACAAGTGGTATCGATAAACTGTGCATTTAAACTATTTATGTAAGTAAATTATGAACACGAGTGGGTAAAGGCCGATATCAAATAAGCTGGGTGGGTGAAGTCCAGCAGATATTAAAATGGGACATGTCCTGGTTAAGGCTTGCAAGCATAATTATTTAAACGGTGGGGTGACGACCTCCATTAGTTTAGAGACAGTCGGTTCCTTGTGTAAGGAGCCCCTCTCTATTCGTGTTCACTTTACCCAAGTAATTAATAGACCTAAATGGTTTTGAATGATCTAAGTGGTGATCTTTACGATATAAATTCTTACTTTAATGCAATTGTCCAAGGATAGTAATCCTGAAATTTTAAGCAAGCACCTTACTTGTGAAGTATACTGAATTCTAGCGTGAATTGTATATGAATCTTAAGCCACCAAAAATGAATTTTTGGGGTTGTTCCACTTGATGAGTAATAAACTGCGCAACTATATTTTAAGCCACTAAAATGAAGATCTGGTTGGACAGTGTGTGTACTCAGTTTTTCTGATTTTGTTCTTGGAACCTGTCCTGGTGGGGACAGAGTTCATTGTTAGCGATTTTGCAGGGTTGATGTCGAGGACTTGGAGTATGTTTATTGAGCAAGAAGAAGATTTGTATGTTATAAAATGGTGGGCTGAGCTTATAGTTAGATGCCTTATTTGGAAATATTATGTAATCTGATATTTGGTTTTCAAGTTGTTCTGTCGTGGGCCCCTGACCCGCAAATTCAGGATCATTTTTATAGGTTGTTGAAACACAAGGTGACACTCAAGAAGGGGGGGTTGAATTGAGTGGCTAAATCTAATCGATTTTCGCAAAAACACCCTTATGGCACAGTGCCGTGCACTGTGTTATTCACTCGTAAAATCTCCAATTTATATTTTTGTTCAACCGAAAATGAATCAAACAATAAAACAATGAAATCAAATAATAAAACACTGGAATTTAACGTGGTTCAATCTCACCTCTGAGATCTACGTCCACACAAACTACTCTTTTATTAATTGAATCGTAAAATATCAAACTCTTGATACAATTCGATTCCCCCACTACTAACTCTTGTAGTGCTCCCCAACACTTAACCCTAAGTGTTGCTACTCTCCTATAATATAAGAATTACAGAAAGAAAGATTCCTCAAAGACGTGCTTCTTATTCAAGCAAATAGAGGATCGTTACAAGCTTTGTTTAGAAACCTTAACTTACTAGAACTACGTGCCGTACATCGTGTGCTCGGGAGTCCGTTTTCAGCTCTCAAAATCTTTATCTCTCCAAATCTGAAAACGTCGTCTTGTATATTGATATCTATCCCCTATATATCTTAGTGAACTGAATAAAAATCCTTCTCCAAGATGTATTATCTTTTTGAACAATTTTTATTCCTAAAATAAAGGGATAAAATTCTTTTCCTATTCAAAAACCAATTTTATCTTTTATAAAAACTGATTTTTCTTTTCCAGATAGGATAAGGATTTCTCCATATCTTATATTAACTAGATCAACTCTTAAATCAGTTTTTTTATCAAACAAACTTTATCACATTTAAAAATCAGTTTTTCTCCTTCTTATTAAAATTCTTTAAAACGTTCTTATGATGTTTTTTCCGAAAGAAAAAAACTTTTATCTTTTATATACAAAACGTTTTATCAAAATCAGTTTTTATAAAATCCTTTTTATTTTAAAACTAAACTTCCCTTTTTATATAGATATATGAAATTAATATGATTATCTATTTTCTTAACTCTAAGAAAATAATAACCATTCTAATTTCACATTTCTATTTATAGCACAAAGTTCTAATATGTTAATTACATTGCATAAACATGAATAAGAACATAACTAGATCTAAGCTTCCATATCTTCAAGTTCTTGATCTTTCATGAACATCCAATCTTGATAGCTTTCTTAGATCACTGTTACATACATACATGTTATAGCATAAAGCGTTTATCATCATCAAAACAACATTGACTTAGTCACAACAAATTCCCCCTTTTTGATGATGACAAACAAATAATACTTCCCCCTCAAAATATGCACCATTAATCACATTAGGGAAAAAAAACTCAACATCATTCACAAGTAACATGGTAATCAATTCATTAGTCTAAGTATTATACCCATCTTCCCCCTTTTGACATTATCAAAAAGGAGAGCATCAACATGTTTCGCGAGTCAAAGTGAGATATAGTCAGCAAAATAATGCAAGTAGCTCAAGCAATAAATACTAATGATGCTGGTGCTATGTCATAATCCATCTCACAATCCGAAGTTATTAAGCAAAAAATAATCCAACTCACAATCCGAAATTATGAAGCAAGAAATAATCATGAAGGATCATGGTCGATAGCTAAGAAAGTAAGATAAAGAAAAGTTATGCAAGCTTGAAGATTTGAAATGGCAATTGGCTCAACAAGTGCTTAAACCTTTCTTTAAAGATTTTCAACTTCCGCAAATAAGCATCATAGGACTTTCTTCACCGTGGCACCGTGTGTGTGTTTTCGTGCCGTTGAACAATCTATTCCCTTCCAAATATAACTAATCTTCGGAATACTGGAATCCAAATTGATGATCTTCAAAACTTTGATAATTTTCTTCACATTTGAATTGAACTCTAGGACTTATCTAAAATAAGTGTCTTACTTTTCTTTTCTTTTCTTTTCTTTTTTTTTTTTATGAAGGAAAAGCAGACCATACAATATTACTAGAGTCAATCAATAAGAGATCAAAGATAATAAGTTAATTCGGACCTCATTTTCTTTTTGATGCATCTCCCTGGCACCGTGCCTTGCACAAGGTGAATCAAGTACCTTTCATTCTTTCACGTATTTGTGTTTCATTCCAACCTTTTCATGTTCCCCCTTAATCGATGCGTCTTTTTCTTCCATCATCTTATCAAGATGTTCTTTCCCCATAGATTATCATGAATCAAGATTAAAAGCACTTGTTGAACTTTGGATCAATGGGTGAGGAAAAGAAGGATAATAATAGGGAAATGACGATAAGGTGAGACATATGAAAGAAAGAAATAATGAGGCACAAATGTCAAACTCATAAATAGAAAATCAGAATATCGGGCTAAAGATCAAGCCTGCCATAGGAGAAAGAATGAACATTTTAGAGCTCAATAATTCGGCAACTTAGGATTATAAAAGCTCATTAGTTCGGCAACTTAGGATCATGACATTAGGACAGCATCATTAGACCATTACGAGTCCTTTTTATATCACGTAGACCTTTACTCACAAAGCTTCACAAAGACATGCATCAACACTCTAATTAACATATTTAAAGAAGGACAACAAGCATAATACTCAACTAATTTCCGTAAATTAATCCCAAAGCCATAAATTATCTTGTAAAATATTCATGCATGAAATTCAACAAAATTACTTTGATCACACAATTGTGGTACGCTTAACAAACTGTTTTTCAAACCACTTACCAACATCACATTCTCTATGGAGTGTGTTAGGGATTTGCCGACGTTTCCAATACCACTTATTTCTCCCTTTTTGTTGTCGCCAAATGTAACACAACCTCCATGGTAGGCTACTAGTGAGAGGAATTGAGATTTATCACCGAGTCATATGTCTTGAGCGACCACTATGGAGATACCATAGGCCGCTTCCTCTCACGTTTGCTCGCAAAAAGATCACTTGTTAGTTTTAGGAACCCAAATCTGTTTGGCTCCCTTTTTCTTTCGTTGAGCTTCTAATAAGTCTTTTCTAACCCATATTTGAGTTACATACTTTACATTTTTCGCAACACTCTTTTTCTTGACATTACAATTATCCATAAGATGTCCATTCTTTCCACAGAAGTTGCAAATCAAATATTCAGGTAGATCGACATAATTTTCTTTTACGAAAGTCTCTTTCAAAATTTTGGCACCGTGCCTCGGGTCCGTATATCCTAAACCTATTCTGTTTTGATGGCTAGTTGTATTGGAGATATAGTCTAAGGCTTTTTGACCATCTAACCATTTTTCATACATTTTTCGAGCAATAGTCAATTGTGATTCTAAGAATTCAACGAAGTGTTTAGATCGCTATTTCTTTTTCTCAAAATTTCCAAATCTCTTTTAACTTTATCAAGTTCATCACTTAACTTAGCATCATGAGGTAGCATAAGTGGAACAATTCTAGATCTTTGTCTTGATTCTTTCAACTCAGTTAACTAATGTTTTAACGATTCAATTTGATTTTCAAGATCCGAATTTTTAGCCTCTAGCACAGTGTATGGCACAGTGTTATTAACAACTTCTTTTGCGAGAGACTTTTCGTACCTTAAAGCATTTAACTCAACATTTTTCTCTTCAACGGTTTTTTCAAGTTCATCAGTCTTCTTCATCAGTTCTTTACAGTCCTTTAATAAATCCTTATATTCCAATTCCAATCCAATCTTTTTCTTAGTTAAATTTTTTACTTCCTTTTTCATGATTGAAAAATCATCATTCATTTCTTGACAATCATCAATGATATTTCCAAGCAAAGTAACAAGTTGGTTTTTTGAAAGAAGATGTATTGAAGGTTTTAGAAAAAGAAGACTTACCTCACTGTCTTCAGTTTCATCTTGGGAGTTCGAACTTTTCGCCATTAGACACAAGTGAGAGTCGTCCTGCATGTTCATGACTTCTATTCTCTAGGGATGAGCCTTTCGAGAATAGCCTGCTCTGATACCACTTATTGGAACACATGGTGACACTTAAGAAGGGGGGGTTGAATTGAGTGGCTAAATCTAATCGATTTTCGCAAAAACACCCTTATGCCACAGTGCCGTGCACTGTGTTATTCACTCGTAAAATCTCCGATTTATGTTTTTGCTCAACCGAAAATGAATCAAACAATAAAACAATGAAATCAAATAATAAAACACTGGAATTTAACGTGGTTCAATCTCACCTCTGAGATCTACGTCCACACAAACTACTCTTTTATTATTTGAATCGTAAAATATCAAACTCTTGATAAAATTCGATTCCCCCACTACTAACTCTAGTAGTGCTCCCCAACACTTAACCCTAAGTGTTGCTACTCTCCTATAATATAAGAATTACAGAAAGAAAGATTCCTCAAAGACGTGCTTCTTATTCAAGCAAATAGAGGATCGTTACAAGCTTTGTTTAGAAACCTTAACTTACTAGAACTCTGTGCCGTACACTGTGCTCTGGGAGTCCGTTTTCAGCTCTCAAAATCTTTATCTCTCCAAATCTGAAAACGTCGTCTTGTATATTGATATCTATCCCCTATATATCTTAGTGAACTGAATAAAAATCCTTCTCCAAGATGTATTATCTTTTTGAACAATTTTTATTCCTAAAATAAAGGGATAAAATTCTTTTCCTATTCAAAAACCAATTTTATCTTTTATAAAAACTGATTTTTCTTTTCCTTATAAGATAAGGATTTCTCCATATCTTATATTAACTAGATCAACTCTTAAATCAGTTTTTTTATCAAACAAACTTTATCACATTTAAAAATCAGTTTTTATCCTTCTTATTAAAATTCTTTAAAACGTTCTTATGATGTTTTTTCCGAAAGAAAAAAACTTTTATCTTTTATATACAAAACGTTTTATCAAAATCAGTTTTTATAAAATCCTTTTTATTTTTAAACTAATCTTCCCTTTTTATATAGATATATGAAATTAATATGATTATCTATTTTCTTAACTCTAAGAAAATAATAACCATTCTAATTTCACATTTCTATTTATAGCACAAAGTTCTAATATGTTAATTACATTGCATAAACATGACTAAGAACATAACTAGACCTAAGCTTCCATATCTTCAAGTTCTTGATCTTTCATGAACATCCAATCTTGATAGCTTTCTTAGATCACCGTTACATACATACATGTTATAGCATAAAGCGTTTATCATCATCAAAACAACATTGACTTAGTCACAACAAATTCCCCCTTTTTGATGATGACAAACAAATAATACTTCCCCCTCAAAATATGCACCATTAATCACATTAGGGAAAAATAACTCAACATCATTCACAAGTAACATGGTAGCCAATTCATTAGTCTAAGTATTATACCCATCTTCCCCCTTTTGACATTATCAAAAAGGAGAGCATCAACATGTTTCGCGAGTCAAAGTGAGATATAGTCTGCAAAATAATGCAAGTAGCTCAAGCAATAAATACTAATGATCTTGGTGCTATGTCATAATCCATCTCACAATCCGAAGTTATTAAGCAAAAAATAATCCAACTCACAATCCGAAATTATGAAGCAAGAAATAATCATGAAGGATCATGGCCGATAGCTAAGAAAGTAAGATAAAGAAAAGTTATGCAAGCTTGAAGATTTGAAATGGCAATTGGCAACAAGTGCTTAAACCTTTCTTTAAAGATTTTCAACTTCCGCAAATAAGCATCATATGACTTTCTTCACTGTGGCACTTGTGTGTGTTTTCGTGCCGTTGAACAATCTATTCACTTCCAAATATAACTAATCTTCGAATCTTGGAATCCAAATTGATGATCTTCAAAACTTTGATAATTTACTTTACATTTGAATTGAACTCTAGGACTTATCTAAAATAAGTGTCTTACTTTTCTATTCTTTTCTTTTCTTTTCTTTTTTTTTTTTTTATGAAGGAAAAGCGAGACTATACAATATTATTAGAGTCAATCAATAAGAGATCAAAGATAATAAGTTAATTCGGACCTCATTTTCTTTTTGATGCATCTCCGGCACCGTGCCTTGCACAAGTGTGAATCGCATACCTTTCTTTCTTTCACGTATTTGTGTTTCATTCCAACCTTTTCATGTTCCCCCTTAACTGATGCGTCTTTTTCTTCCATCATCTTATCAAGATGTTCTTTCCCCATAGATTATCATGAATCAAGATTAAAAGCACTTGTTGAACTTTGGATCAATGGGTGAGGAAAAGAAGGATAATAATAGGGAAATGACGATAAGGTGAGACATATGAAAGAAAGAAATAATGAGGCACAAATGTCAAACTCATAAATAGAAAATCAGAATATCGGGCTAAAGATCAAGCCTGCCATAGGAGAAAGAATGAACATTTCATAGCTCAATAATTCGGCAACTTAGGATTATAAAAGCTCATTAGTTCGGTAACTTAGGATCATGACATTAGGACAGCATCATTAGACCATTACGAGTCCTTTTTATATCACGTAGACCTTTACTCACAAAGCTTCACAAAGACATGCATCAACACTCTAATTAACATATTTAAAGAAGGACAACAAGCATAATACTCAACTAATTTCCAGAAATTAATCCCAAAGCCATAAATTATCTTGTAAAATATTCATCCATGAAATTCAACAAAATTACTTTGATCACACAATTGTGGTATGCTTAACAAACTGTTTTTCAAACCACTTACCAACATCACATTCTCTATGGAGTGTGTTAGGGATTTGCTTCGACGTTTCCAATACCACTTATTTCTCCCTTTTTGTTGTCGCCAAATGTAACACAACCTCCATGGTAGGCTACTAGTGAGAGGAATTGAGATTTATCACCAGTCATATGTCTTGAGCAGCCACTATGGAGATACCATAAGCTGCTTCCTCTCACGTTTGCCTGCAAAAAGATCACTTGTTAGTTTTAGGAACCCAAATCTGTTTGGCTCCTTTTTTCTTTCGTTGAGCTTCTAACAAGTCTTTTCTAACCCATATTTGAGTTACATACTTTACATTTTTCGCAACACTCTTTTTCTTGACATTACAATTATCCATAAGATGTCCATTCTTTCCACGAAGTTGCAAATTAAATATTCGGGTAGATCGACATATTTTCTTTTACGAAAGTCTTTTTCAAAATTTTTGGCACTTCGTGCCTCGGGTCCGTATATCCTAAACCTATTATGTTTTGATTGCTAGTTGTATTGGAGATATAGTCTAAGGCTTTTTGACCATCTAACCATTTTTCATACATTTTCCGAGCAATAGTCAATTGTGATTCTAAGAATTCAACAGAATTGTTTAGATCGCTATTTCTTTTTCTCAAAATTTCCAAATCTCTTTTAACTTTATCAAGTTCATCACTTAACTTAGCATCATGAGGTAGCATAAGTGGAACAATTCTAGATCTTTGTCTTGATTCTTTCAACTCGGTTAACCCACTGTTTTAACGATTCAATTTGATTTTCAAGATCCGAATTTTTAGCCTCTAGCACAGTTTATGGCACAGTGTTATTAACAACTTCTTTTGCGAGAGACTTTTCGTACCTTAAAGCATTTAACTCAACATTTTTCTCTTCAACGGTTTTTTCAAGTTCATCAGTCTTCTTCATCAGTTCTTTACAGTCCTTTAATAAATCCTTATATTCCAATTCCAATCCAATCTTTTTCTTAGTTAAATTTTTTACTTCCTTTTTCATGATTAAAAAATCATCATTCATTTCTTGACAATCATCAATGATATTTCCAAGCAAAGTAACAAGTTGGTTTTTTGAAAGAAGATGTATTGAAGGTTTTAGAGAAAGAAGACTTACCTCACTGTCTTCGGTTTCATCTTGGGAGTTCGAACTTTTCGCCATTAGACACAAGTGAGAGTCGTCCTGCATGTTCATGACTTCTATTCTCTAGGGATGAGCCTTTCGAGAATAGCTCGCGCTCCGATACCACTTATTGGAACACAAGGTGACACTTAAGAAGGGGGGTTGAATTGAGTGGCTAAATCTAATCGATTTTCGCAAAAACACCCTTATGCCACAGTGCCGTGCACTGTGTTATTCACTCGTAAAATCTCCGATTTATGTTTTTGTTCAACCGAAAATGAATCAAACAATAAAACAATGAAATCAAATAATAAAACACTGGAATTTAACGTGGTTCAATCTCACCTCTGAGATCTACGTCCACACAAACTACTCTTTTATTATTTGAATCGTAAAATATCAAACTCTTGATAAAATTCGATTCCCCCACTACTAACTCTAGTAGTGCTCCCCAACACTTAACCCTAAGTGTTGCTACTCTCCTATAATATAAGAATTACGTAAAGAAAGATTCCTCAAAGACGTGCTTCTTATTCAAGCAAATAGAGGATCGTTACAAGCTTTGTTTAGAAACCTTAACTTACTAGAACTCGTGCCGTACACCGTGCTCGGGAGTCCGTTTTCGGCTCTCAAAATCTTTATCTCTCCAAATCGAAAACGTCGTCTTGTATATTGATATCTATCCCCTATATATCTTAGTGAACCGAATAAAAATCCTTCTCCAAGATGTATTATCTTTTTGAACAATTTTTATTCCTAAAATAAAGGGATAAAATTCTTTTCCTATTCAAAAACCAATTTTATCTTTTATAAAAACGATTTTTCTTTTCCTTATAAGATAAGGATATCTCCATATCTTATATTAACTAGATCAACTCTTAAATCAGTTTTTTTATCAAACAAACTTTATCACATTTAAAAATCAGTTTTTATCCTTCTTATTAAAATTCTTTAAAACGTTCTTATGATGTTTTTTCCGAAAGGAAAAAACTTTTATCTTTATATACAAAACGTTTTATCAAAATCGGTTTTTATAAAATCCTTTTTATTTTAAAACTAAACTTCCCTTTTATATAGATATATGAAATTAATATGATTATCTATTTTCTTAACTCTAAGAAAATAATAACCATTCTAATTTCACATTTCTATTTATAGCACAAAGTTCTAATATGTTAATTACATTGCATAAACATGAATAAGAACATAACTAGATCTAAGCTTCCATATCTTCAAGTTCTTGATCTTTCATGAACATCCAATCTTGATAGCTTTCTTAGATCATTGTTACATACATACATGTTATAGCATAAAGCGTTTATCATCATCAAAACAACATTGACTTAGTCACAACAAATTCCCCCTTTTTGATGATGACAAACAAATAATACTTCCCCCTCAAAATATGCACCATTAATCACATTAGGGAAAAAAAACTCAACATCATTCACAAGTAACATGGTAATCAATTCATTAGTCTAAGTATTATACCCATCTTCCCCCTTTTGACATTATCAAAAAGGAGAGCATCAACATGTTTCGCGAGTCAAAGTGAGATATAGTCGGCAAAATAATGCAAGTAGCTCAAGCAATAAATACTAATGATCTTTGGTGCTATGTCATAATCCATCTCACAATCCGAAGTTATTAAGCAAAAAATAATCCAACTCACAATCCGAAATTATGAAGCAAGAAATAATCATGAAGGATCATGGCTGATAGCTAAGAAAGTAAGATAAAGAAAAGTTATGCAAGCTTGAAGATTTGAAATCGCAATTGGCTCAACAAGTGCTTAAACCTTTCTTTAAAGATTTTCAACTTCCGCAAATAAGCATCATAGGACTTTCTTCACTGTGGCACTGTGTGTGTTTCTGTGCCAGTGAACAATCTATTCCCTTCCAAATATAACTAATCTTCGGAATACTGGAATCCAAATTGATGATCTTCAAAACTTTGATAATTTTCTTCACATTTGAATTGAACTCTAGGACTTATCTAAAATAAGTGTCTTACTTTTCTTTTCTTTTCTTTTCTTTTCTTTTTTTTTTTTTATGAAGGAAAAGCAGACCATACAATATTACTAGAGTCAATCAATAAGAGATCAAAGATAATAAGTTAATTCGGACCTCATTTTCTTTTGATGCATCTCGGCACCGTGCCTTGCACGGTGTGAATCGCATACCTTTCATTCTTTCACGTATTTGTGTTTCATTCCAACCTTTTCATGTTCCCCCTTAACTGATGCGTCTTTTTCTTCCATCATCTTATCAAGATGTTCTTTCCCCATAGATTATCATGAATCAAGATTAAAAGCACTTGTTGAACTTTGGATCAATGGGTGAGGAAAAGAAGGATAATAATAGGGAAATGACGATAAGGTGAGACATATGAAAGAAAGAAATAATGAGGCACAAATGTCAAACTCATAAATAGAAAATCGAATATCGGGCTAAAGATCAAGCCTCGCCATAGGAGAAAGAATGAACATTTTTGAGCTCAATAATTCGGCAACTTAGGATTATAAAAGCTCATTAGTTCTAAGCAACTTAGGATCATGACATTAGGACAGCATCATTAGACCATTACGAGTCCTTTTTATATCACGTAGACCTTTACTCACAAAGCTTCACAAAGACATGCATCAACACTCTAATTAACATATTTAAAGAAGGACAACAAGCATAATACTCAACTAATTTCCGTAAATTAATCCCAAAGCCATAAATTATCTTGTAAAATATTCATGCATGAAATTCAACAAAATTACTTTGATCACACAATTGTGGTATGCTTAACAAACTGTTTTTCAAACCACTTACCAACATCACATTCTCTATGGAGTGTGTTAGGGATTTGCCGACGTTTCCAATACCACTTATTTCTCCCTTTTTGTTGTCGCCAAATGTAACACAACATCCATGGTAGGCTACTAGTGAGAGGAATTGAGATTTATCACCAGTCATATGTCTTGAGCAGCCACTATGGAGATACCATAGGCTGCTTCCTCTCACGTTTGCCTGCAAAAAGATCACTTGTTAGTTTTAGGAACCCAAATCTGTTTGGCTCCCTTTTTCTTTCGTTGAGCTTCTAACAAGTCTTTTCTAACCCATATTTGAGTTACATACTTTACATTTTTCGCAACACTCTTTTTCTTGACATTACAATTATCCATAAGATGTCCATTCTTTCCACAGAAGTTGCAAATCAAATATTCAGGTAGATCGACATATTTTCTTTTACGAAAGTCTCTTTCAAAATTTTTGGCACTGTGCCTCTGGTCTGTATATCCTAAACCTATTCTGTTTTGATGGCTAGTTGTATTGGAGATATAGTCTAAGGCTTTTTGACCATCTAACCATTTTTCATACATTTTTCGAGCAATAGTCAATTGTGATTCTAAGAATTCAACAGAAGTGTTTAGATCGCTATTTCTTTTTCTCAAAATTTCCAAATCTCTTTTAACTTTATCAAGTTCATCACTTAACTTAGCATCATGAGGTAGCATAAGTGGAACAATTCTAGATCTTTGTCTTGATTCTTTCAACTCAGTTAACTAATGTTTTAACGATTCAATTTGATTTTCAAGATCCGAATTTTTAGCCTCTAGCACAAGTTGTATGGCACGGTGTTATTAACAACTTCTTTTGCGAGAGACTTTTCGTACCTTAAAGCATTTAACTCAACATTTTTCTCTTCAACGGTTTTTTCAAGTTCATCGAGTCTTCTTCATCGGTTCTTTACAGTCCTTTAATAAATCCTTATATTCCAATTCCAATCCAATCTTTTTCTTAGTTAAATTTTTTACTTCCTTTTTCATGATTGAAAAATCATCATTCATTTCTTGACAATCATCAATGATATTTCCAAGCAAAGTAACAAGTTGGTTTTTTGAAAGAAGATGTATTGAAGGTTTTAGAAAAAGAAGACTTACCTCACTGTCTTCAGTTTCATCTTGGGAGTTCGAACTTTTCGCCATTAGACACAAGTGAGAGTCGTCCCCGCATGTTCATGACTTCTATTCTCTAGGGATGAGCCTTTCGAGAATAGCCCTCGCTCTCGATACCACTTATTGGAACACAAGGTGACACTTAAGAAGGGGGGGTTGAATTGAGTGGCTAAATCTAATCGATTTTCGCAAAAACACCCTTATGCCACAAGTCGTGCACTCGTGTTATTCACTCGTAAAATCTCCGATTTATGTTTTTGCTCAACCGAAAATGAATCAAACAATAAAACAATGAAATCAAATAATAAAACACTGGAATTTAACGTGGTTCAATCTCACCTCTGAGATCTACGTCCACACAAACTACTCTTTTATTATTTGAATCGTAAAATATCAAACTCTTGATAAAATTCGATTCCCCCACTACTAACTCTAGTAGTGCTCCCCAACACTTAACCCTAAGTGTTGCTACTCTCCTATAATATAAGAATTACGTAAAGAAAGATTCCTCAAAGACGTGCTTCTTATTCAAGCAAATAGAGGATCGTTACAAGCTTTGTTTAGAAACCTTAACTTACTAGAACTTGTGCCGTACACCGTGTGCTCGGGAGTCCGTTTTCGCCTCTCAAAATCTTTATCTCTCCAAATCTCGAAAACGTCGTCTTGTATATTGATATCTATCCCCTATATATCTTAGTGAACCGAATAAAAATCCTTCTCCAAGATGTATTATCTTTTTGAACAATTTTTATTCCTAAAATAAAGGGATAAAATTCGTTTCCTATTCAAAAACCAATTTTATCTTTTATAAAAACCGATTTTTCTTTTTCCTTATAAGATAAGGATTTCTCCATATCTTATATTAACTAGATCAACTCTTAAATCGGCTTTTTTATCAAACAAACTTTATCACATTTAAAAATCAGTTTTTATCCTTCTTATTAAAATTCTTTAAAACGTTCTTATGATGTTTTTTCCGAAAGAAAAAAACTTTTTATCTTTTATATACAAAACGTTTTATCAAAATCGGTTTTTATAAAATCCTTTTTATTTTTAAACTAATCTTCCCTTTTTATATAGATATATGAAATTAATATGATTATCTATTTTCTTAACTCTAAGAAAATAATAACCATTCTAATTTCACATTTCTATTTATAGCACAAAGTTCTAATATGTTAATTACATTGCATAAACATGACTAAGAACATAACTAGACCTAAGCTTCCATATCTTCAAGTTCTTGATCTTTCATGAACATCCAATCTTGATAGCTTTCTTAGATCACTGTTACATACATACATGTTATAGCATAAAGCGTTTATCATCATCAAAACAACATTGACTTAGTCACAACAAATTCCCCCTTTTTGATGATGACAAACAAATAATACTTCCCCCTCAAAATATGCACCATTAATCACATTAGGGAAAAATAACTCAACATCATTCACAAGTAACATGGTAACCAATTCATTAGTCTAAGTATTATACCCATCTTCCCCCTTTTGAAATTATCAAAAAGGAGAGCATCAACATGTTTCGTGAGTCAAAGTGAGATATAGTCTGCAAAATAATGCAAGTAGCTCAAGCAATAAATACTAATGATGCTGGTGCTATGTCATAATCCATCTCACAATCCGAAGTTATTAAGCAAAAAATAATCCAACTCACAATCCGAAATTATGAAGCAAGAAATAATCATGAAGGATCATGGCTGATAGCTAAGAAAGTAAGATAAAGAAAAGTTATGCAAGCTTGAAGATTTGAAATGGCAATTGGCAACAAGTGCTTAAACCTTTCTTTAAAGATTTTCAACTTCCGCAAATAAGCATCATAGGACTTTCTTCACTGTGGCACTGTGTGTGTTTCTGTGCCAGTGAACAATCTATTCACTTCCAAATATAACTAATCTTCGGAATACTGGAATCCAAATTGATGATCTTCAAAACTTTGATAATTTACTTTACATTTGAATTGAACTCTAGGACTTATCTAAAATAAGTGTCTTACTTTTCTATTCTTTTCTTTTCTTTTCTTTTTTTTTTTTATGAAGGAAAAGCAGACTATACAATATTATTAGAGTCAATCAATAAGAGATCAAAGATAATAAGTTAATTCGGACCTCATTTTCTTTTTGATGCATCTCCTGGCACTGTGCCTTGCACAGTGTGAATCAGTACCTTTCTTTCTTTCACGTATTTGTGTTTCATTCCAACCTTTTCATGTTCCCCCTTAACTGATGCGTCTTTTTCTTCCATCATCTTATCAAGATGTTCTTTCCCCATAGATTATCATGAATCAAGATTAAAAGCACTTGTTGAACTTTGGATAAATGGGTGAGGAAAAGAAGGATAATAATAGGGAAATGACGATAAGGTGAGACATATGAAAGAAAGAAATAATGAGGCACAAATGTCAAACTCATAAATAGAAAATCAGAATATCGGGCTAAAGATCAAGCCTGCCATAGGAGAAAGAATGAACATTTCATAGCTCAATAATTCGGCAACTTAGGATTATAAAAGCTCATTAGTTCGGTAACTTAGGATCATGACATTAGGACAAAGATCATTAGACCATTACGAGTCCTTTTTATATCACGTAGACCTTTACTCACAAAGCTTCACAAAGACATGCATCAACACTCTAATTAACATATTTAAAGAAGGACAACAAGCATAATACTCAACTAATTTCCGTAAATTAATCCCAAAGCCATAAATTATCTTGTAAAATATTCATCCATGAAATTCAACAAAATTACTTTGATCACACAATTGTGGTATGCTTAACAAACTGTTTTTCAAACCACTTACCAACATCACATTCTCTATGGAGTGTGTTAGGGATTTGCCGACGTTTCCAATACCACTTATTTCTCCCTTTTTGTTGTCGCCAAATGTAACACAACCTCCATGGTAGGCTACTAGTGAGAGGAATTGAGATTTATCACCAAGTCATATGTCTTGAGCAGCCACTATGGAGATACCATAAGTCGCTTCCTCTCACGTTTGCCTCGCAAAAAGATCACTTGTTAGTTTTAGGAACCCAAATCTGTTTGGCTCCTTTTTTCTTTCGTTGAGCTTCTAACAAGTCTTTTCTAACCCATATTTGAGTTACATACTTTACATTTTTCGCAACACTCTTTTTCTTGACATTACAATTATCCATAAGATGTCCATTCTTTCCACAGAAGTTGCAAATTAAATATTCAGGTAGATCGACATATTTTCTTTTACGAAAGTCTCTTTCAAAAAATTTTGGCACCGTGCCTCTCGGGTCCGTATATCCTAAACCTATTCTGTTTTGATTGCTAGTTGTATTGGAGATATAGTCTAAGGATTTTTGACCATCTAACCATTTTTCATACATTTTCCGAGCAATAGTCAATTGTGATTCTAAGAATTCAAATGGAATTGTTTAGATCGCTATTTCTTTTTCTCAAAATTTCCAAATCTCTTTTAACTTTATCAAGTTCATCACTTAACTTAGCATCATGAGGTAGCATAAGTGGAACAATTCTAGATCTTTGTCTTGATTCTTTCAACTCAGTTAACCACTGTTTTAACGATTCAATTTGATTTTCAAGATCCGAATTTTTAGCCTCTAGCACAGTGTATGGCACAGTGTTATTAACAACTTCTTTTGCGAGAGACTTTTTGTACCTTAAAGCATTTAACTCAACATTTTTCTCTTCAACGGTTTTTTCAAGTTCATCGGTCTTCTTCATCGTTCTTTTACGAGTCCTTTAATAAATCCTTATATTCCAATTCCAATCCAATCTTTTTCTTAGTTAAATTTTTTACTTCCTTTTTCATGATTAAAAAATCATCATTCATTTCTTGACAATCATCAATGATATTTCCAAGCAAAGTAACAAGTTGGTTTTTTGAAAGAAGATGTATTGAAGGTTTTAGAGAAAGAAGACTTACCTCACTGTCTTCGGTTTCATCTTGGGAGTTCGAACTTTTCGCCATTAGACACAAGTGAGAGTCGTCCCGCATGTTCATGACTTCTATTCTCTAGGGATGAGCCTTTCGAGAATAGCTCGCTTCCGATACCACTTATTGGAACACAAGGTGACACTTAAGAAGGGGGGGTTGAATTGAGTGGCTAAATCTAATCGATTTTCGCAAAAACACCCTTATGGCACAGGGCCGTGCACTGTGTTATTCACTCGTAAAATCTCCGATTTATGATTTTGCTCAACCGAAAATGAATCAAACAATAAAACAATGAAATCAAATAATAAAACACTGAAATTTAACGTGGTTCAATCTCACCTCTGAGATCTACGTCCACACAAACTACTCTTTTATTATTTGAATCGTAAAATATCAAACTCTTGATACAATTCGATTCCCCCACTACTAACTCTAGTAGTGCTCCCCAACACTTAACCCTAAGTGTTGCTACTCTCCTATAATATAAGAATTACGTAAAGAAAGATTCCTCAAAGACGTGCTTCTTATTCAAGCAAATAGAGGATCGTTACAAGCTTTGTATAGAAACCTTAACTTACTAGAATTGTGTGCCATACACTGTGCTCTGGGAGTCCGTTTTCAGCTCTCAAAATCTTTATCTCTCCAAATCTGAAAACGTCGTCTTGTATATTGATATCTATCCCCTATATATCTTAGTGAACTGAATAAAAATCCTTCTCAAAGATGTATTATCTTTTTGAACAATTTTTATTCCTAAAATAAAGGGATAAAATTCTTTTCCTATTCAAAAACCAATTTTATCTTTTATAAAAACTGATTTTTCTTTTCCTTATAAGATAAGGATTTCTCCATATCTTATATTAACTAGATCAACTCTTAAATCAGTTTTTTTATAAAACAAACTTTATCACATTTAAAAATCAGTTTTTCTCCTTATTATTAAATTTCTTTAAAACGTTCTTATGATGTTTTTTCCGAAAGGAAAAAACTTTTATCTTTTATATACAAAACGTTTTATCAAAATCAGTTTTTATAAAATCCTTTTTATTTTAAAACTAAACTTCCCTTTTTATATAGATATATGAAATTAATATGATTATCTATTTTCTTAACTCTAAGAAAATAATAACCATTCTAATTTCACATTTCTATTTATAGCACAAAGTTCTAATATGTTAATTACATTGCATAAACATGACTGAGAACATAACTAGACCTAAGCTTCCATATCTTCAAGTTCTTGATCTTTCATGAACATCCAATCTTGATAGCTTTCTTAGATCACTGTTACATACATACATGTTATAGCATAAAGCATTTATCATCATCAAAACAACATTGACTTAGTCACAACAAATTCCCCTTTTTTGATGATGACAAACAAATAATACTTCCCCCTCAAAATATGCACCATTAATCACATTAGGGAAAAATAACTCAACATTATTCACAAGTAACATGGTAACCAATTCATTAGTCTAAGTATTATACCCATCTTCCCCCTTTTGACATTATCAAAAAGAAGAGCATCAACATATTTCGTGAGTCAAAGTGAGATATAGTCAGCAAAATAATGCAAGTAGCTCAAGCAATAAATACTAATGATGCTGGTGCTATGTCATAATCCATCTCACAATCCGAAGTCATTAACCAAAAAATAATCCAACTCACAATCCGAAAATTATGAAGTAAGAAATAATCATGAAGGATCATGGCTGATAGCTAAGAAAGTAAGATAAAGAAAAGTTATGCAAGCTTGAAGATTTGAAATGACAATTGGCTCAACAAGTGCTTAAACCTTTCTTTAAAGATTTTCAACTTCCGCAAATAAGCATCATAGGACTTTCTTCACCGTGGCACCGTGTGTGTTTTCGTGCCGTTGAACAATCTATTCCCTTCCAAATATAACTAATCTTCGAATACCGGAATCCAAATTGATGATCTTCAAAACTTTGATAATTTTCTTCACATTTGAATTGAACTCTAGGACTTATCTAAAATAAGTGTCTTACTTTTCTTTTCTTTTCTTTTCTTTTTTTTTTTTTTTATGAAGGAAAAGCAGGACCATATAATATTACTAGAGTCAATCAATAAGAGATCAAAGATAATAAGTTAATTCGGACCTCATTTTCTTTTTTTATGCATCTCCCGGCACCGTGCCTTGCACGGTGTGAATCGCACCTTTCATTCTTTCACGTATTTGTGTTTCATTCCAACCTTTTCATGTTCCCCCTTAACTGATGCGTCTTTTTCTTCCATCATCTTATCAAGATGTTCTTTCCCCATAGATTATCATGAATCAAGATTAAAAGCACTTGTTGAACTTTGGATCAATGGGTGAGGAAAAGAAGGATAATAATAGGGAAATGACGATAAGGTGAGACATATGAAAGAAAGAAATAATGAGGCACAAATGTCAAACTCATAAATAGAAAATCAGAATATCGGGCTAAAGATCAAGCCTGCCATAGGAGAAAGAATGAACATTTCATAGCTCAATAATTCGGTAACTTAGGATTATAAAAGCTCATTAGTTCGGCAACTTAGGATCATGACATTAGGACAGCATCATTAGACCATTACGAGTCCTTTTTATATCACGTAGACCTTTACTCACAAAGCTTCCCAAAGACATGCATCAACACTCTAATTAACATATTTAAAGAAGGACAACAAGCATAATACTCAACTAATTTCCGTAAATTAATCCCAAAGCCATAAATTATCTTGTAAAATATTCATGCATGAAATTCAACAAAATTACTTTGATCACACAATTGTGGTATGCTTAACAAACTGTTTTTCAAACCACTTACCAACATCACATTCTCTATGGAGTGTGTTAGGGATTTGCCGACGTTTCCAATACCACTTATTTCTCCCTTTTTGTTGTCGCCAAATGTAACACAACCTCCATGGTAGGCTACTAGTGAGAGGAATTGAGATTTATCACCGAATATATGTCTTGAGCACCACTATGGAGATACCATAGGTCGCTTCCTCTCATGTTTGCTCGCAAAAAGATCACTTGTTAGTTTTAGGAACCCAAATCTGTTTGGCTCCCTTTTTCTTTCGTTGAGCTTCTAACAAGTCTTTTCTAACCCATATTTGAGTTACATACTTTACATTTTTCGCAACACTCTTTTTCTTGACATTACAATTATCCATAAGATGTCCATTCTTTCCACAGAAGTTGCAAATCAAATATTTAGGTAGATCGACATATTTTCCTTTACGAAAGTCTCTTTTAAAAATTTTGGCACTGTGCCTCTGGTCTGTATATCCTAAACCAATTTCGTTTCGATTGCTATTTGTATTGGAGATATAGTCTAAGGCTTTTTGACCATCTAACCATTTTTCATACATTTTCCGAGCAATAGTCAATTGTGATTCTAAGAATTCAACAGAAGTGTTTAGATCGCTATTTCTTTTTCTCAAAATTTCCAAATCTCTTTTAACTTTATCAAGTTCATCACTTAACTTAGCATCATGAGGTAGCATAAGTGGAACAACTCTAGATCTTTGTCTTGATTCTTTCAACTCAGTTAACTCATGTTTTAACGATTCAATTTGATTTTCAAGATCCGAATTTTTAGCCTCTAGCACAATGTATGGCACAGTGTTATTAACAACTTCTTTTGCGAGAGACTTTTCGTACCTTAAAGCATTTAACTCAACATTTTTCTCTTCAACGGTTTTTTGAAGTTCATCAGTCTTCTTCATCAGTTCTTTACAGTCCTTTAATAAATCCTTATATTCCAATTCCAACCCAATCTTTTGCTTAGTTAAATTTTTTACTTTCTTTTTCATGACTGAAAAATCATCATTCATTTCTTGACAATCATCAATGATATTTCCAAGCAAAGTAACAAGTTGGTTTTTTGGAAGAAGATGTATTGAAAGTTTTAGAGAAAGAAGACTTACCTCACTGTCTTCAGTTTCATCTTGGGAGTTCGAACTTTTCGCCATTTGACACAAGTGAGAGTCGTCCTGCATGTTCATGACTTCTATTCTCTAGGGATGAGCCTTTCGAGAATAGCCTGCTCTGATACCACTTATTGGAACACAAGGTGACACTCAAGAAGAGGGGGTTGAATTGAGTGGCTAAATCTAATCGATTTTCGCAAAAACACTCTTATGGCACAGTGTCGTGCACTGTGTTATTCACTCGTAAAATCTCCGATTTATGTTTTTGCTCAACCGAAAATGAATCAAACAATAAAACAATGAAATCAAATAATAAAACACTGGAATTTAACGTGGTTCAATCTCACCTCTGAGATCTACGTCCACACAAACTACTCTTTTATTATTTGAATCGTAAAATATCAAACTCTTGATACAATTCGATTCCCCCACTACTAACTCTAGTAGTGCTCCCCAACACTTAACCCTAAGTGTTGCTACTCTCCTATAATATAAGAATTACAGAAAGAAAGATTCCTCAAAGACGTGCTTCTTATTCAAGCAAATAGAGGATCGTTACAAGCTTTGTTTAGAAACCTTAAATTACTAGAATTGTGTGCCGAAACTGTGCTCTGGGAGTCCGTTTTCAGCTCTCAAAATCTTTATCTCTCCAAATCTGAAAACGTTGTCTTGTATATTGATATCTATCCCCTATATATCTTAGTGAACTGAATAAAAATCCTTCTCCAAGATGTATTATCTTTTTGAACAATTTTTATTCCTAAAATAAAGGGATAAAATTCTTTTCCAATTTAAAAACCAATTTTATCTTTTATAAAAACTGATTTTTCTTTTCCTTATAAGATAAGGATTTCTCCATATCTTATATTAACTAGATCAACTCATAAATCAGTTTTTTTATCAAACAAACTTTATCACATTTAAAAATCAGTTTTTCTCCTTCTTATTAAATTTCTTTAAAATGTTCTTATGATGTTTTTTCCGAAAGAAAAAAACTTTTATCTTTTATATACAAAACGTTTTATCAAAATCAGTTTTTATAAAATCCTTTTTATTTTAAAACTAAACTTCCCTTTTTATATAGATATATGAAATTAATATGATTATCTATTTTCTTAACTCTAAGAAAATAATAACCATTCTAATTTCACATTTCTATTTATAGCACAAAGTTCTAATATGTTAATTACATTGCATAAACATGACTAAGAACATAACTAGACCTAAGCTTCCATATCTTCAAGTTCTTGATCTTTCATGAACATCCAATCTTGATAGCTTTCTTAGATCACTGTTACATACATACATGTTATAGCATAAAGAGTTTATCATCATCAAAACAACATTGACTTAGTCACAACAAATTCCCCCTTTTTGATGATGACAAACAAATAATACTTCCCCCTCAAAATATGCACCATTAATCACATTAGGGAAAAATAACTCAACATTATTCACAAGTAACATGGTAACCAATTCATTAGTCTAAGTATTATACCCATCTTCCCCCTTTTGACATTATCAAAAAGGAGAGCATCAACATGTTTCGTGAGTCAAAGTGAGATATAGTCAGCAAAATAATGCAAGTAACTCAAGCAATAAATACTAATGATGCTGGTGCTATGTCATAATCCATCTCACAATCCGAAGTCATTAAGCAAAAAATAATCCAACTCACAATCCGAAAATTATGAAGCAAGAAATAATCATGAAGGATCATGGCTGATAGCTAAGAAAGTAAGATAAAGAAAAGTTATGCAAGCTTGAAGATTTGAAATGACAATTGGCTCAACAAGTGCTTAAACCTTTCTTTAAAGATTTTCAACTTCCGCAAATAAGCATCATAGGACTTTCTTCACTCGTGGCACTCGTGTGTGTTTCGTGCCGGTGAACAATCTATTCCCTTCCAAATATAACTAATCTTCGAATACTCGGAATCCAAATTGATGATCTTCAAAACTTTGATAATTTTCTTCACATTTGAATTGAACTCTAGGACTTATCTAAAATAAGTGTCTTACTTTTCTTTTCTTTTCTTTTCTTTTCTTTTTTTTTTTTATGAAGGAAAAGCATACCATACAATATTACTAGAGTCAATCAATAAGCGATCAAAGATAATAAGTTAATTCGGACCTCATTTTCTTTTTTATGCATCTCCTGGCACTGTGCCTTGCATAGTGTGAATCAGTACCTTTCATTCTTTCACGTATTTGTGTTTCATTCCAACCTTTTCATGTTCCCCTTAATCGATGCGTCTTTTTCTTCCATCATCTTATCAAGATGTTCTTTCCCCATAGATTATCATGAATCAAGATTAAAAGCACTTGTTGAACTTTGGATCAATGGGTGAGGAAAAGAAGGATAATAATAGGGAAATGACGATAAGGTGAGACATATGGAAGAAAGAAATAATGAGGCACAAATGTCAAACTCATAAATAGAAAATCAGAATATCGGGCTAAAGATCAAGCCTGCCATAGGAGAAAGAATGAACATTTCATAGCTCAATAATTCGGCAGCTTAGGATTATAAAAGCTCATTAGTTCGGCAACTTAGGATCATGACATTAGGACAGCATCATTAGACCATTACGAGTCCTTTTTATATCACGTAGACCTTTACTCACAAAGCTTCACAAAGACATGCATCAACACTCTAATTAACATATTTAAAGAAGGACAACAAGCATAATACTCAACTAATTTCCAGAAATTAATCCCAAAGCCATAAATTATCTTGTAAAATATTCATGCATGAAATTCAACAAAATTACTTTGATCACACAATTGTGGTATGCTTAACAAACTGTTTTTCAAACCACTTACCAACATCACATTCTCTATGGAGTGTGTTAGGGATTTGCCGACATTTCCAATACCACTTATTTCTCCCTTTTTGTTGTCGCCAAATGTAACACAACCTCCATGGTAGGCTACTAGTGAGAGGAATTGAGATTTATCACCAGTCATATGTCTTGAGCAGCCACTATGGAGATACCATAGGCTGCTTCCTCTCATGTTTGCCTGCAAAAAGATCACTTGTTAGTTTTAGGAACCCAAATCTGTTTGGCTCCCTTTTTCTTTCGTTGAGCTTCTAACAAGTCTTTTCTAACCCATATTTGAGTTACATACTTTACATTTTTTGCAACACTCTTTTTCTTGACATTACAATTATCCATAAGATGTCCATTCTTTCCACAGAAGTTGCAAATCAAATATTTAGGTAGATCGACATATTTTCCTTTACGAAAGTCTCTTTCAAAAATTTTGGCACTGTGCCTTACACTGTGCCTCTGGTCTGTATATCCTAAACCAATTTCGTTTCGATTGCTATTTGTATTGGAGATATAGTCTAAGGCTTTTTGACCATCTAACCATTTTTCATACATTTTCCGAGCAATAGTCAATTGTGATTCTAAGAATTCAACAGAAGTGTTTAGATCGCTATTTCTTTTTCTCAAAATTTCCAAATCTCTTTTAACTTTATCAAGTTCATCACTTAACTTAGCATCATGATGTAGCATAAGTGGAACAATTCTAGATCTTTGTCTTGATTCTTTCAACTCAGTTAACTCATGTTTTAACGATTCAATTTGATTTTCAAGATCCGAATTTTTAGCCTCTAGCACAGTGTATGGTACAGTGTTATTAACAACTTCTTTTGCGAGAGACTTTTCGTACCTTAAAGCATTTAACTCAACATTTTTCTCTTCAACGGTTTTTCCAAGTTCATCAGTCTTCTTCATCAGTTCTTTACAGTCCTTTAATAAATCCTTATATTCCAATTCCAATCCAATCTTTTTCTTAGTTAAATTTTTTACTTCCTTTTTCATGATTGAAAAATCATCATTCATTTCTTGACAATCATCAATGATATTTCCAAGCAAAGTAACAAGTTGGTTTTTTGAAAGAAGATGTATTGAAGGTTTTAGAGAAAGAAGACTTACCTCACTGTCTTCAGTTTCATCTTGGGAGTTCGAACTTTTCGCCATTAGACACAAGTGAGAGTCGTCCTGCATGTTCATGACTTATATTCTCTAGGGATGAGCCTTTCGAGAATAGCCTGCTCTGATACCACTTATTGGAACACAAGGTGACACTCAAGAAGGGGGGGTTGAATTGAGTGGCTAAATCTAATCGATTTTCGCAAAAACACCCTTATGGCACAGTGCCGTGCACTGTGTTATTCACTCGTAAAATCTCCGATTTATGTTTTTGCTCAACCGAAAATGAATCAAACAATAAAACAATGAAATCAAATAATATAACACTGGAATTTAACGTGGTTCAATCTCACCTCTGAGATCTACGTCCACACAAACTACTCTTTTATTATTTGAATCGTAAAATATCAAACTCTTGATACAATTCGATTCCCCCACTACTAACTCTAGTAGTGCTCCCCAAAACTTAACCCTAAGTGTTGCTACTCTCCTATAATATAAGAATTACAGAAAGAAAGATTCCTCAAAGACGTGCTTCTTATTCAAGCAAATAGAGGATCGTTACAAGCTTTGTTTAGAAACCTTAACTTACTAGAACTCTGTGTCGTACACTGTGCTCTGGGAGTCCGTTTTCAGCTCTCAAAATCTTTCTCTCCAAATCTGAAAACGTCGTCTTGTATATTGATATATATCCCCTATATATCTTAGTGAACTGAATAAAAATCCTTCTCCAAGATGTATTATCTTTTTGAACAATTTTTATTCCTAAAATAAAGGGATAAAATTCTTTTCCTATTCAAAAACCAATTTTATCTTTTATAAAAACTGATTTTTCTTTTCCTTATAAGATAAGGATTTCTCCATATCTTATATTAACTAGATCAACTCTTAAATCAGTTCTTTTATCAAACAAACTTTATCACATTTAAAAATCAGTTTTTCTCCTTCTTATTAAATTTCTTTAAAACGTTCTTATGATGTTTTTTCTGAAAGAAAAAAACTTTTATCTTTTATATACAAAACGTTTTATCAAAATCAGTTTTTATAAAATCCTTTTTATTTTAAAACTAAACTTCCCTTTTTATATAGATATATGAAATTAATATGATTATCTATTTTCTTAACTCTAAGAAAATAATAACCATTCTAATTTCACATTTCTATTTATAGCACAAAGTTCTAATATGTTAATTACATTGCATAAACATGACTAAGAACATAACTAGACCTAAGCTTCCATATCTTCAAGTTCTTGATCTTTCATGAACATCCAATCTTGATAGCTTTCTTAGATCACTGTTACATACATACATGTTATAGCATAAAGCGTTTATCATCATCAAAACAACATTGACTTAGTCACAACATAGGTTTTGTTTCCGCTGCGAATAAATGTAAATTCGAGGTTTGTTAAGTGTTGATTGTGTTTTGTGTATCTTAAGTGTGATTAGCTAGCAGCTCGGAAGTGCGAGCTATTACAGCCCGATCGGGCGAGACTGCCCGATTCCATCGGGCGCCCTGCTTCCAAGCCCCTACTAAGACGTTCGACCCCGCCCGGTCGGGCGGCACTGCCCGACTCGATCGGGCGAGCCTGCGTGACAGTCATTTGACGAACTTCCAGCTTCACGCAACCTCATCTCCACACCCAGTGGCGGAGCCACTAAGTCACAAGGGGTAGCACCTGCTACCCCTGATTTTTTTGAAAAAATTGAGTTTTTTTTTTAATGAAAACCAAGAGGTGGAAAGCTTGAGTGCTTGACTGGTGGTTTCTCTCTCCTCGCCTTCTCTCTTTCTCTCTTCTCACTCAAGTGCCTTTCTTCGTCTAAAATTATGCCGTTGCGGCCCGGTGGCCACCGCTAGTGTCTCTAAAAACTCAAGTCGCGGCTTGACCGGGTGGATGCTTGGAGCGGCGCAGCGTGCCGCACATGGCGGTGGACGGTGGTGATTAGCCGGAAGGAATTGTCTCCACTAGCGGTCTCCTGGATTGGCACTGTTGGTCTACCGACTGCCAGGTGAATACTTGGTTCATGCAGGGGGAGTTAATAATGATATTGTAGTTGTGTTATTAAGGGAAAATAAAGGGTAAGCTACAAGATTGAAAAAGCAACAAATCAGGAGGAAAGGTTAAAGAAAGACAAGCTTGATAATAAATCATGAATGATAGTAAATAATAATTATTTTAAATTTCTTACTTCTTTTTTCAGCTAATGTTAATTCTTTTTTTGTTAAGTTGTAGTTATGACTTAGGTAATATGTCCTTTGCAAGACTTAGAAGAATATTTTACACTTCTATTTTTAAAGGAATTTGATTCTAACAATTTTTTTGTGTGTAAATTGCTTGTTTTGGGCTATTACCCTTCTCAAATCCATGAATTATGATTTATGCCTTGTGGGATCTATGAATTGTAGGAATTTATAAATTTGTGGACTTATGGTATTTGAATGGTGAATTGTGGAATATGGATTTAGAGTTGTTACTTGTGAATTGTGTCAATTGATAAGTGAATTCTTGAGAAATATTTATTTTCAAATGTCAAATTTGATGCGATTGTAAATCAATTCTAAAATTTGTGAACACGTCGTGAACAATCGTAATTTTCTTTTATTAAAGTACTTTAGAGTTTTATTTGGATTTTGTTGCATTCTGAATTAGTTTTTTTTTGTATTCGATGGTATCACAAAATTGCGCTACCCCTGACTCTAAATCCTGGATCCGCCACTGTCCACACCATACATACATATTGAGCCCCATATGACACCATATGCCCAACATTATTGCCAACATATAAAATGAGGGAAAAAATAACATCATCAAGTTCATTAAAATGTACATTTGATTGTAGTTTTGACATTGTATATTAAATAATAAAAAATATAATTCATATTGTAGCGTTGATTATTATAGGGTTAAAAATATACATTATATCTTAATTTTGAACAGCGTTAAATTCTAAGGACTCCCAATATCATTTCCCAAGAATCTTATGTATTTGGGTTCCCCTATCAAAAATCAAAAGAGTTTCTTTTTGGACTTAATGTGCAATTTATTAAAATGGATGTTCATTTTTTGTGCAGAGTCTTATATCCTCGTGCACGAGAGATTGTTTATCAAAAATGATATAATAAACTGTCACATATTTGACATAATAACTAAAATATATTCTCTATCAATAACATACATTTCATTAAAATTAATGATAATAAGAACACATAAACATCACCAGTTCAACCAGTTCGATAATCAACCATCATCATACAAAAATTAAAACACATAGATTTCAACATAGTATTAAAAAAAAAACATAACTTCACCACCAACCATAGACAGCTTGAGAGCAAGTATTCTTAATCCACCTAAAACTCTTCCTAAAAGAGCCTTTCATTTTGCCTTCAACAGCATAAACTTTATAACTAGCAACCCTTTTCTTCCTTTGAAGCTCCGGATCACTCAAACTCCAACTTTTTGCTGATGATGATGAATTATTATATGAACAAGATGATGATGATGAAGTATTAGTTGATCCTAATCCTCTGTTTTTCTTCTGATTATTATTATAATTACCTTTTAAATCTTTTGTTGAAGGTTGAGGATGAACTTGCATATAATTTGAAGCATAAGATGTGCTATAAGACCTGAGATCTTGCATGCTTGTTGGTAATGGTGGGCCCCCTGAATTTCCATTGTTGTTGTTATTCTTGTAACTCTCCATTTGCATTCTTCCTTCTCTGCATGACATCGATCTCAAATTCTCCATTTTTCTTTTGATTTTTTTTTTAAAAAAAGATAGAATTTTTTTAAAAAATTTTATGATGGGATTTGAGGGAAAGTTGAAGAGAAGAGATTGTACTAGTAGTAGAAGAAATGGGTTTGTTTTATTTTAAGTTTTTAAAGATTTTTTGTTTATGATTTTTGGGTATGTGGATTTGTTTTGGTGTTGGTATTGATGTTGGTGGGGATTTTTGGGAGTATTAATTATGGATCATCATAAATTGGGAACAGTTGCTCAAGTGCTGGCTTTATTTGTTTATTTATGGGAATTGTATTTTTGTTGGAGTTAGTACTTTTTGCAATAAATTCTGGTTCGTGTAGGTGTAATTTGAGATTCAATAGTTGGTGTTTCAAGGAGTCCTGATAAATCCATATCAGATATGGGTAACTTTGCCCATATCAAGGGTAAGTTTGTCAATTCAAGTGATTTAGTAAGATGGGAATGTAAAAGCATGGGAATGAACTATTCCCTCTCATTCCATAAGCTAGTTTAATAATAATTTTCAAAATTGTGCCATCTCTCTCTCCAAACCTCACTCTGCCATCCTCTCTCCAAACCTCACTCTTCAACCTCATCTCTTCAACCCCGCCATCCTCTCTCCAAACCCACCGTTTGATGCCGGAAAATTCACCGGAAGAGGCGGAGAATTTAACGGTGGTTTTCGTGAATTGAAGGTATGTTTACTTACTTGAAAATTGCGTGGGTTTACATCATGAAATTTCGTGGGTTTTGTTAAATTTCGTGGGTTTAATTCATGAAATTTCGTGGGTTTTGTTAAATTTCGTGGGTTTTGTTAAATTTCGTGGGTCTAATTCATGAAAATTGCATGTGTTTTGTTAAATTTTCGTGGGTTTAATTCATGAAATTTCGTGGGTTTTGTTAAATTTCGTGGGTTTAATTCATGAAATTTCGTGTCTTTTCCATTCGTGGGTTTTATGGTGGTGTTAGACCAAATTGAGTGGGTTTTATGCTCTGAAATTTGATACGAGTTCTTTGATGTCTTAATTTTTGTTCTCAAATTTGAGCAAACAACATGGAAAGGTGCAAGTAAGGATTCATGGCCGATTCTTATAATAGACTAAAAATTCGTATCAACAATGACAAGTTAATTCCTGGGAGCCTATGGTGACATGAGAATGGACCTAGGTAACATGTCAAATTCGTATCAACAATTCTAGATTTCAAGCATGTGGCACATTTGGCGTGTCAACAGAGGCATGTTATATTTTTCTAGATGGGTCTAATAGTTGATGATGTTGATGTGGAATTTTCGGTTGGGAGTTCTATTTCTTGGTACACGGTGTATTTTAGTCTGGAATTAGATTTCGGAAGGCTGTCTTGCAAGATATTAGTATCAGATATCTATTGTATAGACAAGCTTTTGTTGTTGTGTTACATATTTGAGTCGTACTTTAGCTCAAGGGAGTGGCATGTCTCTCATAATTTTACAACCTAACTTGGCCCTTGAATTTGAGAGCATGGTCTTAAATCTTGGATGCACTCGGGATCAAAGTAATGTTGGGGAACCATTTTTGTGCATAATGCGGATGGTTATATCTTGGCCACTTGTGACCTCAAAAACCTTAACAATGTGGTTGGTGGGCGATGCTTTGATGCGGACGAGATTTAACTCCATGCTTGAGAGTTTAGATTAATTCTGCAGTATAAGTAATGGTGGTCAGAGAATGAATGGCTTGATTCTTGTTCATGGAGACCTTAATTGAAGCTCTTGTATCATTTTGTGAGTGAGACTTCTAGCTTGGACATATTCACCATTTGTAGAACCTCAAGGAATCTGAACATACTAGGATTGGTTTTTCCCTATATTTATAATCCTTTTTTCTTCTCTTTTTTTTGTCTTCTTGTGTTTGTTCCTCACCAAGTATTTTGCTTGTATATGGTTGTCTATGTTGCTTGTGACTTACTTATATGAATTGGTTTTCCGAACAAAGACCACTCGAAGACTTGAATTGGTTTTCAAATTCATCTTATGAAGTTGATTTTTATCGGTTTATATTCTAGTTTATGAAATTAGTTTGTAGTATTTACTCAATAGTTTGTATAAATTTGATAGTTAGGGATTATTGTTAACATGTGAGTGAAATTATATGGGTATTTGGTTATTGTCTTTGAAATTATATGTCCCAAAAAAGCCACTACTTTTATCTTGCCAAACTCACACTCTTGTTTCAATAGGGCAATGAAGAGATCAAAAGTCTTGAAACAATGTAAAAAGAAGAAGAAGAAAACCAAGGTATAGTTGTTATTTAACCATGTTTACGAGCATATAACACGCCTTGGTGTTAGCATGTAAGTTGATTTCACTAAGCGTAGGTGGTAGGCTGAAGGAAGTTGGGAAAGTCCTTGCTAGAAGGTTGAAAATGCACAAGAAACGAGTAGTTATAGGCTTGCCATAAAGTGCTTATAACATATTCATGCTTTATTTGTTGTAATGGACATATATAATAGTATATGTTTCTATTGTTTGCATCGTGGTTGTGGTGTTTTTAGAACATAACTACATGTACGCCAAACATAATGGTTGTCTTTATTTTTGAGTTATGACTTTGTTTGAATTACTAAAGTTAGATAGTCATTTGCACAATTTATTCTCGGTTTCGGATAGAACAACCACATGTGGTCTCGTGGCGATCGATGATGTGAGTGTATCGTGGGGGAAAGAGCTCCTCGCCATGCCACGGCAATTCCATATTATTATTGTACGCATAGTTGGAGGTTTGCGTTTCCACTTTGCCGGCCTACGTTTGGTTGCGCTGTAGTTGAACGATATTTTAAAAGAACGACCGTCACGTATGTCTGAAGTCGTGTTACTTATGCTTGCAGACAACCCTATCACAGGGTAGGAACCGTCCAATTCACTTCGAATTTGAACAACTTTGAGATCATTAGCAAAGCTTCTTATTACCAGTTCTTGAACACCTTCTCCAAGTAAATACACCTCTCTACGAGTTGGAAGGGTCGGTGGGCATAAAATATCTAGCAAGTGTATATTACTTTGCAACTCTTCCCTGGAGGAGTTGTCTATGAGCCATTTTAGAAAAACCTTAAAAGGTTTACCCAAGTGAGCAACATCCCCGAGGTCCTAGGGGTGTTAAAAAGGAGTTAGTCTCGAAATCCTTACTTATCTCCACTAAGGGCGATTGTTTGTCTTCTTCACTCCGGTGGGGTTGAGTGATTGACAGTTGCAATTCCTTAATCCTTATGATTTCCACCTGAATGACATACTTGGAGGACCCTAATTGGTAGGCTCTTCCAACTGTGCTTGAAGGGTAAGTTGGATATTCTATAATGAACTCTTTCTTCTTCACGCTGGTAAGTTTTAGAGTGGTGGTGAAAGCTACTTGTATTGGTGGAAGGAGATAGTTTCGTTCCTTCACTTCGTGGGGTACCAACATGGTGGCTGGAAGAAAGAAGTGCACCATGTTTAACTCTCTTAGTTTTTTTCATGTTTGTTTGCCATGTAGTAATATATATGTACCCACAATAATGGAAATTTTTGGCGCCAACCCCATTGTCTCATTTTGATATAGGTGTTTCGGTATTGGATAGGTTGGTAAACGAAAAAAATAGGGCACTCAATTGGTTCAGGGTTATGGGTGGTTTGGATGGCCCAAATGTTTTTGCACCTCACACTCCAATAATTGTATGGAGTGTTAGGGGGGCTTCAAGACCTTCTTTCCTTCGACACTTTCAAATGATGGTGAACTTACACCAACCACATGTGATAGTTTTGCTTGAGGCTAGGGTTTCAGATTATCAATTTGATGTGATCCACACGGATCTAAATACAACACTGACTTATACATGTGTTAGGGGAGCTGGGTTGAGAAGTGGTATTGTGCTAATGTGGTGTGAAACTAAGGTCCGAGTAAACATCACGGTTTCAGTTCCGGGGGGTAAGGCAAGACTGCATGCAACAATTAGGGTAAATTTTTCCACTATTATTAATTTCGTATTACCATATTAATTTTAATTGTATGTAATTTGAGTTACATATTGTCTTTACTTTTAAGATTATGAGTTACATTTTAATTCTAACAAAATTTTTTTCATAATTGTAGCCGATAGTTTAATGCAAGTCAGGGGTGGTGGAGGAAGATTTCACAGCGAAATGGATAACGATGACATGTTCGTCGTATTTTTCGCGTCGGATTGATTTCACAGCGAAATAGTGTTATTAGTAGTCAATCATTTAGATGTGAAAAAAAACTAATATGCGTTAACTTCTTTTTTTTTCCTTTAACGTTCAATATAATATTCGTTTTGGGTAATTTATCCTTGTTATAAGGTTTATTAGTATATATATGATTTTATTGGATGATACGTCACACAAATTAAGAGTATATACTAATAGATATTGTTTTTCTTCAAGAAATGATGGTTTTGGTGTATAAAAAACTGACAACCATTAATTAAGTTTTCTCATGCATATGTTTAGTGTAATTAGTATCGGTTTGTTAACTAATGAAGGCATCGTATTGTGTTTGTCAACAAGATATTGTGTTTCTTGCATTGTGATGTATTGTCAAAATTGATAGACATGGTGTTCACGTGAACATTTTCCACGCATGCCTTTTTTCTTAATAAACCACGTCGTAAATTACTTATTAATGTGACGTTAAAATAGTGTTATTAATAGTCAATCATTTAGATGTGAAAAAAAAAGTAATATGCGTTAACTTCTTTTTTTCCATTAACGTTTAATATAATATTCGTTTTGGGTAATTTATCCTTGTTATAAGGTTTATTAGTATATATATGATTTTATTGGATGATACGTCACACAAATTAAGAGTATATACTAATAGATATTGTTTTTCTTCAAGAAATGATGGTTTTGGTGTATAAAAACTGACAACCATTAATTAAGTTTTCTCATGCATATGTTTAGTGTAATTAGTATCGGTTTGTTAACTAATGAAGGCATCGTATTGTGTTTGTCAAGAAGATATTGTGTTTCTGCATTGTGATGTATTGTCAAAATTGATAGACATGGTGTTCATGTGAACATTTTCCACGCATGCCTTTTTTCTTAATAAACCACGTCGTAAATTACTTATTAATTTGACGTTAAAATAGTGTTATTAGTAGTCAATCATTTAGATGTGAAAACAAAAACTAATATGCGTTAACTTCTTTTTTTTCCATTAACGTTTAATATAATATTCGTTTTGGGTAATTTATCCTTGTTATAAGGTTTATTAGTATATATATGATTTTATTGGATGATACGTCACACAAATTAAGAGTATATACTAATAGATATTGTTTTTCTTCAAGAAATGATGGTTTTGGTGTATAAAAACTGACAACCATTAATTAAGTTTTCTCATGCATATGTTTAGTGTAATTAGTATCGGTTTGTTAACTAATGAAGGCATCGTATTGTGTTTGTCAAGAAGATATTGTGTTTCTGCATTGTGATGTATTGTCAAAATTGATAGACATGGTGTTCATGTGAACATTTTCCACGCATGCCTTTTTTCTTAATAAACCACGTCGTAAATTACTTATTAATTTGACGTTAAAATAGTGTTATTAGTAGTCAATCATTTAGATGTGAAAACAAAAACTAATATGCGTTAACTTCTTTTTTTTCCATTAACGTTTAATATAATATTCGTTTTGGGTAATTTATCCTTGTTATAAGGTTTATTAGTATATATATGATTTTATTGGATGATACGTCACACAAATTAAGAGTATATACTAATAGATATTGTTTTTCTTCAAGAAATGATGGTTTTGGTGTATAAAAACTCGACAACCATTAATTAAGTTTTCTCATGCATATGTTTAGTGTAATTAGTATCGGTTTGTTAACTAATGAAGGCATCGTATTGTGTTTGTCAAGAAGATATTGTGTTTTCGCATTGTGATGTATTGTCAAAATTGATAGACATGGTGTTCATGTGAACATTTTCCACGCATGCCTTTTTTCTTAATAAACCACGTCGTAAATTACTTATTAATGTGACGTTAAAATAGTGTTATTAGTAGTCAATCATTTAGATGTGAAAAAAAAACTAATATGCGTTAACTTCTTTTTTTTTTCATTAACGTTCAATATAATATTCGTTTTGGGTAATTTATCCTTGTTATAAGGTTTATTAGTATATATATGATTTTATTGGATGATACGTCACACAAATTAAGAGTATACACTAATAGATATTGTTTTTCTTGAAGAAATGATGGTTTTGGTGTATAAAAACCGACAACCATTAATTAAGTTTTCTCATGCATATGTTTAGTGTAATTAGTATCGGTTTGTTAACTAATGAAGGCATCGTATTGTGTTTGTCAACAAGATATTGTGTTTCTGCATTGTCATGTATTGTCAAAATTGATAGAAATGGTGTTCATGTGAACATTTTTTAATTCATATGCTTAGTGTTATTAGTATTGATTTATTAACTAATGAAAATGAAGGCATGGTATTGTGTTTATCAGTTATGCTATATATGAACAACATATGTGATTGTGTTAAGGTGGCTTTACTTTATAAGTTCGAAAATGTTATGTACAATGTAGTAACATATTGTGTTTCTGCGTTGCCATATGTTGTCAAAAATGATAGAAATGGTGTTCATGTAAACACCGCCACTCATGTCTTTTATTTTTATTTTTAAAGTCATGTCTTTTTTTTAACAAAACACGTTGTAAATTACTTATTAATATCACATTAAAATATGTGTTAAGGTTTTTTTCTTCCAATATTAATAAAGTAATTTAATCCAATACGTAAATTTGCATTTGGAAACTTGAAATTTGCATTTGGAAACTTGAAATTTCCTCCAATATTGATGAAGATATCATCATTAGCCGTGTAGAAATGAACTAAAAGTCCAAGCTTTAAATTGATTTGACAAGTCACCGGGTTTTATAAACCCAAAAAATCTTATACCCTCGCAATTTGAGTTCTTCCTCAAGCAAAATCTTCCTCGCAATTTCGTCTTGCGTCGGTCCCATTGTAGTAGAGGAGAGAGAGGGAAGCCACTTTTTCCCATTCCCTTCCATTCCCCTTCTATTCCCTTTCTCAAATTCAAAAAGTTCAATATAATATGTTTTCGAATTTAATACATTATTTTTTGTACTTGCAAGCTTTTCACAACATTACTTTTTCAATTTTATATTGCTGATATGGGCAAAGTTGCCCATATCTGATATGGATTTATCAGGACTCGTGTTTCAAGACCTACTTCACTTCCAATTTTGTCTTTTTTGTTGGCACTCCTTTTCTTTATTGAATTTTTAACATCTTTTGTGCTTGGAGTTAAGGAATGAATATTGGTTGGGAAATGAGAATTCAACTAGTCTCATTCCTTTGGTAGATGTTGGAAAATTGATATTTGAATAGAAGATAAGGTATAAAATTATCTTTATTGGTCCCTCCATTTTAAATACTCCCTCCGTCCCATAATATAAGTCCTGATTCTGTTTTTACACGGGAATTAAGGTAAAGTGGAATCTTGTTTTATTTGAATAGAAAGATTCATTTTTATGGGGAAACACCTATATTTTTTTTTTCTTTTTAACAACAAATAAAAACTGAACATTAATGTTGCATGGTTTAATGTGTAGATGAGTTCAATGGGGTAAAAGATTCCATTTTATCATTAATAATGGTGCATTGGAAGCTGAAATTATAAGGTTTTTTTGGGAATTAAATTATTTTCATGAGGGTATTTTGGACATAATTATTGATTGAAAATAGAAATAGGACTTATATTTTGGGACACTTTAAAAGGAAAGGGGACTTATATTATGGGACGGAGGGAGTATAAGGCATGTAAACAATTTTTATAGATAATAAAAATTTGATATTGATAAATACAACGCTAAGGGCTGGTAATAAGTATTAAATATATTGCCTACAATGGTATAAATTTAGGAACTTATTACAAAATCACGCGTTGTTCGGTGTTATTAATATTTAGTTATTGGTTAATGTTTTCACTTATTGTTGTATATATCATTTTTCTTACAATTTTATTTAATTTAAGTTAAATTTACATTAGGAATGAGAATTGACATTATATATTGTATTGATAATGTGAAATAACTGATAATTTTATCTTGACAATATAAAGTGACATCTAATATTGTAGTGGTACCGTAAATTATAAGTATCTTAATTAGAACTTAAGAGAGTACATACTACACTCAATCTTCCATTTCGTTAGAGGCAAAAGGATCGTTGTATTTCAATCATATATAGTGACGAAAAATAGTCATGTAATATAATGGAAATGGTAATTTTGCGGATACTTAATTAGTTAAGCAAATTTTGTATTGTGGTTGTGTTGTTGCCTAAGGTTAGATAACTTCCTCATCTCTGGGTGTGAATTTTCACTATAAAAGTTTTCTCCTTCTGAAGAAGAATACCTAGTTTGAGTTGAGGTTATCTCTCCTTTTTTATTTAATAAAATTTAACTCCAAATTATCAAAAAAAAAATTTTGGCTGATACTTAATTTTATGATCATGTCACAAAAAAAATTAACTCCATAATGTATTTAGCTAGTTATCGGGCAATAATTTTATGATCATGCCACAAAAAAATTTTAACTCCATAATGTATTTAGCTAGTTATCGGGCAATAAACGGATACACCCCATCTAATTTGATGGTTAGAAAGTTTTGCATTGGATACTGACCAATTCATGTGAATGAAAGTAAATATTAATGGGAACTTATTGCTAAAGTTTCCAATTAACTATAAAAGACAGATTGTGAATTTACTAGATTAATTGTCGTCATTTATATAGTTAAGCTAAAATAATAAGGTGGCTGAACTTTTTAAAAAGTAAAAATGTAAGGAAGAATAAGGTATATATTTAGTTTAGGCTATATATCTGAACCATGAAAAGTTTGAATCTTGTTGATGTATTGGATGCATGAAATCAGTATTTAGGTGTCAATTCAGTTCAACAGTTCAGTTATGGTTATAACCAAACAGTTCAGTTGATATCAGTTCAGTTTATACCAGTTGAAATAATTAACAGTTCAGTTCAGTTAACAAACTTTTCAGTTCAGTTTAATTCAGTTTTTTTCCTTTCCATTTTCAGTTCAGTTCAGTTGCAGTTTAAATCAGTTTTATCCAAACAGTTAAATCAACCAACGGTTGAATCCATAGCAGTTAAAATTTGTTGCGGTTATTTTCAGTTTCGTTTCGGTTAATTTCAGTTATTGACGAAAACCACGTAACTTCGGCGATAATCGCATCGGTTCGGGTAGAAGTTAATCACATTCTTGTATTTGTTCGAGAACAAATGAGCTTCATGTCGGTTTTTGGCCATATGTTTTTCGGGTCCGGTTAAAAATTAATGCAACAAATAAGTGTTGTCGGCACTTCCGCAATTGCCTCGAAAAAAATAGTTGTACTTCATAAAAACGTGTATGAAAGTGACATTGGTAAAAGTGTATTTTATTACTGATATATATGATTTGGAATAAGACAAATTTATATAAGTCGATATTCAAACTTTTAGTTGTATGCAAATCATATCATATTTGATTTAAAAAGGACGTCTCATATCAATATAAATTATTATAAACTTCCTCAAAAGACGAGTTAGACATTTTAAAAAAGTTGATTATATTAATGTCTTACTTTAACTATAAGGGCTTACTATAAGTCTATAACGATACTAGTCATTGAGGCTGAAAAACATATAATCGACGTAAAATAAGTTAATATAATATCAGATCAAGGTATCTATGTGTGACAGTAAAGTAATTGAAAATCACTTTGCTTAATTTAAAGTAAGATTAAGTTGTATCCATTTTGATTTTAAAACATAATATTCGAGTGAACTAAATTGATATTGGATTATAACGAATCTCGAACTACAACGATTAAATAATGTGAGAACCAAATGGATTGAACTTGTCACTAATTAGATTAAACTAGTCACTATATTACAAAGATGATTTGTTCTCTTCTTAATATTGGGATTGGACCGTTGTCCAGTTTAAAATTAAGAGTATGCTGTCTCTTACAAGTTACAAGACCAATTGATTGAACATAACATTGCTCCATGCCTCCATTACGATATCGAAGATAATATTAAAGTGAAACAAGTTAGTATAAGGTTAGATATTGTATCAATGTGAAACGATAACATAAATGAAGATAAGAACACTCCAATGTAGTTAATCGTTTATAAGTTACAATTATTTTAAATTTCAAATATCTAATTTAACTGAAACAAGTTGATACTAGATTATATAATGTATCAATGTAAGCTTACAATGTAACTGAAAAGGGCAATGATCTATCAAAATGAACCTTGCTTAAGCTTTATATGTCGCAAATACAAAACATATTGCTAAAGCAAAACAAGTTGATAAGTGAAGTTGTTATTAACTTAGTCGATTAGACGCTATATATGCGAATACATCTAAACACATAAACAAATTGAAACAATTTGTTATTGCACAAGACTAATGTATACTGAATTACTGATATTGCATTAGATATTTAGATCTATATATTGATATAAGTCGATAAGTTAATTGGTGTATATGATCTACATGGATTGTTTATGTTAAAGATACTTTGTATTATGAAATACTTTGTATTCTGTTTACATTGACCATTTATGTTAAAGATACTTTATACTCTGATATAAGTGATAAGTTAATTGGTGTATATGATTCAGTTGCAACCAATGTAGAACAATGTAACTCAGTAGATTGGTTCAATATAACAATACTCCATTTAAGTTATTCGTCTCTAAGTTAAATTCATATTGAAACTCAAAACATCTACTTTAACAGTACCCTAATTTTAATTCAAGATAATAACAGTACTCAACTTAAGTTAATCATATCTTTAAGTTGAATTCATTTCGGAACCGAAAGTATCTAATTCAGTTGCAACAAGATAGGTCGATCATCGATGTTATTACACGGTTAACAATAATCGAAGCATCATTAGATTGATCGATTTTCATCGTTGATGTTTCAGTTGTGGATCTTAAAAGATACTAAGATAGTAACATAGGACTTAGGAGTCTCGAGTCTATTTGATCATCCGTCTCTTTGAGTTGCTATACGTATCGTCGTATCGGTATTACGGTAATTTAATCTAAACACTTTCCTTTTTGGTTAATTTCTTTTTAATCTATACACTGTTGCCTTTTCTATTATTTGTAACCTATTCCATCTACTTTCTCCTCTTTTTCCACCCATTTAGTGACTAGTTTAATCCATTTAGTGACTAGTTTATTCCGTTCGGTAAGAATGTCGGGTAATTTTTTTGAAATTGTCTGTTGTAGTTCGAGAATCAAGAAAATAAAAGGAAGGAGAAGAGAAGGGATGACTAGGATAGTGTTGGGTCAGATTGAAATGGAATGAGCTTGTTAGAAAAATCCAGGCTTAGGTTTGTCTAATTTTATGTTAAAATTAGACCGCCTATTTTAATAATTTGTGAAATAATTATGATTATTTGGAAACGGGGTTATAGGGTATGAGAATTGGGTTTGAAGTTTAGGGATTAGGAGTAGGGGTGTGCAAAAAGATCCGATCCGATTATCCGTTGATCCGATCCGAAATTTCGGATATCCGATCCGGTTTTTGATTTTCGGATATTTCGGATCGGATATCCGAAAAAAAATCGGGTTTTCGGATCGGATACGGATCATACTTTTTTGCATTTCGGATATCCGACAACCCGATTTAAATGTTTTTTCCAAAATAAAATATGCAAATGCCAAATATTTAATGGGCTTGCTCGCAAGCTCTTGCCTAACCCCTAAGTACCTCACTACGATTTTGAGAAATGAAACCCTAAAACATTTGAGAAATAAATTCATAGTGCCTACTGCAGTCATTGCTCTCGAAGTCTCGACTCTCAGTCTCACAGTTTACGGCTACCGGAGTGGTTGAAATGGAACGACGGCAGTGAGTTTACGACTTCACGCCTCTCTCTCTCTCTTCATATTTTTTTTCTTCGACTTAAGCTTGAGAAATTCTTCAATTTTGAACATATGAAGCTTAGATTTCACTGTGAATTTTGGGAATATTTCGATGTGTATTTCTCTCTGTTATTATCGGCCATGGTAATATTTAGGCATTGGAGTCTTCTGTTACTGGTTTTTGTGATGAAGATCCCTTTTCTTTCCATTTTTTATTTTGGGGGTTTAGTGGCAAAGTGCCATTTAGTGGCAAGTGAGCCGTTTAGTGTTTATGCCTTATGGGCTCTTAGTGGCCCGGCCGCCACGACACATGATGAAAAAACAAAGCAAGTTTTATGGACTTGCAATGCCACGGCCCACCATATGTAAATAAAAGTCGGATCAAAGTTTCGGATGTTCGGATATTTGGTTCGGATATCGGATCCGATCCGATCCGAAATATCCGGTTATCCGAAATTTTCGGATCGGATTCGGATCGGATTTTTGGCGATCCGGAATTTCGGATATCCGAAATTTCGGATCGGATCGGATCCGATATCCGACTATGCACACCCCTAATTAGGAGCATGGAGTTTGGCCGTTTAGAATGAAAATTTAGGAGGGAACTTTCCCTCCAAAATTATAAACATATTTACCAAGGGAAAAAAGGCAGGGTAAATACTAAATACCCTCCAAAACAAAACTTGGTGTAGATATCTGATTGGATTTTACTAATATTCCACAAAATAGAAATAACCCCCTCAATTATTTACAATGATACTTCCTGGTTCCTTCTCTGTTCTCTAAGGTTTGCAATTTCCATCTCCTCTTTCATTCCCCCAAACCCCTAATGGTAGATCCTAACAATTTTCACTTATGGTCTCCATTTCTGAACAATATCTGTTGTTGGATACTTCTAATCTTGAAATTTTAATCAAATTCATGGAATCCGATAATTGGTCTTCATTCCAAGAGTTTCTTCAATGTTGGGGGGAATTTATTTACACATGTTTTTTAATTCTTGATTTTCTATATGTATTAATGATTTACCCCCAAACCTTATATTTTCTGTTTTGCCTTTTTTTTATTCCCGGTTTTTTTCGTTGACTCTTGCTAATTTTGGGTTTCAATTAATTTTATTCGAATTGCAATTTCCGGGTTTCCCCTTCAATCTATCTTCTTTCGTTCCTTTGTAAACTTTTGATATCTAAATATTTTGAGTTTTTTTTTTTTTTTTTTGGTGTATCTGAAAGTTTTTAACCAACTAGGTCTTTCTAATTTTTCTACATTTGTTGAATCTGATACATCTCTTTTTTTTTCAATCTGAAATTTGGGAGACTCCCACTTCTCTCTCGTCAGTCACGCCGGAGTACAGGTTGGATACCGGAGTTCAAACAACCAGATGGCCAAGATCCGTCCAGTTCCGGGTAAGTTAACACTTCACACATTATTTGTTCCCTTCTTCAATTCTCAATTGTTGATTAGAAAAATTGGAAGTTGAATTAACCTAAATTGTGGTCGTATGTATGTGCTACTTGAACAACAGTGACTGGCGACAAGGGGCAGGAAGTTCTTGGATGTAGCTTGGAAGACTTTTTCTGTTGATTTGTTTTTAATGTTGCCTGCATCTTACTTACTGATAATATGCAATAGCTATGGATTGCAGCATATGGGCATCATCTTTTGATGATAATGATTATATAATTGATCGTGAGAGGACTATAACAATGACTTCTATATCTAAAAATTGCAATCAAATAGAAAAAAGAAAAGATGAGAATGTAGACATCATAACTCATATTATTGCAATAAGAAGTCCTTAAAGAACTGAATAAGGAACAAGAAAAAGGGTCATGTGTCATGAGAATTTGATAATAATCGAGTTTCAGTTGGAAATTTGGATAAATTTATGAGTCATGGATGCGAAAATGTAATGAAATTGGATGCGAAGATGATTAAATCCACTCATAATTCTTCATTCACATCCACACAACCACCTACATCTTTATAACATGGTGAAATTGGGTCGGAATGGTTTTGGGTTGGGTTGTATTGGGTCGGAATGGTTTTGGGTCGGGTGGTAACTGGGTTGGGTGATAACTGGGTCGGTAATAATTGGGTTGAGTCACAACTGGGTCGGGTACTAACTTTCCATCACACATATACATTCAACTTTAATATAAAATAACAGTTTCTCTGCCTTTCTATGCCCCACAACATTATTTCTCCTAAACTCTGTGCAAAAGAAACGGGTAAACTAATAAAGATCGGAGGAAGTATGTCATAAATTCAAGTACTAATAAAAATTATCATGATAAAATTTGTATGTGAATTGGACTACTATCATGAATTTGGGTAATACGTGAATTCGGTTCGGATACAGTTTAAAATCAGTTTAAAATGGTTTCAGTTCAGTTCAGTTTCAGTTTCAGTTTGAATCAGTTCAGTTAATTCAGTTACATATTCAGTTCAGTTCAGTTCAGTTGATCGATCAACTTTTCAGTTTTTCACAGTTATTTTCAGTTCCAGTTTATTTCAGTTCAGTTGCAGTTCAGTTTTGGTTTTTAATTTACAGTTTATTTCAGTTCCAGTTCATCATTTTTCAGTTAATTTCAGTTACAGTTACTCCCAATTCAGTTTAATTCAGTTCAAATTTCAGTTGTTTCAGTTCAACCAGCAGTTTATTAACCAATTTGACAGCTCATATTTATTCACATATGTCACTTAGATCTTGATGGTTGTGAAGCGTGATATGATATAAAGAAGCCACATGGTCAAGTGGTGTAGTCAATATTGACCATTTTCTATTATTTTAGCAATGCATCATTGGCCATGGTCCCATAGACATATATGTATGGAGTACAAAATCAATTGTAATTATGATTTTTAGGCAAACTTGTAATTATTAAAATTAATATCTCCCAATTGCACATCTAAAGACAGCTTTTAATTTCCTATAAGATGAGTAGTACATACAATTATACAAATGAGTTTTGGATATCAATCATTTCAATAAACCTTTTTTCGAACTATTTTCAAAAAAAAAATTGTTTTAGTTGGTATCCTTATTTCGTAAAACTTTCCATTAACATATTAATAACGAAAATAGTAAGCTCTAATTTGTGGATGGATGAAATGAAACATTTATATCCTAGTTGTTTTTGAATTTTTTTATTTTATTAAAAGTTTCTCAATCAATATTATTAGCCTACCATTATTTAATTTGTAATTTTGTGTTTTGTAAGTCACCTCATGCTTCTAGCTTCCAACTTCCACGCACAGGGAGAGACTCACCAAGGCTCTCTTTTTCTTTTCTACCTTTTATTGGTCTCTTTATTTCGTCCCTTTTGATTATTTTATTTATCTTATACTTTGTTTCTTTTTCTTTTCCTTTACCTTTGAGAGGAGTGAATCTTAAGTCTAGACTTATTTCTCCCTGTCACTTTTCTTATGCAAGCATGGGATTCCTACTGACAGTGAGATAACTATTTTGAGTTATGTGAACATAAAAAGAGATTTATGGGGATCTAATTTGAAAGTGAATTAAACTTAGATAATCTATTTTCATGTTTGTTATGACAATTTTTGATATATTAGAAATGAAAACAAGCAACTATTGTCATTATATGTTGTTTGGTATACGAGGGATGGCAATAATATCTCCATTTTTATAGGTTTTGTCATGTTACGTGCAATATTAGATGGTTTTACAAAACTGAGTGATAGAGATAGAGGCATATAGGAAGAAATTGGGAGAGTGAAAGAATAAAATATTAGAGTGTATCACCATTTCAGGAATAATCGTCAAAAGTGTTGTAACTTATGGTAAATGTCGTATTTATACTACAAAATTTACTATTACAAATCAATATGCACATGAACACTAGTACATACCAAGGACCCTTGGGTCCAATGGTATGGCTTCCTATCTCCCACATGGGAGACCAAGGTTCAAATCTTGGTGGAAGCAAAATTTCAATATTGTTGGGGGTTGGGGGAGGGGTTTGGGGGCTTGTTGGGCCTCCGGGTGAGTGGTCACGTGCGAGCGTTGCAGGAATTATCTTACCACGGGTTCCCGAGGGGCGCAAAAAAAAAAAAAAAAAAAAAAAATGACACTAGTACATACGTTTTGGGAAAAATGGTGCCAAATATTAAATGCTTGGGCATTCATCTTTGACTCATATCAGTTCACTAATTTTTCTCTCTACATTACCACTATTTTGTTTCCTTTTGTGAGCACTTTTGTTGACTTTCATTCTTTTTATTTACTCTCTCCGTCTTTTTCTTTAATTCTTTAAGACCATTTACGTAGGTAGACAAACTCATAATTTCTCTCTCTTTCCTCCACCATATTAAATATTTTCCACTAACTTTATTCGGTACTCTCTCCAATTCTTGTCTACTACCCACACTGCTAAGATTGCCGAACAACTTCATTCTCCTATATTATAACCCATACAAAAACTTAAATATTTAAATTACACACATGTATGGTCTCATACTACATATCATCTTATTTCTTCTAAAATTGGGAGGTACCCAACTTTTAATTTGGAGTAGGTGCCCTAATATTAAGAAGGGTAAGAGTATTGGTGCGCTTGCCCTAAAAGAGGAGAGCGAGTGAGTTGGACAGAGGATAAGTGCCCTCCAATGTAGATGCTATAACCACGACTCATCAAAAAGTACTAATATATCCCTATATTTTTGTCCTCTCCCTACCTTTATTTCCAGAATATTTGTTATTTTCACATAAAATTATAGTCCTCACCCTCTCCTTTTTTCTTATACGTATCAAAATGTACCAAGTAAATGTAGACGAAAAGAGTATATATAATGTCCTTTTAATGCATACATATCATTATAGTTACACATAAAAGTAACTTAGACATTGTCCTTTTAGACTAAACTAAACTGAACTTAATTTATGTAAACTAAACTAAATTTGTCTAAAGTGAAATAGTAATTGTAACAAGAAATTAAACTCAACTAAACTGAATTAAATTTGTCTAAACTGAATAAAATTTTCGTTAATTCGGCCTAAAAAACTAGACCTTAATCCTCATACATAAAGAATGAATGAAAAAAATATAAATAGAAAGAAAGAAAAGCACATGATTCGGAATTTGCATGCAAGCCAAGGGAAGAAGTCTACAAACTGAACTTCTAAACATCGCCCATAAATTACTTAAAATCGCCCCAAAAAAAGTTGAAATTACATTTCTATCCTTTTCTTTCTTTTTCTCTAAACCACCACCCACCACCATCCATCTCCTGCCACTCACTCCACAACCATCTATCTCCTGCCACCTCACTACACCACCGTCGACCACCCACACCACACCACCACCATCTATCTCCTGCCACCGGAGAGAATTTTTTTTTTAAGTGGGCGATGGAAGGAACACGTCTGGCCAGGACGTTCCTTCCATGGCCCTAACGTGACTTTGTGTTCTCCAATGACCTAAATATCCTAAGACAGGACACAACATCGTAAGTTCATCGTACAAGGTCGTCACTCGTCAGTCCACACATTTAATTAATCCTTTTTTTGTTTTTATTAATCATTTATCAATGACACTATACTCAGTGGTTAGTTTCCTATTGACGGGTTTTTGCATTGTTTATCTGCGTTCATATATGTGAACTTCAAATGGTATACTAAGTTTAATATTATTTTTTCCAAATATTATAATTTTATTGAAAATATTATTACATTTCACTATTTCAGAGTTTTAGATTTCTTTTTTCCCCTTTTTTAGTTGTTTTTGAAAATGACAACTATGTAGATTGTAGATCAGATTTGGGATTGCAACTCTACAGGCTTCTTCAAAACTTCCCAAAAGATGGAGACCTTTTTTCATTTGAGAGTGTTAATAACTAGGAGTGGGTTGCCGCTTGCTGGGATAGGGTGGAAAGCAATGAGACACGGGCTTGTGATTTTTGAAGGAGGACATTCAATCATGGCGGCGTCTTCGCTACAAGCAGAGGCCTACGCGCTCCTCAGAGGCATCCAGGAGGCACAACGACAACAGGTCATGTCATTGAATGTGCTGACGGACTCAGCACAGCTAGTGCAGGTAGTAAACAGCGAAAGGAGTATGTTTCAGATAGATAGTATTGTAAAGGATATTCAGGTTTTAGTTTCTGCTTTTGAGTATTGTAGTATAAATAAAGTAGCTAGAGCAGAAGTCCAGCATGCCCATATCCTGGCTACTAAAGCCAGGAGTGGGGTGTAGGTGTTTGTTTCCTTTGAGTTCTTGTTGCCAAAAAAAAAAAAAAAAAAAAAAAAAGTCCGTCCCTTATTGTTAGACAGAAAATGAAGCAACCTCTTCATCCTCATCTTCATCGTCTATCATATCGTCTTCATCGCTAAGCCTCTCATCTTCATCTTCATCTTCTTCCTCATCTTCATCTTCCTCATCATCCTCCTCAAGCATGCTCTTGCTTCCAGCCTCTTTGTTCTTCAAGCCAGTGCTCAGAACCACAGTGTCTCCATTCGACTTCTGCATTTCCTTCCTCAGTCTCTCCATGTTCTCACGCTGGCGATCCTCTTCCAGCCGTTGCTTCTCTGCCCGTCTCTTATCAAGATCAGCTCTATGCAAACATCAGATGATTAGTTACAAACTTCAGATAATGAAAATCAAACACAACAATTTCCCCCTTTCCTTGTAGAAGCTTTTCTTTGGGGGGATTCCCACGAACGAAAAATAAAGATTTTCTGCTTAAAGAGTATTTACTTGTAAGTCTCCATGTATTCTTCAGCACTATCATCAATGACTTTAAAGAACTCATTCATTCCGGCACCAGTGAGTGCAGAAACTCCTACTGATTTTAGATTTTTATAGAATTCATCAAGCACAAGAGATAGACTTCGACTCAAAGTTGAAGTGTAGGATTCATCAGACTCAAGTGCTGCATGAAATGCCTCAAAGTCTTCCATCCACTGCAGCACAGATATAATTAGTGAACTAGGAGCATAGACAAAATGTCAAGTTTACAATTCTAGGTATATATAAAAGATAGGGTACAGACTCTTCCAAGCCAATATTCAAGTTGTGCAAGGGAATCGTAGTAGTTAAGGGACATTTGCTCCTTAATATTTGCCTTGCAGTAGAGAATTATGACCTATAAAAATTATATAGCATCACTACAATTTATGCAACTAGCAAAAACTGACCCATATAAAAGTAAGAATTGAGGTCTTATTGCCATGTAGCAGAGGTAATAACAAAGATGTTCTCAAATCCAAGCATCAAATGATGGGAAATAATTCGTCGTCTGGAAGGAGCAGAAAGAAAATATATAGAAATGCACAGATCAAGCAACATGAAAAATGTCTGCCATACACTGACACAAACACAGGCACAACCACAAAAGCCTGCCATATTACCAAAGGAAATGTTCTTGAACACCAAATCAAGATTAAAATCAGCCTCCTCACCAGGCCTACAAACCTAATCCACTCAGCCACCCCACCACAAGATCAAAGAGGTCATTATAGAGATGTTAGATAGACAAGACTGAATAAGAGTAGTATCATACACGAGGAGAACACCCGACCCTCTTCCACCTGTCAAACCTGTATGAAATTGTTTTCATTGCATGGTCCCTGAAAGAGATCCTTCCAGGGTTCCCTCCTACAACACTAAGATCAAAGGTAAAATTTGGATCTTATACCCAGCCAGCAACAAAAGTAGCAAGAGAAAAGGGGTCTAAAACTGATCCCACAATAACATTTTTCTTGAACTGATCTTACTCCCTGAAACCAACTCAAACACCAAAAGAACAGTGAGAAGAGTTCTAAACCAGCTAAATTATCCAAGAGGAAAGGGGAAGTGTAAATAAGAAAAAGAAAAGAGAACACTTCCTCCGCCACCCTTCAATCCCTTAAAACTTCCCAGAACTTCTCGCTCAGCAAGAATACGAGTAGGAGGATCAACCACTACCAAATAAATGAGAATAGAGAAAGAAGACACCCTGCTGCCCCCCCTTGTGGTCCCAAACCACCTCCTAGGCAGCCCATTCACAAAGACTGAAACGCAAGCAGATGCAAAACACTCCAAGAAACTCCAATTCACGGATTCACCCCATCATAGGACTTCACAAAATCAAGCTTAAAGATAATCCCTTCAAACCAGTAACCACTCCAACAGACATCATTAGCTGTTTCATTCGCCATAAGAGTCACATCCAAATTTTGCCTTTCTCCAACAATAACATGCTGGGCTATAGAAAACATAGTGCACAAAACATCGACTAACTGATTAGGGAAGAGTCGAAAACCTTTGTTAGAACATCTTACACTCGTCAGCACATTCCTAGAAGGTTCCTTTTTAGGATTGGCACTTGGCTGTAACAAAGGTCAAATTTATACGATTGCCCACAGCCCTATATTCAAATACTCCCGAAACATACTCCTCAAATCAACAACCATCTTCCAGAATTAAAAACGAGTGAATTTAAAACATCAGGATGGGGATAATTATCATACAAAAAGCAAAACAACGACCCTCATCCTCCTCAAAAGGTCTCACTGACCACTCCCTATCAACATTACGGATTGAAGACAGATCTAACCTCTACTGTTGGTCTGCAGTCTACCTACTAGGCTACTATCCCCTCACAGTAAAAACCCTCACAGAAAGAGGAATCTTCCAAAATGGCTTCCTGAGCTCACACCACAATACCACCCATTCCTCAACATAATACCTCCTCCTCAAAGACAAGACTAGAATTTGAATCATCCTTCATAGCCCATTTCAACACCATCTTTTTTCCATTCTCCTCTCTGTCAAATAATCTCCTCTAACAATAAGATATCTTTCCAGATCCTCCGACAACACCCTCTTCTTCAAAATCATCAATCAAAATATAGTCCTCAACAGTCTCTCTCTTCTTAACTCTAATGTTGCTAAAAACCTTATCCCAAACCATAAGCTTCCCGTTCACAAACTTCAAAGCTTCATAAATCTTTGAAACTGCCAGCCCTCCACATCATGCTCTTGCCACCCAATCCCCAATCAGGCTGAGTAACCCATATATTCTCAAAACGGAAGGAGCAAGATCCAACTGGACTAGGTAAAATTCCAAGATAACCAGAAAATGGTCAAACACATGTTATATCATCCAAAACCTGCACCAAGTTGGGGAATTCCAATAGCAATAAGAGAACAATCTAGTCTAGAAGCAACATTAAGTTCCCTCAAACAGACCAAATAGACTGGGCATCCAGAAGAAGCGGATCTTAAAGCTTAAATCACAAATATAAAAAGTTGCTCATCAGATGTAACTCAAGTAATTATCTTGTGACTAACATCTATTGATGGCAAATTGCAGTAACATGACTTTTGACAAAGTAAATTAACCATAAGCAACCTACACAATTGATTGTACAGTGCATTGCTCATTCCAGCAGAATACAAGAACAGCTAATGCAGAGCAAAAAAAAAATCATAAAATGGTAACATGTCTTTATGGACTGTTTGAAAGTAGACTTTGATCCCTAATGAGACTACTCAATTTGACTTAAGACCAATAAAATCAAAAGAACATCCAAATATCCAATGTCTCTCATAACATATGCAAATTAGGAGTAGGAAACAGAGCAAGGTCTCGTTAGACATAAATTAAGGAGGAAGCAACACTTCAAATGACTATAGAATTCCTTGATATAAGGCAATTATGTAAATAATCAAATAGCCAATATAATGCCCAACAGTTAACATTTCCACTTCGCAATTAAACTGTCCTTTCAGCAATATTTCCTTTTCTGCAAGAATCCACATCATGCAATGTTCAAAATAGATCACAAGTTGTGTTTCTCTAGAATGTTGAGAGAGCAATAGACAATTCAAAACAAAATGCTAAACGAAGGGGAATGCATAGAAGTAGAATTGGGTCTCACACATACGTAAATATAATACTCCAAGAAATGAAATCTACCTCCAAAGCAAACTGATGCTGGGCTACATCAGTCTTGTTAAATGCCAAGATAAGAGGCAGCCGTGTCTTGTAAAGGATGCTACAAGCATACAGCATATTGCTCATGAATGTGGTTGGGTTCGAAGAGCGTGGGGTATCAACTACATAAGCAATCACGGTCGGAAAAGTAGACGCAAAGGCTTCAGTAATTATGGCTCCAGAAGCAGACCAAGTAAATATCTCAATCTGCCCAGGTGTGTCCACCAGCACATAATCAAGCTGGTCAGCTCTACGCTCAACAACTGAAACAACCTGAAAGTTTAAACAAAAGGCACCCACATCATAGGCTGAACCTCAAGGCAAAACACTCAAAACAGATTCAATACTAAACATAGGTAGCAAACACCTATAATCTTCTTTTCACAAATCATAATCAAACAAAAAAAAAATAGCAATGTGAAAAGAAATTGTTTGGTTATATACTGTTGTTGCAACTTACATGAAATTCTGAAGGTCTGTCTCAACAAACATATAATATTAGTTTAATAAATAAACTTCCCCACAAATTTGACAGCAAAAAGGGAATGAAAGGCAGCAACCAGCAATAGAAGAGCCCTAGCAGTTAAAGCTTAAATACACAGGAAAGAAAGTTAGGTACACTTAGGAGGCTTAGTTAGACAGTCCTGTTCGGTCAGCTTGGTTTCTTTAGAGGTCCACCCTGCTTTACCTCATTTACTTGCTTCTTTTTTGTTCACACAACTATTATAAATCCATCATTAATAACGGCTCGCAATAAGGGCCTTAGAATTGGAAGTTGGAACACTTCTCTGCAGATTTTCTTCTAACTAAATTACGAAACTTTGTGGCCTTTGATAAACTTCATAATGCTACGAAGTCCAGAGATATATAAAACAGGGTAAGGTCTTGCAGTATCAAGAAGCCAAACGCTGCTGACCACCAGCCAATTTACATTGCCTCATGACAATGATCTCATGTAGGACATGTACAATAAGCACCACAAAGTAATTGAGCTTTCACTCACTAATTGGCCATCAATGGGAGAAGTTTACAACTACACATAGGTCCTTTCACATTAAGTCTAAAAAGATGTAATTGTGAACCACCTTACCCAAACTAGAAAATAGACAGAGTTTAGAGGTTAACTTTAAAAAGCTTGGAAAGAGATATTTTAACAAAAGGAAATAAACACAATGTTCCCTAGACAGTTGGCTTTTTTTGTAACATGTATGTCGAAAAGCCACTTAAACTTCCACGAAAGCGAAAATAATAATGTTCAATTTGCACAGTTCCATTGAACTTAAGGTCCCCTATATAACTCTCTCCCTCGGCAATTATGGAAGTTCTTTACCTAGTGGTGGGAGAGGGTTTGTAAACTGAATGCTCATAGTTCATCTACTATACAAAAACACCACTAGTAAGACTGCCTTCAAATTGTCAATCGAACAAGATTCACGTGCAATAAGGATGTATTCATGTATCTGATGACTATCGTCCTCAAAGTTGGCCATCACTAACAAGAATGCAGGAACTTCATCACAAAACAATCTATCAAAAAACATTCTGCCACAGTAATTTTTGTAACCCTTCACAATAAGCCAAAATACCATGAATTTCAAGCTTTACCTCATCAAACTTTGTCGCAAACAGATTTAGTGACGTCAATATGCCTCCATTAGGACCGAGGTTGAACTGCTTCATAACTTCCTTGTACTTAACAGTGTCCCTTATATCAATATTTGCACCAAAAGGAAGGGTCATAACAGCTGGATCCAGGTTAATCACATAACCACGAAGCTTTGAAGCATGTGTATGGCAAACCAGCTGCTGCATAAAAGTTGTCTTTCCACTTCCTGATCACATTTAATTTACACTATAATTCAATTACAGATATATAGTACTAGCAGTACAATCAAGTTCCACAATTGAGAAAGTAATATTGGAATTTAGCACAAGAAACAATAAATGAAAGTGGCATACACTACTAATCATTGAAAAAAAAATGCGATAATAGTTGTCTCCTTTTTTCCCATTTTCAAAGTGTATCCAAGCATTCAGGATGGGCGGACTCGTAAACTACTAATTAGTACAATAAAAACGTTAGTGTAATGGATACACAAAACTGACCTGCCATTCCAACAACAATAATAATGACAGGTTTCCTCTTGAAGTCCGATGACGATTCCTGAATTTGCAACTTCTCCATTGAGTCCATAATTTCATCCTTCTCCTTCACCTTTAAAAAACCACACACTATGCTTCATCAAACATGACAACTTGAGCAATTCTCACATACATGACAAGCAGGATGTTACCTTTTCTTTCGAAGACGACTGTGCACCGACCATTTGCACAGTTGGGGTTACTTTTTCAGGTGCATTCGTGGCAGAATCATGCATATCAGAATCAACTTCCATTTTTTTTTTCCTTTAAATCTATTCAGAAAGACAATAACTAACATCATTTCGTGATTCCAGAGATTAAATTAACGAAATATATACTTCTATCAACAATATATAACATATAAAATTTTGTTTTCAATTACATCAAAATTTGCCCACAATATCAGTGGCGTATCTAAAATCTAGGTTCAATTTAGCATATTAGTGAATAAAATCAAATATTTAATGGTAAAATACAAATTTTATAACTTAAAACTTAAGAGTATGTAGTAAAATTAGTCCTAAACAAACCTTTCTTCAAGTATTTGGAATCGTCGAAAAAAATCCAATTCTTCAATTTCTTTCGTCTAAAAGTAATTTGAATTGATACTAGAAGTTGAAGTTTTCAGATAGAGAAGAAGATAAGGAATCTGTAATCTGTAGAGAGAAATGGAATTTCCCTTTGTAATTGCAGGGGAGGGTTAGCGAAATTTCGAGGGTTAGGGTTTCAAACTTCTTTTCTAGGAAATTACGCGGTAGTCACTAAATTTCTAGACTCTAGAGTCTAGACAGTAGAGAAATAGAGTTTTTCAGGGAATTGTAATTTATACTTCTATTTAGGGTCTCTCTCAAGTCTTAAATTTATGTAAAAAATTGTAAAACACATAAATATGTAGAATTTTTTCCTTGAATAATGCTAAGATGGAAATTAATTCTTCACATGTGCCGAAGTTCAAATTAATTCCATGGGTACCGTTCACGTAGGACGGCACGCGAGAAAATTTATTTTCGGCAAAGCCTGCTGCGCGCCACGCACGAGCTTGCGCTGGACGCAACATGCTCGCGTGGCAACCTTTTCCTACTTTTCGCTCAATGTTTGTGATATGTACTAAACCGCTACTCTGAGTAGCGGTTTATATGCGTGCGTTATTACCTGTCTTAGGGACACAATATAACCGCTATTTGAAGTAGCGGTCAACTTCACATTATTGGTATTAACCGCTACTTGGAGTAGCGGTTTTATTAAAAAACTAAAATTCTGGTGTGCTGTCCTACGTGGACGGTATGCATGGAATTAATTTGAAGTTCAGCACATAGAGGGAATTAATACTCCATTTGACATTATTCATGGAAAAAAATCTAAATTAAATATGTACAACTTTTATCATAGACTCGGGTGTACGGTAAGTATGGTACACCTAACATTATTTTATTGCTTATTGCTCACTTGAAAACTATAAATGAGCAATAATTGCAGTATGGTAAAAGCTCCAAATGAACAAAAAATGTCTTGGGTGTACCATACACATGGTACATCCGGGTGTATGGTGATTGCACCCACAAATATGTTGGTACTCAAACTTATTTCTGTAACATTTATTTTTTGTGGTCGAAACAAAAACTACCTTTTTCCCTAAAAAAATTTTTTTTTACCTCATTTACATGTTGAAGTTTATAGGAGTACTTCCAACCTAGTTGTATACATTATAGAGTTTTCATTATCAAGAAAAAAAGCTACTCCAACAAATAGTTACATTATTAAAAGGCAAAATTGGCCTCAACACCCTGAGCTATAGTGCAGGTGAACCAAATACCCCCAACTAAGACTTATAGCCAGAACACCCCAAAATACGGACCTGGTGCACTCCGAAATAAGGTAGGTGATCAGAATTCTCACCGACGATGGGAGATTCTTATTTTTTATTTTTTCCATTCCCCCTTTTCTTGTTTTCTTCTCCTTTTTTATCCATTCTCATTTTCTCTCTCCTAGATCTCCTCATGTCTGATTGTAAGGAAGCCACAACTTCCCGTTCCATCTTTGTTTTCGTGTCTCCTTCATCTTAAGCCAGAGTTGCTCTCTTTGTGTCTTCACCTCAAGCTCCCCTTCTTGACTCATCACCAACCTATACCAATAATTGAGCTAAGAACTATGTATTTCATTACTCACCAAATTGAATAGGCCGGAAACATATTCCCAAAACCCCAAACCCTTCCCATTCTCTCTTGTGTGCGACTCTCTTTCTCTCTCTTCTAGGTTGCTTCGTTCATCGGCGTTGTTGTCCTTGCCGGAAGTGTCTTGGCCGCGTGGGGTTGTGATTGTGTTGCCGATGTTGCTGTCGGCGTTCAATGAGCCACCAACGTCGCTGCTCTGCTCTCTACCTCTCTCCTCTACACACGCTGCTGGTGTTGTCGCTGGTGTCCGTGTGCTGGTGGTGGTTGTTCGCGGTGCTGATGCCCGTGTGTTTTCCGTGCCTTTTTTTTGGTTTAAACAAAAAAATTAGGGTAAATAAGAAGGAAATAAGAAAAGGGGGAAAATGGGAGAATAACAATAAAAAATTAAGAATCTCCCGTCGTCGGTGAGAGTTTCTATCACTTACCTCATTTATGGTACGCAGTGCACCCAGGTCCGTAATTTGGGGTGTTATGGCTATAAGTCTTAGTTGGGGGTGTTTGGTGCACCTGTGATATAGTTTAGGGTGTTGAGGCCAATATCATAAAAAAAAAAATGTCACTTGATACGCTATTATTTTGGGTATATTTATGAAAACGACACTTGATATGTTATTATTCACATATTAAGGAGGTCAATTGATCATTTCCCAACTTCATAATATATAAAGAGTCACATGAGATTGTGATCTCATAAAAATTACCTCTCTATACTCCTATTAATTTTTTTCTTAAGGGGGTTACTAAATACCGCCCGTATTTACTTGAAATCGCCCGTATTTTTTTTAAAATACTCCTAAACTACCCCCTACAAATACTACCCCATACCCCCCACACTCTCTCACTCTCTCACTCTAACACTCTCTCTCTCTCTCACTCTCTCTCTCACTCCTCACTCCCACCATAGCCACCACCACCAAAGCCACCACCACCCCCAAAGCCACCACCACCACCACTTCGCCACCACCACCACACGGCAACCACCACCACACGGCAACCACCACCACCGGGCGAGGAAGGCCGCACCGGCGACCACCCGGAGCGAGGACGAAGAAGACACCGACGCCGACCACCACCACAACACGCCGGAAAAAGAATGGGCCCAAGGAAGAAGGGAAAGGAAATCGGGGAATCTTCAAATCAGGGTTAGTTTTGTAGTTATTTGTGGTCAAAACCAACGTAGGCTTGCCGGAAAATTGCCCAGCTCGTCGTCGGAAAAACGAGGAAAAATTTTTTTTTTTTTTTTTCCGTAAATGCGAGGGCAACGGACGAGAAATCCGTTACCACCACACGGTGGTAACGGACATCTTTACCGTTACCACCGCATGGTAACGGATCACTTTTCCGTTACCACCGCAGAGGTAACGTAGATCTGAACCGTTACCTCTGCGGTGGTAACGGTAAAGATGTCCGTTACCACCGTGTGGTGGTAACGGATTTCTCGTCCGTTGCCCTGCATTTACGAAAAAAAAAAAAAATTTTTTGTTCTTTGTGTTTTCCGGCGAGGGAGGGGGGATTTTGGGTTTTTTTTTTCTTTTTTTTTAATTTATGTTTATGTTTTATTAATTTCTGTTTTTTTCTAATTATGTTTATATGTTTATTTTAAATAATTTATGTTTGTTCGTAATTTATGTATTAATAATTTCTGTTTGAATTAAAAATAATAATTTGTGTTTATTTGGGCTTTTATAATTAATGTCAATAGTTATTTGAATATATTAATTTAATTGGAATAGTTAATATGTTAATTTGTGTGATAATATGGTAATTAGGTTTTATTATTATTATGTTAATGCATGTTAGTAACATGGTAGTATTATTTAATTTATTTGATTTAATTTATTTAATTGTTTAATAGCATGTGATAATAGTATTATTTAATTTTAATAGTTATTATATAATAAGTTAATATATTGATTTGAGCATATTATTATATTATTAAAATATTTCAATGATATTAGCATGTTATTATTTTATATTAGTAGCATATTACGATTATTTATTGTAATGATATTAGCATGTTAATTTGTTTTTATTAACATGTTAATTTATGTATGGTATTTGTTTTTATTAGCATGTTTACTAATGATATTAGCAAGTTAATATGATTTATTGTTGTAATTTTAGTTAATTAATTATTAGAAAGTGAATAGTTATATAATAATGCCCTAATTTACTTACTTTGCGCATGTTAATATATTTTAATAATATTATGTTAACACCATCACCAATGTTAATGCATCTTAGTATTAGTTTTCCTTATAATTTTAGTTAAGTAATTATTAGAGTGTCAATGGTTATAGATTAGTAGTAATTACAATATAATAACGTAGACATTAAATAAATAATAAATAATTAACATAATGTATTATTAGGGTCTTGATGGTCCTGAGGGATCGACGCCACGACACACTAGATCTCGTGGTGTTGATGCATCTAGTAGGAGGGCGAGGACTGATGCTCAGGCTAGCCAGATGCCTATTCTCGAGGACGCGCGATAGTCTTTGGATGGGATATTGGGGACGAGCGGGAGTTAGATCATGCTATGAGAGATGACGATGGAGGCGATGTGGGTGAAGCCGCCTCCCATGTGCCTGTGAGGAAGGGTAGTAGAGGGAGGTTTGTTTCGGGGTCGAGTTCCGGATCTAGTAGGTGTCGAGCAGGGCTAGAGCTGCTAGGGATACTTCGTGGTTAGTTACCGAGGCGATGCCTGGGGGCCCACTTGACGGTACCACGATTCCTAGTTGGCGGGGGCACGTCGGCTCCCGTATATACCACGATACGATTGCTAGGGATGTTATCTTTGTGCCATAACCGCTCCAATGCATTTGATCCGTTCTTCGACTTGGGGTTTCCGCGGCGGTCGTTGCGGCGCTTGGATAGATCTTGTATTGCCCGGCTACCGGGGATTATGTTTGGGCACCTTGACTTTCCATTACTTACGGCGTTTGTAGAGCGTTAGCGGCCCGAGCACGAACACGTTTCACATGCCTTTTGGAGAGATGACGATCATGTTACATGACGTTTGGCGGATCCTACGTGTTCCTATTGAGGGTCGGACTGTTAGTAGTCTTGTTTTGCCGACTTCCGAGTTGTATGTACGGTTTGAGGAGCTCCTCGGCTTGACTCGTGAGGAGTTATTATGTGAGGACTCACGGAGTGCGGAGGAACGGTGGCGTTACCGTTCGGAAGATTTTCGATCCTTTGCATGGATCGGGGCCGTCGGGCGACGTGCGAGGTTCGCGCATGGTTCCTCCCGACACTTGGGTGTACCCTCTTCACCGATAAGAGTGGTTCCCGCCTCATGCCCCGGGAACATAAGCGAGGTTGGATGACCTTGATTCGGTTCATACTTACTCGTGGGGCTCCATTGCTTTGGCGTACCTATATCGTCGGCTAGGGGTTGCGTCTAGAGCGGATAGCAAACGAGGTTGCCGGGTGTCGACGCTCCTCCGGTCTTGGATATACGAGTACTTCCCGTGTTTCCGACCACGGCGAGAGGGCGGCCTTCGGTGATCATGATCCCGGGCACGGAAGTGGGATTATCACATCGTCGGCAAGGATTTCGTCCGATTGGAGTCCATTCGTAGACGCTTGGACAACCTTCGGGTTACGGAGGTACGAATATTTAATGCATTAGTAAAATATATATTATTATGTTCTCATATATTACTACTACGTTAGTAACATGAAATTATTACATTTATCCGTTTTCGGTCGATCGGACGCCATATGGGGATGACAGTGCCGCCATGATTCCGAGGACGTTGTATGTCGGTTTCATACGTTATCGAGGTATCATTGAGCCGTACAACCCGGATCGTGTCTTTGCGACAGTTGGGTTTTGTTCGAGGTCATTCCTACCCCTCCTATTCGGCTGATTTCGCATACGGACCGAGCAACCCGAAGAGGTATGAGGTTCAATTCTCGGTCTCGGTAGGCGAGTCCGCATGGCGGCGGTTCACGCCATATCTTTGGGGGGTCTCAACGTATCACGGTTGAGACGGGTTACTCGTCGCGGAGAGTGTTCGAGGGAGTACATGGATTGGTTTTGTACATATTCCCATCCTACCCTCATTCTTTGCGAGATAGGACGCATATTCCGCCCGGGCCAACACTTCAAACACCCACTATGTACGCAATATAATCATTTATTTGTTTACTATTTTATATGTTATATTATTGATACATAACATAACATAACTAAGCGACTTTTTACGGTGGATGGCCCGACATTTTGACGCCACGAGAGCGTTGACGGAGGATCGGCACAATGACCGGCGACCCAACACTTCTTTGGCATATGAGATGTTGGCCGACCTCGCTCGGGATTGGGATCTTTGCATTGCGTCTAGATCGGGCACGGGACGCTGGCGAGGACGAGCATCATCATGACATGTAGTCATTGCATTTCAGTGTTCTCATTCCATTAGTTATGTATGGGTGTATTATGTAGTTACATTTTTTGATGATATTACTTTGGGTGTATTATGTAGTTACATTTTTTGATGATATTACTTTGTTAGGTATATATGACTTTGGTTTTATGATGATATTTATTATTTCAATTTGAATCATTGCAACCTATTGTTTCAATTTGAATCATTGCAACCTATTATTTCAATTTGAATAATTGCAACTTATTATGATCCAACATTATAAATTAATATGATCCAACATTATAAATTAATATCATATCAAATACTACTTATTCGGCTCAAATTCAATTATCAAATAGTATTAATAATTACAAATGCATTTATCAAATACATTACATAAAATATTACAATGAATAGATCGCACTATGTACTATATACTAAGAGGAGAGTAACTCATCCCATAAAGCGCGTCGCACACCATACAACAGATCCCAACCATCAACACTATCTTCATGCATGTTATGCCACAAGTTATGAATAGGTGGTACCGGTGATCCGGGAAGTAACTCCAGTCTAATATAATGCTTAAAGGTACCAAGATGTGCAATTACGAGTTCGTTAGTTGGACCCACCGTGTATTCAGAAGCACGCCAAGGAAGGACAGTGATACACGGATATAGTTGTCCCTCTGGGCCAAGTCCTACTAAAATGGCTGCGGCATTGAACATCTGCGCAATAGGAAACAAGTCTTGCGAAGTAACCATCCAATGAGCCTCGAATCTTTGCCCCCCATTCCAAATAATGCGCCTTATTGCTTTGCGTCTATCCCATCATAATAAATATGTGTGTAAACATCCCGATGAGCAGCAATCTCATTTGCCATATTTTGGCGGATAAAACCCCAATGGTCTTCACTCCCTAAAAAACAATGCGCAACGAGTTCGAAATCCACGATTTACCGTCCGCTGGACATTAGTCCATCTAGTAATGAATGGGCGAAGAATCCCAGGAATCCTGCGGTAAAATGGAAATCCACTAACACCATCTTGTCCATCCACGCTTTCCCGACCTACAACAATCAAATTAATTAACATAAAATTTATCAGTACGTATCAAATAAATGTTATCAATAATCAATACATACAATTAACAAACATATTACTGTAGAAGTTGACAAGCTCATAGCTGAACCCGAAGATGCGCTTCTCTTTGAAGACGAAGCTGGATGTGTGCTCAAAGCCACTCTTCTTTCGTTTTGTACTTGGGTGATTCTTTCGGCGTGGTCTCCCTTTGGGGTTCTCGACAATATCGGGCTCAAAGCTGAATCGCCGGATTACGCGGATGTTCCTCTAGAACCGGGTAGCGCTCCGCAATACGGCGGGATCACTACTTTGAACCCTGCTCAACCAACTCTAAGAAGTGCGAGAATCTTGTCTTTGCCTCGGATACAAACACGGGGTTGTTGACACCATCACCAATGATCAAAGTAGTCCAATAAGGATGTAAGTACGTCGGTACGGACTCTCGTTCGCCTCCAATCGTCTCCGTATGGCGCATGCACGGGGGATTGCATGTGTGGTTCTCAACGAGCAACCGCAACGCCGATATACCTCGTAGCCTAACTCCCGCATACGATTTTCCTCATGCGTACCAGTTCTAAACGGTAATGCGAGACTCGACCATTTAATTGATACAATGCACGAGTCTTGTATAATATTCCGTGCCGACGCCGACTTTCCTCCAAATCATTCTCAACCTTCTTCACTCGATTTTCTATCTCACTTTGTGAGCAATAGAAAAGATGGAGTCCAAGGCGATTGTGCTACTAAAAACCCAAGACTTCGGTGCGAGTGTGCACTTTCAACTCGGCTAGTGCACGTGTTCCCAAGGTGAAGTACATTGTCCGTCCATGCCCGCACAAACTTCTCTTTGTACACAAGCCAAGTTGTTTCAACGTATTGGATTATTTTAGGCCACTTTACGTACACATCTCTCATATTATCAACCTCGGCCTCATAACTCCTCTCGTCGGTTGCGTTGACTATCCGATACCAAGTTCGGCTCACGAATCTCGGACCCGCATCGGTGTTGCCCATGATGTTACTCACTCTAGCCGCACGTCTTTGTTGATATGCCATCTACATAGCAAATGTGCGAGTTAGGAAACACTTCCCGGATCGCTTTCATAAGGCCCAAATCACGGTCGGTAATGAGTGTAACGGGGACAACATTCACTCCAATAAGCAACTTAAACTTGTCCAACACCCAATTATAACTATCGATTTGTTTCGTTGGCCATCGAGCATACCCAACCATAAAATTCTTGTTGCACGGCGTCATCCCAATGAGCTCTAGAAAAGGCATGTTATATTTGTTGGTTTTATATGTTGCATCCATACCAACAACAAGTGGATAAGTTCGGAGGATATTTGCCGAACGAGGGTGCACCATGAATCTTTGCAGTCATTGCATTTGTCTCCTCGTCTTGCCTAATCCGGTGAAGGTAGTCGCTCTCTCGAGCAAGGTGAAGGAAGTGTTGCATCACGTCTCTACCATCCATTGCTTCCCTTCTATCCTTTTCCTTCGGGTTGTACAAGTGTCTCATATTTGGATGATCATCGGGAAATTTTTCATTCACGGCTTTCATTATACTAGCGGGCTTAACGCGCGATTTTATCATATCGCGAGCGAATACCTTTTGCCGCCGGACTAAGGCGGCCGATGGGTCGATGGCCCTCGGGGTAATGAATGAACTCATGATTGTGCATGCCCCTAATCCCCCGTTACGCTTTGATCACCCATCCGGTTCGATCCGGGTACTCCAAATACTCAACCTTAACTCCCGCTCTACGACCACGAGGCTTTTGTCTTTGTAGCTACCCGTTACGCTACACTAAGATCTCTACCTTCACCCCTATATGGTGCGCCCGGTTACATTTCATATATACATATTCTCGTCCACTAGGATCGTGTTTATGATTTGACATAATAATCATCACAAACCCGATTTCATTTGCCCTTTTCTTAACCCAATCTTGTAGTTCCTTTTTCTCGGCCCATAGTGTTTCATTATAAAACATGTGATTATAATCTATATAATCACCCCCAAAGTCCGGCAAATAAGCCTATAATGTTTAGCATTTTTTCAATTAGACAACATATAATCAATAATATTATTCACATATTTGAAAACAATATCAAAAAATATTAACTAAATATTCGTTAACAAAATTAACATAAACGGATGTACTATTATTCGCTAATTACAAAATCAATACTAATTATGACGGAAAATCAAATATTAACTAAATGGAACATATTAACTATTAACATTTAATTAATATATTCAAATTAACTATTCACATAAATTATAAAAACCCAAATAAACACAAATTATTATTTTTAATTCAAACGAGAAATTATTAATAAATAAATAAATAAATTAGGAACAAATATAAAATATTTTAAATAAACATAAATATATAATTATTAAAAAACATAAATTACTACAAACATAAACAAAACATAAATTTTAAAAAAAGAAAAAATAAAAAAAAACCCAAACTCCCTCCCCCCCAACCCTCGCCTGGGAAAACACGAGGCTACAAAAGATATTTTTTTTTTTTTCGAAAATGCGGGGCAACGGATAGGAAATCCGTTACCACCGCCTACGGTAACGGATATCTTTTCCGTTACCACCACGAAGAGGTAACGGATCGGATCTACGTTACCTCTGTGGTGGTGTGCGGAAAAGTGATCCGTTACCATGGTAGCGGATCACTTTTCCGTTTCTTCCACGAGAGGCAACGGATTTTTGGTTCGTTGGTTACGTGGAAGCAACGGGTTTTACATCCGTTTCTTCCACTGGGGTAACGGAATTTCGATCCGTTACCCTGCTCCGGTGGCCAAAAAAAATTTTTCGGCAACTTAAAAAAAAAAAAAATTCCAACTTACCACATTTCGTTCCGGCGGCGTTGACGGTCCTTCATCGGACATTTTGCGTCGTGGTGGTGCTCCGGTGGTGGGTGGTGGTCGGCCGGCGATGGTGTTCGGAAGGTGGTGGTGGTGTTAGTGCTTGATGGTAGAGAGAGAGAGCTTAAGTTTGGTGAGAGTGGAGAGGGTAAAGTGAGGTGAAAGGGGGAGGGGCATGGGGGGTATATAATGAAAAAAATACGGACGATTTCAAGTAAATACGGACGGTAAATAGCGATTCGGTTTTCTTAATGGATCTTGCAAAAATTACCCTTCACAAAAAATTTGAATACTGGATTTTTAGGTAGCAAAGCTTATTGGATCATATATACTTCTTCCGTTTCGTTTTAAACGCAATAATTGGAATGGCACGGACTCCTAGTTGAAATTTCTTAAGGGGTGATTAGAAGAAGGAAGGGGCATGTGATTATATTTAAGTGGAGAGAGAAAGTGGGGCCAAAAAGTAAAAAAAGGAGGGGAAATTCTCGCTGGGAGCTACCACCACCATGAGCCACTCCAACCAGCACTGCCACACACCGCCACTACTTGCAACCACCACCACTACTACTAGTCTACGACACCAACCACCTACTGCCACCACCACCTAATCCACCACAACCAGCAAGACAACGCCACCACCAACGAGGCAGCACCAACACCACCGGAACGCCACCACCACTAGCGATAGGGGTGCTAACGAGCCAGGACGGCTCGCAAACTATTCGAATTCGGCTCGGTCAAAGCTCGGTCAAAGCTCGGCTCGGAGGGGCTCGATTCGAGTTCGGGATCGGCTCGAGACCTTAACGAGCCGAGCCTGAGCCTAATAGAGTTCGGCTCGAAAGCTCGCAAACACGTTCGATAAAATTTACATTACTATTTATATTTTAATATGTAATCCAACTTGGACCTTAAATAGTACTCCACTAGGCACTAAAGTCCCACATTGGTTAAGAAAACAAGCACCAATCTTATTTTCTTTATAAATAGCTACTACTCCTTACCTCAACTTAGAGTTTGATTTCGCACCTCTTTGGTTGGAAAACAAATTTTATACTCCATTTTCTTCACAAAAGGAATGAAGTATATATTAAAATATTTGATTATTTAATAATTAAACTATTTAATAATTGATTATTTAAATGAACTTAGAGTCTTGTTGTTACAAGGTTGGAAGTTTTTAAAACATGAAGTCCCACATTGAAACTCTAGTGAAGTTAAGAGGGAAACCAAGTTATAAAAGAATATGTAGAGTAAGTTTTTTTGTTAAACAAAAGTTGGAGTCCCACATTGAAATTTTAGCAATGCTAAGAGGGAAACCAAGTTATAAAAACATGGGTAGGATGAGTTAAACAAAACATGGAGTCCCACATTGAAAACTTAGCCATGCTAAGAGGGAAACCAAGTTATAAAAGCATGGATAGGATGAGTTTGTTTTTCTTCAACAAACCATGGAGTCCCACATTGAAATCTTAGCAATGCTAAGAGGGAAACCAAGTTATAAAAGCATATGGTGGGTGAGTGAACAAGCTCACCTACTTTCTTGGGCATACTTGGCCTATACGGTTGGACCTACCGCCTAAGTGAAGCTTTAGATATTGACTTGGGCCTACTCGGTTGGGCCTAAGCCCAACTTTTTCGAGCCAAGTTTCGAGCCGAGCCTTGAGCCGAGCTTGGACTTTGTCCTCTCGAGCTCGAGCCGAGCCCAAATATTGGAGGCTCGACGAGCTTCGAGCTCGAGCCGAGCCGATCCTCGATCATTCTCGAGCCGAGCCGAGCCGAGCCTGGACATGTTCGGTCTCGGTTCGGCTCGTTAACACCCCTAACTAGCGAGGCAGCACCAACACCACCGGAACGCCACCACCACCACTGAAATCCACCACCAAACCCTATTTTCACCACTAACACCACCAAAATCCACCAAATAACTCCAATTTCACTACCAACACCACCGAAATCCACCACCAAACCCCAAATTCACCACTAACACCACCGAAATCCGCCAAATAACCCTAAAAACACCTCCACAATTCGCAAACCACAACCCCAACCACATAAATTCGAACCCCAAATCAACCCAAAAAAAAGAGAAGAAAAAGAGATGTGATGGTGAAGAGATCGAAGAATGGGAGATGAAGAAGTGAGATTTGTTCATGGTGGCGAAATTCGAGAGATGAAGAAGTGAGATCGAGAGTTTGGCGGTGAAATTCGAAACCCCAAGTCAACCACAGAAAGAGAAGAAGAAGAGATGTGATGGTCGTTAAGAAGATCGAATTGCTGGTGGTTGGGAGGAGATCTGGTCGAGGCGGTGAAATTCGAGAAGTTCGGCGGTGGTTGCAAGGCTCATGGTGGTGGTTGGGTCGATAAGGGTGGAAGAGGTGGTGGTTGGTGGTGGAAGTTATTGTTGGAAATTGTTGGGTGGAAATGGTGGTGGTAGAAGATGATATAGAGGGTGGGGTAGGTGGTAGAAGAGGAGAGAGAAAGTGTGTGATAGGTGGAGGAGGTTAGTGTAATAAGAATTAAATTAATTTTGTTAATAATCAATTAGGGTATATAATATGAGGTTTAATTTTTAATGAGGGACATCTTGGTAATTTCATGTCAAAAAACCATTCCATTAATGGAAAGAAAGAATTTGTTGCATTTAATTTGAAACTGCCAAAAAGGGAAATTATTGCATTTAAAACGAAACGGAGGAAGTATGTTATTAATTTAATACTTCCTCCGTTCTTTTTCTATTGCAACAATTGAGTTTTCACGCTTGCCGATGCACAAATTTAACTATTAATATCTTTAATTACTTTTTTGTAAAAATTATAAAAATTTCATATTGAGACGAATCTAACAAGACCCCGCAAGACTATATTTTTCCTTACGTAAAAATCACAATAGATAGTGAAAAGATGGTAGATGAATATTGTATAAATTAAATTATTGCAATTGAAAAAGAACGAAGAAAGTAGTTATATCAGGTTATAGGTATCCATCTATAAAAATATTGGTTAAATTTCACAAATGTACAATTCTGCCTCTTATGAGTGGTCCTTCTTTTCTCTTCTTGATTTTTATATCAACATTAAGTTGGGTAGAATAAAATAGATGGAAGTGGTACATTCCTTCCTTGAGAATCCACTACGACAACATTTAATTTTTTGTTTGCATTATTCATGGTTGTGCTTATATTATTTGTGTATATTCTTAAATCAATATTTTTTTTTAATTTATAATTGCACATCGTTGGGCGTCACGAGTAAGGGTCATATTTTCGTTAAAAAAAATATAGGGTTAAAATTTAGTAATTTGGGGGAATTTAGAATTGATGATGAGCTAAGTCATCCTGCTCTCTAGTAACTTGAGCTTAGCTCTATCAAAAAGTTTGCTCGAGACTAAATTGGGGAAGACAAGTAGTGCTCGATCCGAAACTACAATGGGTGAACCACAAAGTTGTTGGTTTGAAGTCTTCGTTAATCGTTATTATGGTACTAAAAAGTTTTTTTAAAAAAAAAGGAAAAAGAAACTTTAAAGGGTCAACCAGATTAGTCTTACATCTCTATTATATAAGCCAAGGGAGGATGTATGGTGTCCCCATTTGAGATGACTATAATACCCTTTAATAATTTAAAACAACGTTTTCTTTTTATAAAAAAAAATTAAAAAATGAGAATCAATGCAACTTACCATATGGAATAAGTCAAAAATGGAATATGCAATCAACATTAATAACTTGACAAAATAGATTGACACAATCAATTCGTGAAACTAATTAGAATCTTCAATCAGAAAAAGTTAGTGATATATCCTAACAACATAATACTTCGTATTTACAGAGTTCAAACAATATGGTAAATTAACATTTACAATCGTTAATAAATTTTTCAGTGGCGGTATTGAACAGTTAAAAATCGGTCACCTTAATAACATCTACAAAAGAAACTCAATAATTTTAGATTAAAAAAATATGTTCATTCGTACATATAGCTACATAAGGTTGTTGACGCACGCATCGCGTGCATATACTACTAGTTAACTCATATATTAATAGGTTAGGTTGGACCGTAAATCCAAACCTGTTTATGTAAATAGGGGGTTGGATAATCTCAACCCGAATCTACCAATTCAAACTTGAACCCTGTAAGATATTTTGGGGTAATATGTGGAAGACTAACAAAAAATTATATGGGTGAAGTTGTGCTCACGTATTGTTAGAGAAATAACAAAATATTAAAGCCAACTACTATTATATAATACTCCCTCCGTTTTTTTTAGATGTAACATATTGACTTTGGGCACTATTCATCCAATACACTTTGACCACTAATTGTTATTTATACATAAGAAAAAATATAGTCATGTGGGATCTTGTTTGATTCGTCACGGCATACACTTTCCAAATATATATTTTTTATAATTTTTACTTTTATACAATTAGAGATATTATCGGTCAAAGTTGTGTCTCGACAAATGTGAAAAGTCCAATGTTACATCTAAAAAAACGGAGGGAGTAGTAGAACGCTACTACATGAAAACTCTCTGACACTTGCAAGTTGCAATTGATACACTCTAACTCTTCTTTGTTTCACTCTCACAGATGAAACTCACGGCTAGCTTTCAAGGCTTGTTGGGCACAACAACAATGCACACACATCTCCCCTATTTATACTAGCAAAACTTACTATGCATATGGTGGCTTTCACATGGGTAATAAATGCTAGGTAATTTTTTTATCTTCTAGCTCTTAGAGGGGGGTGATAGGACGGTAGAAATTTTACTCTTGTGTTATTTTTGTAGTTGTAAAATATTGACCATGAAAGCTCCATCTAGAAGCTAGGAGAGAGAGAGTTGGTGAATTTTAACACCCGGCCCCCTCAATGACTACTCTCTCTCAGAGTAAGTCTCGAGGTCATACCAAGTTGTTTACGGAACTTTTCAAACTTTGGTCCTCCAAGACCTTTTGTGAATATATCAGCAACCTGGTCTTCTGTATTCACTTGTTCAAGTTCAATCTCACCCCGTAGAACCTTCTCTCATACAAAATGATAATGTACCTCCACATGTTTTGTCCTGGCGTGAAAAACAAGATTTTCCGCTAAATGTATCGCATATTGATTATCACAGGCTAACTTGATTCCCTGATCAATTAGTTGATGCAGATCCTTGAGTAATTGCGTCAACCACACACACTCTTGTGTTGCCATAGCCGCTGCTCGATATTCTGCTTCTATACTTGACAATGACACTGTTGGTTGTCTCTTACTATACCAAGAAACTGCTCCAGAACCCAGATTAAACACATAACCAGTAGTCGACCGACGTGTGTCAAGATCACTAGCATAGTCAGCATCACAATACCCGACAACATCAAAATCTTTATCATTGCGGTACAGAATTCCATAGTCAATGGTTCCTTTCACGTACCTCAATATCCGTCGTACTGCCTCCAGGTGACGTTTCACCGGTTTTTGCATAAACCGACTAATCACACTCACTGCGTATGCAATATCTGGTCTGGTTAAAACGAGATAGATAAGACTTCCCACCAATTGTCTGTACATGGTCACATCTTCTAGATCTTTGCCTTCGACTGAACATAACCTTGCATTAACCTCCATAGGAGTTGACATAGGCTTGCAATCGACCATCCCGTATCTTTCTAGAAGATCACGGGCATATTTCTGTTGGCATAGAAATATCCCATCCTTAGTCCGCTCCACTTCGAGACCAAGAAAATGTTTTAGTTCTCCAAGCTCCTTCATTTGAAAACGTATTGAAAGATTAGCTCTTGTTTGTTGAATCTCCTCTTCAAAATATCCTGTGATGATAAGATCATCCACATATACAAGAACTATTGCCAACTTTCCATCTCGAGCTTTCACAAATAAGCTCGAATCAGCTGGTGCAACAGAATAACCACTCTGTAACAGAAACTCCGCTATCTTTCCATACCAGGCGCGTGGTGCCTGCTTCAAGCCATAAAGCGCCTTCTTCAACTTGCATACATAGTGTGGATAAGACTGACTCTCGAACCCCTTAGGTTGTTCCATGTATATGTCTCTATCCAACTCGCCATGTAGAAATGCATTTTTAACATCCATCTGCCAGAGCTTCCAAGAATTACTAGCGGCAAGTGCTAGTAAAACACGTACTGTAGTAATTTTCGCAACTGGACTAAATGTTTCATCGTAGTCTAGCCCATATTGCTGAGAAAATCCTCGAGCTACCAGTTATGCCTTGTACCTTTCAATAGTACCATCATGTCTAGTCTTTACTTTGTACACCCATTTGCAAGAAATAGGTTGAACTTCTCGAGGCTTTGGCACTAACTCCCAAGTCTCATTCTGTTGCAGAGCTTCAATTTCTTCTTCCATGGCTTTTCTCCAATCTGTGATTCGAGCTGCCTCATCATAGCTACATGGCTCTTTTACATCCTCAACCATTGCAGCATTAGCGTATCTTGGATTTGGCTTTCTCTGCCTTGTAGACCTACGTAGTGCTGGGTGAGGTTCTTCTTCTTCAAAATCTTCAGTTTGACTTGGCCTTTCTTCTTCAGTATTTCTATGACGTGCTCCTGTTTGCCATGGACTTTTCACTCTTTCTCTTAATGTAGGTTGAGATATCTCAATCTCAAGACTACCACCATCTTGGCTAGACTGACCTTAGCTTCATCTTTCTCATCTATCTTTTCTTGAAGCTTTTCCTCGATCTCCTTCGAGTCTGGCAGTAATACAGCTTGTGGTGACCACCAAGATGATGCTTCATCAAACACCACATTTCGTGACACGTGACATTTATCAGTTGTTGGATCACAACACCTCCAACCTTTCCTCTGATCATCGTATCCCACAAAGATACAACGAATAGCCTTCTTATCAAACTTGCTACGCATATGCTCAGGAACAAAGATGTAACATACACATCCTAAAACTCAGAAATGGCTCACTGCTGGCTTCATCTTCCTTATCTTCTCAAGTGGTGAGACAAAATCTAGTCTCGCCTGAGGTAATCGATTTGTCACATGTGTCGCTGTTTTCATACACTCGACCCAAAAACGTGGTGGCACGTTCTTGGCATGTAACATGCTTCTACATGTCTCTGCAAGATGTCGATTCTTTCTCTCAGCTACTCCATTTTGTTGTGGAGTATTTGGACAAGTGAGCTAGCGTCGGATCTTGCAAGTATTGAGAAAATTCTCTGGATGTATACTCTTCTCCATTGTCGGTACGTAGGCACCAAATTTTGCCGCCAACTTCTTTTTCTATTGTTTCCTTAAACAGCTTAAACTTGCCAAATGCTTCAGATTTCTCTTTCATGAAATCGACCCAGACATATCTTGAAAAATCGTCAATGAAAGTGATCATGTAGCGTAAGCCACTCACCGAATGTTGCTTTACTGGACCAAACACATCTGAGTGAACCAACTCCAAAGGTTCCTTTGATTTGAACTTTGAATCATCATACGGAAGTTGATGTGCTTTACCAAATAGACATCCAACGCAAACTATATCTTCCTTGACATCTAGTTGAGGAAGACCCTTGAGCATCGACTTCTTCATCATCACCTTGAGCTTGTTGTTGTACACGTGACCCAAGAGTGCATGCCATAAATCAGCTGTCTCATTTTTCCTCGCCTTGTCTACATATGTTGTTTGAGCAGATATTACGTAGACTGATTCAAGACGTCGTCCCTCCAAGATAGGAGAAGAATTTCCTTCCATCGTCTTGTACACCTTTACGTCACGAGGGCCGGAAACAACATGGTTTCCGGATGCCGTCAGTTGTGAAACTGACAACAGGTTCTTTGTCATACCAGGAACATGGTAGACATTATCCAGCTGAACTTGCTTGTTGCTAAATCGTGGAATCACGACTGCCTTGCCAATATGGGTTATTGGCAATTCTGAGTTGTTTGCTGTTATCACAACTCGACCACGCTTGTACTCGGATATGCTCATAATTTTCTCTTTGTCTCCAGTCATGTGATTGGAGCAACCATAATCAATGATCCAATCATCTTTGTAATTGATCATCTTGTCGTTCACTACAACAAATGCAGCTTCCTCTGGTTCTTTGCTGCTTGGTGACACTACCTCCATGTCGAAGATCTGCTCCTCTTCAACTGCGTAGGATGCTTGTACATCCCACTCGACTTCACTTCGGCTTTCGTGCTCTGCCGAAGTTGCAGCATTCCCTTCTGCTGGTTTAGACCAACAGTCTCGAGCATAGTGTCCCTTCTTCTTGCAGTTATAACACACGACATCTCGTTGTGTTTGATTTTTCCCTTCTTTCTCGTCTTGTTGTCGAGCTCCCCCTCGACGGAAGCCTCCTCTACGTTGTTCTTTTAATGAATCCCCCTGACTGTCTGTTTGACTTGCCAGGTTGATTACTCGACTCGCCTGTCTTATCACCTCCCTTATTTGACTTCTTGTTGCCAAAAAGAGCTTTCTCTTCATCCTTGACGGAAACTCCAGAAATCTGATTTTCTAGAGCCTCCTGGTTGGCCAACACATTCTCAAACTCAATTAGAGAAGGTTGTGTAGCCCAACCTCGGATCGCCGTGACAAGACTACTATATCCAGGCTTTAAGCCGCGGACAATTATCCTGCGCATCCTCGTCTCTGTGATGGGATACTCAGGATCTAACTTTGTGATTTGCTCACACAAAGTTTTGACTTTGGTGAAATATTGATTCACTGTCATGTTATTCTGCTGGATCGACAACAGCTCATTCTCGAGAAGTTGAAGTTGAGCATCGTTCTTCTTAGAGAACAAAGCTGCAAGGGTGTCCCACGATGCGGTATAGCAACTCATCCTCGACGGTTGCTGCTAGCACGTACATGGCTCTTCCGGCCCTAATTTTCCACTTCTTTCACTCTTCTGGATCGGTTGGTATTGTAACTTCACTACCACCGACTATACCCCAAAGATCTTGTCCCAACAAATAGAAGTGCATACGTGTACTCCACGTACTGTAATTTCCATTGTTGAGTTTCTCAATATTACTAGATGAACTAGCAATCTCCGTCATTTGTGACTTGGTGTTGCCCGGCAATACACAAGTAAGCTTGGTCCCTGAACAACAAGCTTCACACTAGTCCTGGACTGTGCACTAATGGAAAATCACCTCGCAATACGGTCCCCGATCGTTAAGGTAGCCAAAAATATTTTTGACTATACCACTGCGATATATCGGTCCCCAACCGATAATTTTGCCAAAAATAGTCCCGAAAATCTTTAACGGAACGTATGGCTCTTTATACCAATTGTAAGATATTTTGGGGTAATATGTGGAAGACTAACAAAAAATTATATGGGTGAAGGTGTGCTCACGTATTGTTAGAGGAAGAACAAAATATTAAAACCAACTACTATTATATAATAGTAGAACGCTACTACATGAAAACTCTCTGACACTTGCAAGTTGCAATTGATACACTCTAACTCTTCTTTGTTTCACTCTCACAAACGAAACTCACGGCTAGCTTTCAAGGCTTGTTGGGCACAACAACAATGCACACACATCTCTCCTATTTATACTAGCAAAACTTACTATGCATATGGTGGCTTTCATATGGGTAATAAATGCTAGGCAATTTTTTCATCTTCTAGCTCTTAGAGGGGGGTGATAGGACGGTAGAAATTTTGCTCTTGTATTGTTTCTGTAGTTGTAAAATATTGACCATCTAAGCTCCATCTAGAAGCTAGGAGAAAGAGTTGGTGAATTTTAACAAATCCAACATAACCTGGCCCATTACAAAACTTTCTTATCTTATACAAAATACTTCAACTACAATGTACAAGGCACAACCACCTCCCTCTACTATCTCATGGAAGAACAAAACCAAAAAGATACAAACTAGGAAGATAAAAAGAACAAGAGGAAGAAGACATTAATTAAGTTAAGAATTCACACCAAAATCTCGCAACCGAATCAATTCAGGCAAAACATCAGAATCCAAATCCGGTCTATCCTTTTTCCTAAGCTCACTACACTTGAGAGCTAATTTAGCCAGCGCCAAAGCCTCCTGAGCAGGCCAATCAGTGATCGTTGGATCAAGCATCTCATCGAAAGTACCTTCATCGATGGCCTCTTCAACGTGGTACGACAATGCCATTGGGGGTCTTCCTGTGATTATTTGTAGCAGCATGATCCCCAAAGAATAAACATCCGACTTTGTTCCAAGCTTTCCTGTTTGTTGATACTCTGGGTCTATGTAACAAAATGTTCCTGCTGCGGCAGTCATGTGGTATTGAGTTATTTGATTTGCCACAGCTGGTGGGACTAGTCGAGCTAGGCCAACATCCGCAATCTTGCTCGTGTAGTTTCCGTCTAGGAGGATGTTTGCTGGCTTCAAATCCCGGTGCACCATTGGCTCTGGTTTTGCCTGGTGCAAGAATAGCAGGGCGCTTGCTATTTCCGCTGCTATCTTGAATCGAGTTTTCCAAGGGATGGGAGGAGTATTGTTCTTGCGGAATAATCGATCTTCTAAACTCCCATTCTCCATGTACTCGTATACAAGGCACCCGTACTGTGGGCAAGCTCCTAGGAGGAGTACCATGTTTGGATGTCTTATGCGTCCTAACACCTCAATCTGTAGCAAAAAATTGACAATACAGAACTAACGTTAGGGTATGTTCGGTTTTTTTTTTCCTGTCAATTTTCAGTTTTAAGGTGTAGTATTGTAAAAGTCATATGATCTGTATTGTGTAATACAACAAAATTTAATTTGTCATGCTCATATTCATCATGTATATGATGAATTTGGCAACAAAATCGAACAAGTACCAGCCAACTCGGCATCACTATTAGTTTTAGTTTTTGTTCCTAGATTTTATAGCTCTAAATCATGTGATGTAGGTTTGTGTAATGAACTTAATATTATTCATACTTATTTTTTACATGTTTAGTTTGATAAGAAACAACTAGAAAACTAGATTAGAAACCGAAAACAAGATTCGACAATAAACAGACACATATCTTTTTCTTTCCGTACTTTTGTTTTTAAACTGAATACTGAAACAAAGAATGATAATGAACTTTGCATTAACTATTATAAGTTCATGCCAATGATTTCATGATATAAGCCAATTAAACAATGTAAACTACCTCTTGTTGGAATTGCTTCAACCCTTGGGATGCATCCGCCCTCAAAACTTTGATTGCTACAGGAGTATGCTGAAGAATGGCTCGATACACAGGTCCATACCCTCCCTCACCAATCTTCAATGATTCGGAGAAGTTATTAGTTGCAACTTCAATTTCATTAAAATTATATACTCGATGAGTGGCTTGGCTTGCTCTATGTCTATCCTCTTCTCGACTAGCAGCTCTATCCTCTGCCAGTTTTCGCTTTCGACTTTCCATCTCTACTAATCGCTCTGTCAACTGTGCTGCATACATTGCAGCTTGGCATTTTTGTCGCTCTAATTCTGCCACTGTCATCATAGCCTCTCTTGCAAGCTTCATATTATCAATGGTATCTTCTTCTCCACCTTGAAGACGATCAGCCTTAGGAACCAATGATAGAACACAATTCAGATCTTTAAGTTTGTATTTCTTGTAATGTGTTAGTTACTATATCGTAGAAAAACCTCATAATATTACCTGTTGTTTCGCTGCTGTAGCTTGATCGCATACTGATTTATAGAGGTCCATTGTTTGCTTTATTTCGAGTTTTAATTGCTTCATATCCTCGTCTACCTCATCCTTCGATGAAAGACAATAAATCATTCATGAGTTGTAATCTTAGTTACAACTTACAATGCTATGCATTTCTTATACTAATAACAAGCGTTGTATGCCTTTCGATTCAAGAAGCACAAATGTATATATTGAGTTGTTATTATACTCTTAACGCAATGTTAGGCTAATAGGCCATACAAAACATATCAAGTAATGAGACATTTGGTTCAATTTCGGGTTTGTTTGGGTTATATTATACTTCCTCCATTCTCAAATAAGTGAAACACTTCTGCGAAAAGCTCTCACATAAAAGAGAGAAGTGTTTCACTTATTTCAGAACAGAGGGAGTATTTCATGACATGTTACACATAACTTGTTAGGTAACATGCATAATGACATACACTTTAACAAGAATGACATGGACCATACAAATAATGACATGAATCTCATGTCATTTATTTCATGTCATTGGAGTTTTTTTTTTTACAAAATAACGGGTGATTTGTAGGTTGTTACACCATAAATCATGGTGTAACAGTTACGCCCAAGAATTTGTGTTTATTCATACTAGCTTATTATATTGTGTATTAGCTTATTATGATTAATCTCTCAATACTTCCTTCATTCATAAATAAGCACAATTCTCACCTTTTAATGGTCAAACCTTAAAAAATTTAATCATATATTTATCTACTAATAATGTATAAATAGAAAAATTTATCAAAATCGAGTTGTGCAATTCGAGTTTAGGTCAAGTAATTGGATACAGATTCCGACAAGCTACTTATATATCATAATGCAGTCCTAAATCCTAACTTCACTATGATGCCAACAGTCTTATCTAACAGAATTACGAGCATAACTTACTGAACCAAAACTCTGAGAACTCGTGGATGTTCGAGGACGTTGCTCGTGATATTCGTTGGACATGCCATTCCCCTCTCGACTATACTTTCTGCATACATAACAAAAATCTTCAACAGTTTTAAAGTGTAACGGGTGTACAAAGAAATACTAGGAGTATTATAGTCTACAGAGCTCAATATCCAATTAATCCAAATCCAATGATCTGGTTTTCATATTCTTGGGCTATAAGGCCATTCTAACTAGTAACTACGATCATCAATTGCCACTAACTTGTTAATATCTATGGTGCATGATTCGAGTCATCTCTAATTTTCTGATCTTTTAGGAAAAAAATTGAAGTTGATTCAATTTTGCTTACCACAATAAGGAAAAAGAGTTCATTCATCATACAGGCGTCTTATGTGCAGTACGTAATCATCCAAGACTAATTTCTGCTCATTTGCTCATTTGGAACTCTCCTTCTTACTATATTTTGCTCATTTGGATGATTTCAAATGAGCAATGAGTATTAAAATAGCCTTAGGTGTATTATACTTACGGTACACCCGAATGTATGATAAAATTTGTATGAAGGAAAACTCAATAAATAAATAAATAACTTAATATGAACATATATAAATTACCCGGGAGTATTATCGAAGCTAGAATTGTTGTATGGACGAGTAGGTGGCTGCCCCATACCTTGAAATCTACGACAAGGAGATTAGAGGAGCTCATTTCTCTAACTTTAGTCAAATTTTCACTAGAAATGAAGTAGATGAAACATGATGAACCGCTAACAGTGAGCTGTGAGCGGACATTAAGCCATCTCATATCAACAATAAAACTGCTAATTATGGTTCATTAAGGTAGAATCGCTCATTGTTAGAGGTTTATCCCTCCTCTGAAGTATATAGGTGGAAGGAAGTACTCCCTTCGTCCCAATTTATGGTGTTTGTTTATAATTTTGAACGGGAATTAAGGAGATTATCATTTACCTTAAATAATTATAGTACTTGCATCCCGAAGATAAGTGTTTGCATTGGAAAGTACAAATACCTCCTCCATTCTGAAATGAAATGCTTTATAAAAGAGATCTTTTTTTAGCATTTCATTTATTTCGAAACGAATGAAGTATTAAATGTGGCTGCAACTTTAATGTAAAAAATGACACAAAATTAAATGTGGTTCATGGTGCTACAACTTTCCATGTAAAAATGAGGATAAACCAGGAATAAAATTTGTTTGATGAGGGTATTTTAGAAATAAAGTATCATTTCAAAAATAGAAATATTTTGTGACAACCAAAATGGAACACAACACTATAAATTGAGACGAAGGAAGTAATAAATGAGATGATTAAGATTTAAGAATTAAGAATTACGAATTACCTCGAGGAATTATCATGAGGTGTGCCATTACTGCCGTAGGAATGAGTATTTGGCTGCCCCATGCCTTGCGATGATCTAGAAAATCAATGACCAAATTAAATAAAGTTATTTCGAATCGAGTCAATTTTTACCAAAATCTAGGAAGTAAGTTCAAAACAAATTGCGTAATTAATTTACCTAGAGGAATTATCATAGCCGTTGTTGGCGTAAGGAGAAGTGGGTTGCCCCATAACTTGTATTCTAGAAGATGAATGATCAAAGGAGCTTGCTTAGTTTGTCGAGTCAAGTCGATAATTAATGGCCGAAGTACCATAATGATATTTTCTCTGTTTTATACATTTGCGACACAACGATTTTTGAATATAATCTTGGAAATGTTTAGCCGTACGTAATTAGGTAAGCATATACTCCTTACGTAAGTATTATATATATATTTTTTTACTTGTACATAATTAAAGATAGTTTAAACATAAGAAGTAGAAGTATATTGAGGAATGTAAAATCAACTGTACCTACATAATAACTTGAAATTGAGCAGTATCATATTTGAATTTTGGAATGAGCAAAAGCTACTTTGAAGTGAGCAAAAACAACTTTCAAATCAACAAAACTGACTTTTAAATGAGCAATATGACTTTTTACTTGAGAAAAAATTGACTTCTGGTGTACATAGCTCTAGCCTAGTGTACCCTGGGTGTGCCTTATAAAATGCAAAAAATCAAAGTGTTCTAAAAATATGCAACAAAAGAAGCATTAGTTACAGTAATCTACTAATTTGGCCTAATTATTATTTCCGCTGGCTTTTTGAAAAAAAATTGAAACACTTTGACTTTTATAATTGTCAATGCAGATTTATAACTTACTAAAATAACTTAAATTATTCGTAAGTACTAAAAATTGATAGAGATGAGATAATCCGATAACAGTCTACATGATAACATTATTACTTCTATATACTTAGTGAAAAGATTGGCCTAAGTAATATATGTGAATAGTATAAAAGTTAAACAGATGCAATTCCGAAAGAATGATATAAAGTTTTAGCTATAGTAGAAAGAAAGTCTAAACAAACTCAAACATGTAAATATATATGTTACCTGGAGGGATTCTTGTATGGAGTAATTGGTTGTTGTCCCCTACCTCGCGATCTAGAAGATGAATGACTGGAAGTGGTAGACTGAGTGTCGGAGCCGCCGCTACTGTAACTAGACTTAGTATTGCTGCTTGAATAAGACCTTGATGACTTGGAGCTCAAACTTGACCTTGAAGATGAAGAAGGCATGTGACATATATTAGAAGAACGCATTGTCTGCACTTTCCCTTTGTAGATAACATACACTGTACAAAATTCTGGTGCTGATTTTTCTAAACTTGTTGGTACATCTTGCTGCTTAAACCTCCTATCCCAAAGAAGAGAAAAATAAAAGATGTTTAGCAGTTGTAACTGGAGCTAGGAAGTAGGGTAATAAGCAATGGTGTTGCTCATTTCTAGTACATTATAAGCAATGTTGTTGCTCATTTTGGGGATTGAGTGTTGCATCTAAATCCAAACACGTAATAGAGATAATGTGACATAAGACATTGTTTCTTGTTATTTTTTCGCGATTTTAACATTAAATGGAGGAAACGAAAAGAAGGAGTTATTGCAAGACGAGGGAAAGATAAAAGGAAAACCTTGTAAAAGCGTTGTGATTAGAAGCACCAACAACAATATTCCCAACGGAAAATTTCTCAATGTAACCAATTAGTGCACTTGCAACGTCGATATCATGAAGTACTACCTCGTATGCATCAATCTAGAAAAGAAAATATTGTTTTATTGTCAAAGACACAAAAAATTGATTGATTAATTTTTATATTAGACGAAATATTTACAAATCACTTACTCCTTTTCGGCCACAATATCCACGGTAAGGCAGAAATAATTGCTTTACTTCAGACTCTGATGGGGCTGAACCAGCTGGACTATAATCCATCTCTATAAAGATCATGCAATACCCAAATTAACTTTCGACCACATCGGTAAAACTCTCAAGGATTTATTGTTTATATATTTTTTTTTCAAAATTTCTCAAACTCTCAATTATATAGCATCTTATTAAATTCATCTCAATAAGTATGTAATTAGATATATTAACAGTTAAAGTTGTATGTTGGATAAACTATATGAAAAAACGAATGGGCCATTTTTCGGAGGACGAGAAGACTACAACTTTAATTTCTCTGCTCTCCAAAGGTCTAACATGCATATCTAGACGGAGGGAGTATATACTTACGAGATTGAAAATTGTGAGTTTTAACATGAACAAGAACGACCGTGGTGTCTTTTGATCCTTTGAGAAAATGATCAATAGTCCATTGTACAGCTTGTTGACTATTCTTCCCCTTATCAATGGCAACAGCAACGCTGTTATGCCCCAATTCTATGGGTTCTGGTACGGCCATTTAACTAGAAACCAATATTTGCATGCATAATATTCTAACACCTTAAAAAAATTTACTTTTGAATTGCAAAGACTACCCCCCTTTCTTCTGTTAGTTGCTTTGCGTATTTGGGATAATTATCACCCAACAGGAGGTCTCTCTATCAACCTTTTTTTTTTTCCTCTCTCTCTCAATCCTCAAAGAAAAATCTCGAAACGTGAAATTTCATTCCTAAATTAAGAATTCTATTTTTATTGCTCATTTGCCATTCATTAGAGGGTCAAGCGAGTTATAAAATGTCTACCACCAATTTTACAAACCTATGGCATACCAAAGGCCTCAATAATTCTACGTCTAAATTTGGTAAATGTTCCAATGTTACGAGACATAAGTTCTTTTTAGAGGTGTTATGAGTTTTAGTTGTATAAGTATCATATATCCTTAATTGTCTAATGTTATCGTTTCTTAGTAGCGGAATCAGAATTTTAGTTTCATGGAGTTAGATAATTCAGGGGTTGGGAAATCACCAATTAACACAATAATTTTTTGGGGGTACATAATGCACCTTTTTTGGGGGTAGTGTTCCTTTATTACAATTTGTGTGTACGCATACGATCGTGAACATACAGGAAAATTTAACTTTGATAATATTCTAAAGATTTAAATTGAATGTTTAACGTTTTCTATTTATAGCTCGACTTGATTCTTGTTTGTGATAAATTTTATATTCATTAGTATTAACTAAGAACAACAACATAGCATGTACCCCATTCGAATTTAGTTTTTACCAATTTTGTATAGTATAGTACACATTTAAGCTACCTATGTGAATTTTTTTGGACAAATTAAACGGATTGTTTCCTCTTTACATATTGTTGATTCTTGGCAATATTAGATCCCCTCTGTTTACATACAAACTAGTATTATACCCCGGGCGATGCCCCGATACAATTATCAAATATATTATTCATAAATTTAATAATTGATTCTATCAGCGTTTCGTAATATTATGTCTAGTACGAAATTGAAAAATGGGCGTCGTGGCATAATAAGTTGTTCAAAAAAACTTCTAAGGAATTGGCGATACAAATAACGATTTCAATGGAATTTGGGTAATCCTCAAAGAAAAATCTCGAAACGTGAAATCTATACAAATATATTAAAATGTGTTCCTAAGGAAGCCATGTGCCACGTGGCACTCTCCTCAAGCATCCAAATCCAATGCAAATGTCTTATGTCCATGTGAACTATTCAACTAAAAAATATAAATATTGTGTAGCGCTGAGGTATCGAACACGTGACTTTTGAAATGAAAAATGAGAGTTTAACCATCAATACACTATCACTTTATTGTCTAATATTTCAAATAAAATATGATAAAGTCTTATAATAATTATATTTAACTAACAAGATTTAATCAAGTATTTGGATCTCTAAAACTCTTATTATGGTAGTAAGACGACCAAGAGACTATTGACGACATATTGCCCTACCCCAATTTCTTTTAAGCTATTATTTTGAAAATGAACTCTAAGGTTTTTTTACTTATCACGTCATGACGTCAATTTTACAATTTCTCACTGGACAAAAAATACGAAAGTAACAAATGAATTATGAAATTTATGAATAATAACATATTTGTTTATTGTAATTAACCCGAGACATCGCCTGAGCCAAAATACTAGTTTCATTCCTAAATTAAGAATTCTATTTTTATTGCTCATTTGCCATTCATTAGTGGGTCAAGCGAGTTATATAATGTCTACCACCAATTAAACAAACCTATATGGTATACCAAAAGGCCTCAATAATTCTACGTCTAAATTTGGTAAATGTTCCAATGTTACGAGAATGAAGTTTTTTTTAGAGGTGTTATGAGTTTTAGTTGTATAACTATCATATATCCTTAATTGTCTAATGTTATCGTGTGATCGTGTCTTAGTAGCGGAATCAGAATTTTAGTTTCATGGATGAGTTAGATAATTCAGGGGTTGGGAAAGGAAATCATCAATTAGCACAATAATTTTTGGGGTACATAATTGATACGCTCATGTTATACGGTGTATGTACGTTATTTTGGATGCACTTCGCTAGAGGTTTTGATCATAATTGTCCACATTTGTATTATACTTAGCCCTTAGCGGAAGTTGGGAGTTATACGAGATAATTAGTGTTAGTGTCATGTGTTTCGAGATTTTGTGGTAAAATGGGTTTGAGCTTTATACTTGGAAGTGTTCCTAGGTGTAGCTCAATAACATTGCACCATCTCAACAACGAAGCAGCCCAAGCACACAGCATCATCGAAGCCCAGCAGCTCATCGCCCAGCAGCATCGTCGCCCAGCTCTCGCGCATGCTCGCAGCAAGCAGGACAAAGGTTGGTCGCACCACGCGAGCATGCTCGTACCTCGCGACCCATGCCAGCCCAGCGTGCGCTTGAAGCAGTGCCTGCCCAGCACAGAAGCTCGCACCTCGCGAGCTAGGTCGCACCTCGCGACCTGCTTGCTCGCACCTCGCGACTTCCTTTGCCCAGCCAAGTTTGCGGAAGGCAGAGTACTCTTCGCACCTCGCGACCTGTGCCGCACCTCGCGACCCCTAGGTCGGTGTAATTGTCGGCTGATTTTTGAGCTTTAGTATAAATACTAAACTCTATTTTTGGACCTAGGGGGCAGCAGCCACAAGGAGAGGGAGTTTCCAAAACTCCACTCCTCTCTTGTTGTCTTCTCTTTTTAGTTTTCATTTTCTAGTTTAGTTTTAGGAGATTTCAATTATGGGATTGGCTTATGCTATGCCGATTGTAGCTTGAACTGTTCTTGAACGAGATTATCATGAAGCTTCAAGCATTATTGTGAGATCTTTCCTCTCTATTTAGTTTCTTTGATTATGGTTTAATTTCTATGATTGTTTTCTATGGTTTTTGCATAATAATTATGCTAGGAACGTTACTAGTTTGATTGTGTAATTAATCTAATGCTAGATTTAAGAATAGAATCGGATTGTTTTATTCTTTTATCAATTGGTAGCAAACTAGGGAGTAACTTAGATGCAGATCGCCTTGGTTATTTCTTGGGGAAATTGAATCAACTGTTGAATGTTTATCGCTTGTATGACGTTAGCAGGTCTGTTGGTTCTCTGTGTTTATTGCTGCTATTGGATTGAACTTAGACGCGATCGGACTAGGTTATCCTTTAGTTAGGGTTTTATAGTCACGCTGATCGTGCTATTCAACTAGGAATAAGGAGAATGCGAGATTAATTCTCAACAATAGATAATTATGGAAATAATTAGAGTCGATGTTCAATGATCGATAATGAATTGAAGTGGATGTTAATCGGATTCAAGATCTTTCCATAATTGATTTCTCATCTTATTTATTTGCTAGTTAGTTTTAGTTTGTTTATAAATCTACTTGAAACCCCCCTTGTTATTAGGTTTCTCGACCCTTAGCTTAATCTAGGTATTGGATCCCGCTAAATATAAAGCTCGTCCCTGTTTCCCTGTGGATACGACCCCTACTTCCATTATACTTGCTTAGTGTGCATGAGAGTAGGAGAAATTTTATCTTTGGCCGGGTGCGGTGCACAACGACACATCCGCGCCCGCCAAATTTTGGCGCCGTTGCCGGGGAAACGGTGTTACTGGTTTGTATTTAGCGTGATTTTTGGATGGTATTACTTGTGCTCTTTGTTTTTGGTTGGCCACTCATATAAAGAATTCCCTTTTTGTTTTAGTTTCTAGTTTTTCATCTTCCATTGAGCTCTATGTATTTCACTTTTGTATTTTGGACAAGAAGCATGGAACTTGTTGCTTAAACTCTCTTGGGAATGGTTGATTGAAGCTTTTGACGGTTTATTGTAAGATTTACTCTATATCTTGGTTATTGTCTAGCTTTAAATATTTATATTAATGGTCATGACTTGGATTAGCTAGGAGTACTACTAGTTGATGTTTGTTGTTGACTTAATGCTAGGTTTTGGATATAATCTGATGTTATATGCTCAACCATGTTGTAGTAAGCTAGGTATAAACGATGCATTGCAAGAGTTCTTCTCAATCAATTTTGCAGGTACTTGAAGTGGAGATTGACATGGAACCACCATTGTCACACATGGAGCACAACCCAATGATTAAGCCTAAGGTACTAAGTCGAGCTAACGACTTTAAACAACAGCGCTTCTCGGGAGGCAACCCGAGACCTCTTTTATTTTCTTTCTTTTCCTTTATTTCTCATCAAATTTCCACCACCACAACAAATTTTCTTTCACCCACCGCCCACACACTACAAAAGATCCACAACCAATCTTAATTCACATGTAACCAAAATCCACAAAAGAAAATCCGTTGGGAGGACTTCAATAGCTAGGAGTTGGTAACACTAGAGGATTGAGATTGTTAATGTATCTTTTCGATCTCTTAAGCTAGGTGCAAATCTCAAAAATTTAAAAATTTGAATTTGTCATTTGTTTGAGTGATTCGAGGGAGAGGGTTGTGAGTTGAGTTATGAGATTTGAGTTGGTGTTGTTAAGAAATTTGAGTTTGACGGATTGCTTTTCATGAGTTTTGAGCATTCGATCTTCGATTTACCCGATTGTCGGTTTCCCCCCCCCATTTTCAGTTTACTTTTTCTTTTAATTGTCGACACATTGAGGGCAATGTGTAGTTTAAGTAAGGGGGAGGGTATTCTCATTCTCATGTATCTATGTTGTATTTATTACTTTCAATTTGAAAAAAAAAAATTTGAAAAATAAAATGAAAAATAAAAAAATATTAAAAAAAAATATGATGATGAAGTGAATCCCGCTGAGTTGAAAACCCGCAAGGGCGGGCGACTCGGGCAAAATTGGGGGCTCGGATAGGTCGAAAACCCGAAAGGGCGGCCTATATGCAAAAAAGAGCTAGTTGAGCGGGTGAGTTTTGTGAGCCGGAAAAAGAAGAGAGATGAAAAAAATGTGAGAAGCTAGGATGAAAACCCGAAAGGGCTCCTAGGCAAAATGAGAGATTAAGAGAGAATTATGTATTTGGAAAACTCATTTGCCGGAGATGGTGTCATAAGGTGGAAAGCGTTTTCGGGTTGGGTTGGTTATTTCATCCTTGATTTTGTGAAGATTTATTTTGGCTTTCACATTCTTTTGGTTAATTGTTTGTTTTTGGGAGTAAGCATGGAATTTATCCCTTTTTGTCTTTGTTCCATGGCTTGCTATTCTAAGTTAGTAGTAGTAGTAGTAGTTTTAGATCATCTTTTGGAGGTTTGGGAGAGCTGGTAGTTTAGTGTGTCATAAGCTGACATTTTGAAAATTGTTGGTGTTGCTGGTTATTATTGTTGTCGCGTCTTTGTATTTTTCAGGTGAGCTCGAATCTAAGTGTGGGGGAATCATCGTCCCTTACGTTTAGGTTTTGAGCGGAGGTTGTTAAGATATGATGATGATGATGTAGTTGATGGAGAGTGTAGTTTGGTGCTGATAATTTGGGTGATGATTTAATTGGTATTTCTCATTTTTGAGTTTACTCGAGGTCGAGTAAAGTTCAAGTGTGGGGGTATTTGATACGCTCATGTTATACGGTGTATGTACGTTATTTTGGGTGCACTTCGCTAGAGGTTTTGATCATAATTGTCCACATTTGTATTATACTTAGCCCTTAGCGGAAGTTGGGAGTTATACGAGATAATTAGTGTTAGTGTCATGTGTTTCGAGATTTTGTGGTAAAATGGGTTTGAGCTTTATACTTGGAAGTGTTCCTAGGTGTAGCTCAATAACATTGCACCATCTCAACAACGAAGCAGCCCAAGCACACAGCATCATCGAAGCCCAGCAGCTCATCGCCCAGCAGCATCGTCGTCCAGCTCTCGCGCATGCTCGCAGCAAGCAGGACAAAGGTTGGTCGCACCACGCGAGCATGCTCGCACCTCGCGACCCATGCCAGCCCAGCGTGCGCTTGAAATTGGATTGAACTTAGACGCGATCGGACTAGGTTATCCTTTAGTTAGGGTTTTATAGTCACGCTGATCGTGCTATTCAACTAGGAATAAGGAGAATGCGAGATTAATTCTCAACAATAGATAATTATGGAAATAATTAGAGTCGATGTTCAATGATCGATAATGAATTGAAGTGGATGTTAATCGGATTCAAGATCTTTCCATAATTGATTTCTCATCTTATTTATTTGCTAGTTAGTTTTAGTTTTTTAATAAATCTACTTGAAACCCCCCTTGTTATTAGGTTTCTCGGCCCTTAGCTTAATCTAGGTATTGGATCCCGCTAAATATAAAGCTCGTCCCTGTTTCCCTGTGGATACGACCCCTACTTCCATTATACTTGCTTAGTGTGCATGAGAGTAGGAGAAATTTTCTTTGGCCGGGTGCGGTGCACAACGACACATTCGCGCCCGCCAATAATGCACTTTTAGGTGGGGGTAGTGTGCGATTGCGAACATAAAGGAAATTTTAACTTTGATATCATTCTAGAGATTTATTTGGAATGTTTTTTTCCAATTATAGCTCGACTAGATTTTTGTTTGTGATAAATTATATATTCATTAGTATTAACTATGAAGAACAACCTAACATGTACTCCACTCGAATTTAGTTTTTACCTTACAATTTTATAGTATAGTACACATTTACGCTACCTAGGTGAAATTTTTTGGACAAACGGATTGTTGCCTCTTTACATGTGAGAATGGTGAGTTGATCGTGTGCTAGGAGCCTTGGGGGCTCAATATGGTGTGGAGAAGAAGTTGGGTGAAGCTGGGCATTAACTGAAGACAAAGACACCAGGCATGAGCTCATGCCCGGGTCGGGCACTAAAAGTGCCCGGGTCGGGCATATCGAGCGAAAGAGGAGTTTTGTCAGTTTTTAGTGCCCGGGTCGTGCGCCTTTGGTGCCCGAGTCGCGCACTTCGACGGAACGTACGATTCGGCTCTTCTAATGTCGTTTCTTCCAATCCTAAACCTAGATTAAAGAGGTTTAGGAGCCGTTTAGCATGAGTGAGAACAAGATCATCAAAACACAAGAGAGAAAACAATAGAGAAGTTCTAGAGAGACAGCTTTGAGAGATTCATTGAAGAGAGTATTCAAGTGATTCTCTTGCCTATTGTATTCATTGTTCCGCTTGATCATAGTGAAAGAATTTATCCCTGCCCTGAGGACGTAGCTATCAAATTGATAGTGAACCTCGTTAAATCTTGCGTGTTCTTTATTCGTTTTTCGCGTTTGATTGTTTGTTTATTCGCTTCCGTTGCAACAAACTTGGTATCAGAGCCTGAGATTAAAATCAGTGTAAGGGATCCGGGAAGATGAATACGATGAACTCGAAGATTGACAAGTTTACTGGGAGGAATAGTTTTGGACTATGGCAGATAAAGATGCGTGCTTTATTAAAGCAACAAGGCATCTGGAAACCTCTTGTCAAAAAGGATGACAAAAGCAAAGTTGCAGATGGCCCTAGTGAGGCCGAATTGGAGGCGATGGAGGAGAAGGCTCACTCCACGATTTTGCTATGTTTGGCAGACGATGTGATCACGGAAGTTGCAGACGAAATTACTGCTGCTGGTCTGTGGGTGAAGTTGGAGAGTCTCTACATGACAAAGCCACTCACCAACAAGTTGCTTTTGAAGCAACGCTTGTTTGCCTTGCGTATGCAAGGAGGTACGTCTCTAAGAGATCATCTAGATAAACTTAATACTATTTTACTTGATCTGCGTAATATAGATGTTAAGATTGAGGATGAAGATCTTTGCTTTGATTTTACTTGTTTCACTTCCAAATACATATGAAAACTTTGTTGAATCATTTGTTGTTGGGAGAGAGACTGTGACCCTAGAAGAAGTTAAGTCAGCACTATTTACTAGGGAGTTGCGCCAGAAGGCGGCAACGACAGAGAGTGGTGGAGATTCGGGGGCTGGGTTAGTGGTAAACTCGGCTAAGGGGAAGGGTCCTAAGAAGAAGAAAAATTCTAAGGGCAAAGGGGCCAATCCTAGGAATGTCTGTCACATCTGTAAAGAACCTGGCCATTGGAAGCATCAATGCCCTAAGAATCCTAAAGCTTCCAATGCTAAGATTGCACAATGAGTACGAAATATGACTCCGAGGAGGACTTAGCACTAGCGCTTGTTGATGTGTCTAGTCCGTTTGAACATTGGGTTCTAGATTCGGGATGTTCTTACCATATGTGTCCTCATCGTGATTGGTTTACTTCTTATGAGTCTTGTGATGGTGGTAATGTTATTATGGGTAACGATGCTACTTGTAAGGTTGTAGGGAGGGGTTCCATTAAGATAAGGACCATTGAGGGTGAGGTTCGTACGTTGATGAATGTTAGGCATGTTCCACAGTTAAGGAAAAATTTGATTTCTCTGGGTGTCTTAGATAAAGGAGGATTTAATTTTTCTGGCTCGGATGGGGAATTATGTGTATGGAAAGGTTCGAAGTTGGTGTTTAAAGGCGTCAAAGTGGGTACTTTGTATGTTGTGCAGGGTACTATTCTGACTGGTTCTGCAAATGTTGCATATGCTAGTCCTGAGGAGGTGACTAAGTTGTGGCACAGACGACTTGGTCATATGGGTGAGTGTGGGATGCAGATATTATCCAAGATGAATCTTCTTGATGGCCACAAGGTGAAGAACCTTGAGTTTTGTGAACATTGTGTGTTGGGTAAGCAACACAGGGCTAAGTTTAGCAAGGGGCTTCACATAACTAAGGCTACGCTGGATTATATTCACTCAGATTGCTGGGGGCCTGCTCGGGTAGAAGGTATAGGAGGTTTCAGTTTCTTTGTGACTTTTATTGATGATTTCTCCAGGTACAGTTGGCTTTATTGTTTAAAGCACAAAGGAGAGGCTTTTAAGACTTTTGTGCAATGGAAAGTCTTAGTGAAAAATCAGACAGGCAAGAAGATTAAAAGGCTACGTACGGATAATGGTCTTGAATTTGTGAATGATGAATTCAATGAGTTTTGCAGGAAAGAAGGGATTGTGAGACATCGCACTGTCAGGAAAACACCACAACAGAATGGTGTTGCAGAGCGGTTGAATCAAACCTTGCTAGAGAGAGTTCGATGCATGCTCTCTAATGCAGGGTTGACTAGAAAGTACTGGAGTGAAGCCGTGAAAACGGCATGCTACTTGATAAACCGTGGTCCACATACAGGTATTGACTGCAAGTTACCTTATGAGGTATGGTCTGGGAGAAGTGCTGATTATTCTAGTTTACGTGTCTTTGGTTGTATTGTTTATTATCATGTAAGTGAAGGTAAACTTGAACCAAGGACCAAGAAGGGTTGTATTCTGGGATATGGAGATGGTGTTAAGGGTTACCGGATTTGGTCCCCATCAGAAGGGCGTGTCATACTTAGTAGAGATGTTACTTTTGATGAGAATACTATGTTTGTATATGCTAACAAACCTGCAGGGGATACTGATGATAGCACTACTGAAGGAATTGAGCAAGTAATTGCGGCAGTTCTTACTCCTGAGACACGGGTTCGAATTCAGGTGGAGGATGATGTTCCAGTAGATTCTCCTACTGTGGAGACTAGTCAGACAGATGGAGTTGTTGCTGATGAAACAACTGAACTTGAGTCTGATCATGAGGAAACTGTTGATGAAGGTCAGAAACGACCTAGGAAGAAGACGCAGAGACTGATTGAATAGATAGAAGGCCGGAAAGTTCTTGGCCGAAACTGCTGTGTTGAGGAGATGATTGGTTATGCATTACATGTAGCCGATGATATAGAGTCACCTGAACCAATGTCCTACAAGGAAGCAGTTGCTAGTAACGAATCATCCAAGTGGTTAGTTGCTATGAGTGAAGAGATGGAGTCTCTTCACAAGAATCAGACATGGGAACTTGTGAAGGTGCCACATGGTCGTAAGGTGGTGGGTTGCAAGTGGGTATTCAAGAGGAAAGAAGGAATTTCAGAGGGTGACAGTGTCAGATACAAAGCCAGACTAGTTGCAAAAGGGTTCAGTCAACAGAAAGGGGTAGACTACAATGAGATTTTCTCACCTGTGGTACGTCATACCTCTATTAGAGTATTATTAGCAATAGTAACGCATTTTGATCTGGAGCTTGAGCAGTTAGATGTGAAAACAGCTTTCCTACATGGAGAGTTGGAGGAGGATATTCTGATGAGTCAGCCAGAGGGATTCGTTGTTCCAGGGAAGGAGAACTTTGCTTGCCGACTGAAGAAGTCCTTGTATGGACTTAAGCAGTCACCTAGGCAGTGGTATAAGAGGTTTGACAGCTTCATGGTTGAGCATGGATTTGACAGGAGTCCTTATGATTGGTGTGTTTATCATAGCAAGGTGGAGGACGGTTCTTATATTTATTTATTATTATATGTTGATGACATGCTTATTGCAGCGAAGAAGAAGTCAGACGTATTGAAATTGAAAAAGCTTCTGAGTTCTGAGTTTGACATGAAAGACTTGGGAGCAGCAAGGAAGATTCTAGGCATGGAGATTTATAGGAATCGTGCTCTGAAGAAACTTTTCTTATCTCAGAAAAGTTACATCTTGAAGGTACTCGACATGTTTGGTATGAAAACTGCGAAATCTATTGATACTCCTGCTGTTGCTAATGCTCGTCTTTCTGTTGTTCTTTCTCCTCAATCTGATGAGGAGAAGGAGTACATGTCTAAGGTTTCGTATGCTAGTGCTGTTGGTAGTTTGATGTATGCTATGGTGTGCACTAGGCCAGATTTAGCTCATGCAGTTAGTGTTGTTAGTAGGTTTATGACTCAACCTAGGAAGGAACACTGGCAAGCTGTGAAGCGGACTTTCCGCTATCTGAAGGGAACGGTAGATGTTGGTCTCATATATGGGAATGATGCTGAGTGTTTGGTGACCGAATATTCTGATTCGGATTATGCTGCGGATATAGACACTAGAAGGTCAATGACTGGGTATGTATACACTCTAGGAGGGTCCGTGATTAGTTGGAAGGCTACGTTGCAGTCTTCAGTGACTTTGTCTACTACGGAGGTTGAGTACATGGCTCTAACTGCTGCGGCAAAGGAGGGTATATGGTTACGTGGTTTGGTCAGTGATTTGGGTCTACATCATGATCGTGCGACTGTGTATTGTGATAGCTTGAGTGCTATTTGTCTCACCAAGGATCAGGTGCATCATGATAGAACTAAGCACATTGATGTGCGGTATCATTTTCTGAGGAGTGAGAAGAGGATAGTGGTGAAGAAAGTTGGGACTGCCGATAACCCAGCTGATATGTTCACCAAGCCAGTTCCAGTTCGCAAGTTCAAACATTGCTTGGACTTGTTGAACGTTGATAGTCACATATAACCCCTTTGGGGTTGTTGTCTCAAGGTGGAGGCAATCCCAACCCCGGGATAAAGAGGGCAAAACCCGACACCGGGTTAAAGGTGTGTGACTTGGGAGGGATCGATATCTCATGTATTGTTGAGAGGTATCATGGTTATCTTTTCAAGGTGGAGTACTTGTAGAAGATGCAAGTCAAGGTGGAGATTTGTGAGAATGGTGACTTGATCGTGTGCTAGGAGCCTTGGGGGCTCAATATGGTGTGGAGAAGAAGTTGGGTGAAGCTGGGCATTAACTGAAGACAAAGACGCCAGGCAGGAGCTCATGCCCGGGTCGGGCATATCGAGCGAAAGAGGAGTTTTGTCAGTTTTCAGTGCCCGGGTCGCGCGCCTTTGGTGCCCGAGTCACTTACTTCGACGGAACGCACGATTCGGCTCTTCTAATGTCGTTTCTTCCAATCCTAAACCTAGATTAAAGAGGTTTAGGAGCCGTTTAGCATGAGTGAGAACAAGATCATCAAAACACAAGAGAGAAAACAATAGAGAAGTTCTAGAGAGAGAGCTTTGAGAGATTCATTGAAGAGAGTATTCAAGTGATTCTCTTGCCTATTGTATTCATTGTTCCGCTTGATCATAGTGAAAGAATTTATCCCTGCCCTGAGGACGTAGCTATCAAATTGATAGTGAACCTCGTTAAATCTTGCGTGTTCTTTATTCGTTTTCGCGTTTGATTGTTTGTTTATTCGCTTCCGTTGCAACATTACATATTGTTGATTTTTGGCAATATTAGATCCCCTCTGTTTACATATAAATTGGTATCATGTGGCTAGTATAATTCGAGCTTTATGTCATTATATTGCCCAATTTCCCCATTATTACGAAATTATAACTTTCTTGGATGATAAGGAATGACAGACTTTTATAATACATGTCCTTTGCACCGATATAATTAATGACTAAGGGATATGAAGCGAAATTTGTAAGGTCGAAGATGACAAATAAAGGTTGTCTCACATCACTGTCTTGTACAACCATTTGTGTATAAAATAATATCATTTGCTGAAAAGTTTTACTCATAATGTATGTGAGCCTTGTGAGGTAAACGTTCTATTTCGCCCTTATTAGTTATAAACAATACAAGTCTTACAAAGGCATTGAGGACTCGGATTAATAGTTTTTTTCAATATAAGGACAGTCATTGAGGGTAGTGATGTACGTTCGGTTTATCAACTATGTTAAATGACATCCACACTCATGTGTTGAGATCAATAGTTCCTTAATTAGAATCACCTCTTTTACCATTAATTGTTGTGATAGAGTTGCAGCTCCCATCATCCCCAAATACACAAGTCATAAAAAATTACTCTTGATTTTTCTTTATATAACTTTCAAAAAATTATGCTACATTTTTGGTACAAGAAACCACAAAGGCAAAAGCCTGAAGCCTAGAGTGGTGAATGGTGATTGAACTTGCATTTACATTAAGTAAAGAAGAGAGAAGTCAAGAATTCATGGCCATATCTCTTAACCGGATCAACTCCGGCATAATAACGGTGTCCAAATCTGGTCTATCCTTCTTTCTGAGCTCACAACACTTAAGAGCCAATTGAGCCAATGACAAGGCTTCATCATAAGGCCAACTAGAAATAGAAGGATCAAGTATATCGTCGAAAGTACCGGCATCAATGGCTTCTTCCACATGATAGGATAATGCCATAGGAGACCTTCCTGTGAGCAACTGAAGTAAAATGACACCCAATGAATAGATATCAGATTTTGTACTAAGCTTCCCTGTTTGTTGATACTCTGGGTCAATGTAACAAAATGTTCCGGCTGCAGCAGTCATATGGTATTGGGTCATTTGGTTAGCCACTGTTGGTGGTACTAGACGCGCCAAGCCAACATCAGCGATCTTACTCGTGTAATTCGAATCTAGGAGAATGTTTGCTGGCTTCAAATCTCTATGCACCATCGGCTCTGGCTTCGCCTCGTGTAGAAAGAGCAGTGAAGTTGCTATCTCAGCTGCAATCTTGAATCGATTTTTCCATGGAATAGTAGGGGTATCATTCTTACGGAACAACCTGTCTTCTAAGCTCCCATTTTCCATGTATTCGTATACTAGGCACCCGTACTCTGGGCACGCTCCTACTAAGAGTACCATGTTCGGATGTCTCATGCGTCCTAGCACGTCAATCTGCAGTCACAAATTTAACCAAATTTTCAATCAAATTTGTCACATATAAATTCAGCGAACTGGCTAAAGGTTGGATTATTATTAGAATCAATTTTTTGGATGGATTACCTCTTGTTGAAACTGCTTTAGCCCTTGAGATACATTTGGCCGCAAAACCTTGACTGCAACAGGGGTATGCTGAAGAACAGCGCGGTACACAGGTCCATACCCTCCTTCACCAATCTTCAATGAACTAGAGAAGTAATCAGTTCCAACTTCAATCTCTTGCAAGGAGTATACACGGTAGCTAACTGGGGTTGATTTGTTATTTGCTCTCCTATCCTCCTCTTCGCGTCTAGCAGCTCTCTGTTCCACAATTTTTCTCTTGCGACCCTCCATGTCTACTAATCGTTCTGTCAACTGTGCTGCATCCATAGCAGCTTGGCATTTTAGTCGTTCGAGATCTGCCACAACCATTGCTGCCTCTCTTGCTAGCTTGATTTCCTCAATATCTTCTTCGTCTCCGCTTTGAAGAGAATCAGACTTTGAAAACAAAAACAACCAAAAGTTAAACCTCCATGTTGTTTTTGTAATCATATCACTATGTTCCTTTACAAACTTACACTATATAAGCAAATCTCATTACCATCCCAAAATATTTATTTTCTTCCTAGAACTTCTTCACAGATTTACACTAATTTACCTTACCATTATCACCATTTATCACCACTAACCAAACATGTCATGAAGGTTCTTTATTATGAATTGTATGTTCTTCTGTAAATAGAGATGAGCTATGTTCTTCTACTCCAAATTATATATTCTTTTACTTTGAACTATATGTTCGTTTTTTTGTGAACATGATGTGCGTCATGATCTCCCTTGTAAGACCTACTTTATGGATCTTCTCTCACTATTTTCTCTCTACCCTATTGCTTATATGACTTAATTAAGCATTGATTTTGGAGAGACGCTATACGGATATTAAGACGGTTTCCAAAATATCCTTTTAATCTCTACCTAAGTTTCGAGGCTTATTTTACCTGTTGCTTTGCCACAGTTGCTTGTTCACAAATAGATTGATAAAGCTCCATGGTTTTCTTTATTTCAAGCTTTAATCTCGCCATTTCAGCTTCCATATCATCCTTCAACAAAGACAAAAATAGATTATATATTAGGCTGTTTGTTGAATGAAAATAGATCAACAAAGAAAGCTTGTAGACCCAACATTTTAAACTCTATTTCCTCTGGCATAAATGTGTGTGTCTACATTAAGTGAATAGTTCTTCAGCGATGAAAGGGTATATAGATATCATCCTTTGGACCTTAGATTGTATTGTTAATTATAACTTACACTTTCTAAAGTACAAATATATAGAAAGAGAAGGACCTTACTAGACAGGAACCTTATATATTTATCTCGTGTCATCTTCCCTTATATTTGACACTTCACCCATTTAAAGGTAAATGTTGGATTATGTGGTAGAATAATAGATATCGAGACACAAGATGAAACATAAAATGGTAGAAAACTAACAAAAGATCCTAACTACAAGGACCCGTGTGGGAGGATTCGAACCTGCGAGGCTGTGACCTCTTAATCAAAATGCATAGTACATATCTTACCGTAAAAGAGGCTTGGGAACTTGAACTTGTAGATGTTGGAGGACGTTGCTCGTTGTAGTCAAGAGATGTGATGGCTGACTGGAAACTACTATGGTTGGAAGCATAGTACGAAGGATTTTGTCCTTGATAATATCTTTCTGGTGTGCTTCTTCCTTCATTGCTTGATGTGTAAGAATTTGAATTTTCTGTTCTCCAGCCGTCCTGACTATAGCTTGATCTGCATAATTACCCAGATGTTATAACAATGAGTAAAGCTTCAACTTTGATGATTTGGGTCTTGTATCCTAATGTCTAAGGCTAAAAAGGCACATTCGCGATCCCAATCTTCCTCCATTCTGAAATAAATGAAACGCTTCACCCTTTGTGTGAGAGCTTTTTGAGAAACATGTTTCATTTAATTCGGAAGGGAGAAAGTATATCAAATTCCATGCACTAGGTGTAGCAAGTAGAGCTGTAATACAAGTCAGGTTGATTTTTGTATAGGTCAAATGAGTTTTGTGTCTCAATAAAGTTCACCTTATTTCTGAAACTTATTACTTATTTTTCCGAGTTAGATCATATCAGACAAAAAGAAAAAATAAACCAGACTAGATTGTATGGCAAAGAACTTGGTGCCATGATATACACAAATTGCTTAAGATCATTAATGTGGTCATTTTTCATGCTAGTAGGATGCACTGCAATTTTACCTGGAGTTGTAATCTGAGCTGGTATTGCTGTATCGATGAGCAGGTGGCGGCCCTGTACCTTGCAATCTCGACGAAGAATGATTCGGGGAGCTAGAATAACTATCAGAGCTCCTATGATTATAATGGTGACTTGGTGATTCTCCACCAACAGGCATCCTTGGGTTACTGTAGTGACCATCAGACATGCGACTTGGTGATTCGCCACCAATGGGGATCCTTGGGTTACTGTTCCCAGGGGAGTAATACCTGTCTGATGGTGCTATGCTCGATTGCGAGCTGATGCTACTGCCACCGAAACTAGACTTAGATTTGCCGGTCCAGTAAGACGATACCGAGGAACCAGAGCTCATGCCTGATCTTGCACTAGCACCCACCGCAGAAGGCATAAGACACACATTTGATGCCCGCATTGACTGTACCTTACCTTTGTATATTACATACACTGCGCAGAAATCAGGTGCTGATTTTTCTAGGCTTGTAGGAACATCTGCTGACTTAAACCTCCTATACAAAGAAAAGGAAATAGCAAAACTTCACATTGTTTGCATCATAATTCTATATGAGAATGGCTAGTTTAAGTAAAAATTAGATAATTTTATAACTTCACTTGATGGAGGTCCCTCACTTTTCTATTACGCTCATTCGAAAAATTGTCAAATGAGCAAAAGAAAATGTGCTTGGGAGCATCGTCCAACTCTACGTGCTCCTGAAAGCACTTAAGAATTTGTATCCACCTCTAGTTTATTGAAGAGACCCATAGAAGTTAGAACCTCATGTATGGGTATCCTAAGAATAATTCCTTTGTCATGCCACAAAAAAAAATATTGAATTAAGAAAGAGGGAGACCTTGTGATAGCGTTACGATTGGAAGCCCCAACAACAATATTGCCAATGGAGTTGTTCTCAATGTAGCTAATAAGTGCACTTGAAACATCAATATCATGGAGTACAATCTCAATTGCTTCGATCTAAAGGAGAAAAAGGTTTGACAAAGTTATAAACTAACACCACCATATCAGGCCACTTTATGGAGATATTGAACCCATTGATTTTATATTGGACAGGAATTAAGAATCATTTACCCCTTTTCGACTACAAAATCCACGGTAAGGAAGAAATAATTGTTGTACTTCCGATTCGATGAAATTTGAACCAGGTTGTAGAAACTTCCATCTCTGTTTAAACACAATACCCAAAAAATTAACAATTCTTAAATTTTCCTCCTAAATAAAATAATAAATAGATAAATCTATATAAAAGAAAGCTTTTGGTTATTCTTATCTTATGAATTAAAGATGACAAATTATGGTGTCCTAAGGTGCATAATATATCATTGCAGGCAACTATGTTATGTAATAATAATGTCATTAGACAAAAACTTACGTGCATTAAAATTGTGAGTTTTAACATGGATTAGGACAACTGTCAATTCTTTTCCCTTCAAGAAATGATCAATAGTCCATTTAACAGCCTGTTGGCTGTTCTTGCCCTTATCAATGGCAACTGCGACAGCATTGTGACCCAATTCGATGGTATCACCGGGTATAGCCATTCATATATAACACTTCCTTATATATATAATTCTCTCGTTCTCCCTTCTTGGTTGCTTCGCGTTCTCTTAATTAGAAACGCGAAGCAACCAATACAAGATCTTTCAATCAACCTTTATTTTTTTCTCCAAAACTCAGGAGGAAAAAAAAACTCAGGAACATAAAACTTGAAGGTTATATACAAGAGAAGCTTTTACCATTATTTCTTAATTGCCAATATGAGAATTAGCGGGGGAACATCGACCACAACCATCCTACATGGAGTGTTCTGCATCCTAAGCTAAATTTGGTATAAGTGTATGTTTCTGTTGGAGTTTTTGGGAGATAATTTCTGTTATGGCTTTCCTAGCTTTTTTTTTTCCTAGCTGTGTCTAGGCTGTCCTCTAATTATTGTTTTTTTTGCTCCTCATCACCAAAATACCTCTATAACTAATTTGAATTATAATGTTGTTGGGAAATGTTATATGTAGCCCTTAGGGTTACATATATATATATAAGAAGTTAAAAATGGAAATATTAAGCAATAAATAAGCATTAGTTGTATCAATTGACGTGTGATTGTGTCATTAATTCTTCGAATAATAATATTTCAGAAAATGTATTTAATGCTTATATGTAGTCCTAACATATAAGGGCTACATATAACATTTTCCAATGTTTAATCCTTGTCATGTAGCAATTCAATGCCCCGCTAGGGGCACTTTGGGAGAGGGGATCTCCTTAGGCCCTTATCCTTCCCCTCCCTCCTAACTCCCAAAGTGTCTCGTCATCTCACCTAAGCTAAATTGACATGTGAGAGGTTCTCGCCCAATAAAGCCTTTTATTTTACCTACCCAAAAAAAATAGCAATTTAATCATTTATAGTGAGCAATAGCATACCTTTATACTAAATTTTTTAATTTGGTTAGATTTATCGTCAGAACTCGTAATAATAAAGGTGTACATATCTTTTTAAGCATTTGTGGAGATATGAGGCTTTATCAATATTTGTTTTGACATGTTTACAGTGCAAATTTTTCATAGTGCTTCCAGGAGCACCTAGAAGGCTAGAACTAAGTACTCCCTATTAAAAGTATGTAACAAATTTGCAAAAAAAAATGTACTTGGGAGCACCAGGGAGGCCGAAAGCACCTAAGAATTTGTAGTAAAAGTGGGAGATTGTATAATATTGGATTGGTAAATAAGTTCTACTTTTTAGAATAGACGCCACGTATTCGAAACATGTGAAAACGATGATTTTTTTAAAGATGAAGAATTGCCATGAGAAGGCCACCTTTGCGTGAAAGGAGAATGCCACGTAATGAATAAGTTGGCATGAAATCATCTTTCAAATATACATCATCGATGTCGTTTTAAGGTCAAATTGTATTTCCCATTAATCGAGTTTACTAGTACTATATAATCAACAATATTAATGATTAAAAGTCTGGTTAGAGACTATACATGAAATTTAAAGTTGGTCGAAAAAATGGGTATGATTGGGTATGCTTCTAGATTTGAATCATTTATAAATAAGTAACTTATGACTCCTATAGTGAATCGTGATTATATATTACATTGGCAATTCATGTAAGATTTTAACCATATATATTAGTTAATCTATACTTATGTTCTAAAATATTAGCTTCACAGAAGGAGGCACAGGTGCTTTCGAAGACCATGTGATGATGTGAGAGATATAAAGAAACCTCCTATAAAAATAGTAATATTGTGATTTTGAGGGTATTTTGAGCCTTTTTAAAAGAAGAAAATAGTTGGTGTAGTCTATTAGGGTGGAGAATTACATATATTTGATTTTTTTAGGGACATATTATGATGAAAAAATGCCCATTTCACCTAAATAATCAGAACTTGCTAATCATTGAATATTAATCTCTTTGAATCTCGGGTTATTATATCACCTTATACTCCACCCTTTGTTAATAAATTAATGAATATTTAGACTGACACTTCAAATTCTTTCACAATATTATTTCTAACTGATTGTCTCATAATATGGATAAACACTATCAACTTGCATTATTATTTTTATGTACTAATTCATTTTAAAAAAATTAATGAGATCTTTTTAGATTTGTTTTTACAGGAGGGTCAATGATCAAAAGCGTAAATTTTTTAGCCGGAATCTGATGACAAGATGGGTAATTTGTTTAGAAAAAAGTGTCGTATATAAGGTATTTTCTCAAAGTTGTTTCTTCTTATTATTATGATTAATGGAGATGGTGAAAAATTACACCCTAATCCTAATGTAGAATAAACGTCTAACTCCATCATATTCAATGTTTATAGTTTGGATAAAGTTATGAGGGTCACAAATTTCGACCAATATCAGGCGTAATCTATCTATACTAATATATTAAAAGGTGTTCCTGAACAAGGAACTGTGTCACGTGGCGCTATCCCTTAGAATTTTGACTTCATGTACTCCACATACAATAACAAAAATAGATTATGCATGGTATTAGATTTGATCCCATGACCTCAAACTTGTGTACTAATGTCTTAACCACTAAACCAAGTAATATTTGGTGTCATAATTTTAATGTAAAATACTAATAAATGAAATATATAAGTACCCGACGCATAGCCCAGGCCTAAAAACTAGTTGCTACTCTTATTCATAAGGATAAAGGAGTATATATTACATATTTTAGAAAGGTCTTTTTTAAGACATAAATCTTAATTGCAAAATGAAGCACAAGTTATAGTCTTACCAACTGAATTAATTAGGATTTGTTCAAGAATGTTTGCTTAATATTGTATAAGATGTTAGAGTAGCTATTGTCTAAAGGTAATTTCTCCAAACTTTGCACAAAGAAGTCAAGAATATAAAATCCCCTTTTGTTAATAATATAGAAATTTTAAAGAGTTAACCCCACATGTAAAGAAAATAAATAAAATTCTTAAACCCTTAAAGAGATGTATATTTGAAAAGGGATTAAAAAAGAGAGATTGGAGAATGAATAAGCTAATGGATTTATTCTCTAAGAGCACAACAAGCAATAATAAAGACGACAAAGAGGACAACAAGGAGGACAGCATTGACGATGCTAATTTTCCTCCACCCCTTCATGAATAAAGCTAAATATCCAGCTTTGCATGAACCACAATTATAGCACAATTTATCAAATTCATTGTTCCAAGTTTTGCAATCTTGATCTTGTGAACTCAATCCTTTTGCTGGAACTTTCCAATTTGTTGCACTTTCATACTCATATCCACAATGTACTGGTGGTTTGCAACATCCTGTCTGTCTCAAATCAAATAAAATTCCACAAATTAACTCCTTTTATTATATAAAAAAAATTGTATAAAAAAGGAAGGTTTAATATAAAGTTAACCAAACTAAGAAAAAGTATGTCCCCAATAGAAAAAGAACTTGAATTTGCACATTTTCTTGAGTACTCATGGGACTAACCAAATTTTATTTTCCTCGGACACGTGGAAGCACCTAAATATAGGTGTTCCTTTACAATTTTTTTTTGCTTATTTCAAAGATTTCAAATGAGGAAGCAATGAAATATGCTCATAATCACCCAAATATATGTGCTCCTAGAAGCACTTGAGAATTTGAAGATCATGTAATAGTCAAATTTAGTTTAGTTAATAGGCCATGTAATATTTAATAGGCCAGGTGAAAGATAAGGCAAATTCTATCCCCAAGAACTCTAGCAGTTGGTTTGCTCATTGACCTCGATCACAAGGTGGGAATCCTACTACTAAACTAATCATCTTGGTCGTATAAGCATCTTGGTCACATATTCACATGTAAGCCGAGTGTATAAAGGTTCACATTACAATCTACAAGCCCTCTGTTCCTCCAAGTTCTGTAAAGTTATTGTAACTCGAGTTAGTCTTGCGTGGACCTGTTATTGTGGACCAAAACCAATTATTTAACATAGTGACCTTTTTTTCCCATACAGTAACCTTTTAAAATCTTAAGTTACGCTACACAGTTACTATCTACCATAGTGACCTTTTTTTTAATATAGTCACTCTTTCTTTCATTAGTTTATCATAATAAAATTTTCACTTTGTGACATAGTAATCTTTTTTTTCACATAGTCAAACTTTAAAATCTATATTTACTCATCTTTATATCTATTTTTTTATATAGTAACTTTTTTTCATAAATCACATGAATTAGCATTAAATTTACACTAATTTAGTATGGACCATGTCCATATAAGTTTTTTACTTGTAACTCCCAATATCAAGGTAAGGAGGACTAAATAGTGTGAATTAAAGTGAGTCTTTGTTAATTTTCTAAATAGGAGAGAATATGGTTGTGAAAGATTGTGGATTTTTTTGTAGTAAAAATTAAGGGTCAGAAAAGAGAGGGGACAGAAGAGTGAGTTATACTCCATAGAGAGAGAAACTCTGTCTTCTCTCTAGGAATCCAATGGAACAGTAACCTTGTTTAATTTTCGCTTAATTTCTTCTCAGTACATGAAATTTTTCCTGTATTGTTGCCATGGCAAGGAAATCTAGTGGGAATTCTCAAGGAAGCAAGAATGATAAGGGAAAGGAGAAGGCTAGAGGACCTTCATCTGATTCACAAGCGTTGAGAACTCGATCAATGGAGGAAATCTTAGGCATTGAGGCATTGGATTTTGGATTAGGGATTGGTCAACCGATGACACCTGAAACATCGTTACAGGAGCTCAGGGCAGGATCAGAAATACGTCATACCTTCAATGAATGGCTTCAATCCATTCATAGGAGTGCTGAAGTTGTTAGAACACAATCTGCTCGAGGAAATGCTGCTGAAGGTAATCAATCTATTCCTATTTTACAGCACTTTAAGGATGATTTGGAGATGGATAATGATAATGCTGAAATTATTGATGAATCTGAGGTTGAGAAATTAGATGATATAAGTGTGAATCATGGTAATCAGACTGAAGTTGTTTCTATTGAGATGGAGGACATTCAGGAAGAGATAGATTTCTGGAATTCGTCCATTATTTGTTATGTGGTTGGAGCTAATCCACCTATTCAAGTGATGGAAGGTTACTTGCGTAGAGTATTGAAATCTTTTAATGTTGATAAGGTGGCAATGGTGAAGAAAGGAATGTTTCTGGTTCGTTTTAATGCTATGGATTCCAGGGATAGAGTCTTAGAGGGACATTACTTCTTTGATAAAAAACCTGTGATAATGAAACCATGGCATTCAGAAATGGATTTTGAACGAGAAGCCTTGAAAACCATTCCTGTGTGGGTACAATTGAGATTGAATTTGAAATATTGGGGTGAGAAATCACTTCATAAAATTGTATCTCAACTAGGTGATCCGATTAAACGTGATGAGGCAACAAAGAACAGGGAAAAATTGCAATATGCTCGTGTTTTAATAGAAAAAAATATTGATCAGAATTTGCCTGATAGTGTCAATTTCTGGAATGAGCATGGTTGCTTGACTGAGGTACTGTTATGTTTGAATGGAAACCGATGAAGGTGTCCAACTTGCAAGAATTTTGGTCATGTTGAGCAGGAATGTAGATTGAAGAAGACTAAAAAAGTCTGGATTCCTAAAGTTCAAGCTGGAACTAAGGAACATAACTTAAATGAACCTGCTATCATAGCACCTGTGGGTAATTCAACAGAGTCTGTAATAGTAGAAGGGGATCGTGATGGTTTTCAGAAAGCTTTGTAGCCTATTAGAGTTAGGGTGTCTCATGTTACCATGACTAAGACACAAAATCCTTTTCAATCATTGGAGCATGCTGAAGAAGAAAAGGATGAAGAAGGAGGTGTACCTGTGCAGGAAGTGCCTCAGGCTAGTAAGCATGGAGGGGGAGAGCCTCCAGGTGATAATGGATAAAATATTATGCTGGAATGTGAGAGGCTTGAATAACATCAATAAGCAAAAGGATGTACAACAGTATATTCAGAAGCTTAATCCTGGTGTTGTTAGCCTACTAGATCAAAAATAAAAGCTCAAAATATGGGTCAAATGTATCAAAGGGTTTTCAGAGGGTGGTGTTTCACTAGTAATTCTAGTCAACATGATGGTGGCAGAATTACTTTAGCTTGGAAACCAGGGAGTTTTCAGGTAACAATCATTAAAGTTACTACTCAATTGTTACATTGTTATTTGATGCCTAGTAGTGGTGTAGCTGGTTTCTTTTGCTCTTTTATTTATGCTTTTAATGAAAGAGGTAAAAGAAAAGAGTTATGGGAGGACCTTAAGCAAATAAATACTTTGAATGATTGGGTCATGTGTGGTGATTTCAATAATGTTATGCACACTGATGAAAGAATAGGTTCAAATGTAAGAGAATATGAGATGAGAGATATGATAGATTGTATGAACTTTTGTAGCATGACTGATATTAAGAGTTCAGGTAATTTCTACACCTGGAATAACAAGCAGCATGGCAGTGCCAGAATCTTTTCAAAGCTTGATAGAGTTCTATCAAATCAAGCTTGGATAGATCTGTTTCCTTCAGCTGAAGCTTGTTTTCAGAATGAAGGGGAGTTTGATCACTCCCCTGCAGTTATTTCTGTATATGCAGATGATGGAAAAGGAAGAAGACCGTTCAAATATTTCACAATGTGGAGATTGTCACCTTGTTTTGAAGAATGTGTAAGAAATGCTTGGAACATAGAAGTGCAAGGGACAAAAATGTTTAAGCTAGTTAAAAAGCTTAAAAATGTGAAGAATGCATTAAAGATATTGAATAGAGAAGGCTTTATGGAGATTCAAGCTGCTGAAATCAAAGCTTATCATAAAATGCAAGCAGCTCAGGATGAATTACATCTGCATCCAGAGGATCAAGAGGTGGCTGAAGCAGAATTGGAAGCTGTCAAAGATTATCATTATAAGCATAAAGCTTATATGGAATTTCTTGCTCAGAAAGCAAAGCATGCTTGGATTAAAAATGGTGATGAGAATACATCATTATTTCATCAAAGCATTAAAGCTAGAAGACTGCAGAATCAAGTTTATAGCATTTATGATGAAAATGGGATTTGGCATGAATCTACGAAAGTTTGTTTCTAAAGCTTTTTGTCATACTATGAAAAGCTACTTGGGTAACACCGATGGTGGGAGGAAGAAGGTGAATGTTCGGGCGATTCAAGAAGGGCTTGTAATCACGAAGTTCATAGAAGAATACGCGACAAAGACCATACACAGTTGAAGAAGTTAAGCAGGCTTTAATGTCTATTCCAGGAGACAAAGCACCTGGACCAGATGGATTTGGTTCTCACTTTTATAGAGATGCTTGGTCAGTTGTCAATAATGAAGTGATTGAAGCAGTATTGGATACCTTGCAGGGGAGGAAAATTTTAAAAGAATTGAATACAACTGTGATCACTCTCATCCCTAAGACAAAATGTCCCAAGAATGTGAGTGAATTCAGACCAATATCCTGCTGTAACACCTTGTATAAGTGTGTTACAAAAGTTATTTGTGGGAGACTGAGGAAAGTTTTACCTTATTTGATTATGGAAAATCAAGGAGGCTTTGTACATGGTAGATATATTGCTCATAACATCATGGTGATTCAGGATTTAGTGAAACATTATGGAAGAAAAGCTGCAAAGCCTAGCTGTTTATTGAAGATAGATATTCAAAAGGCTTATGATACAGTCAATTGGGATTTCTTGAAGGAGATGATGCAAGCTTTAGGCTTCCCTGATGCTTTTATTGAACTTATAATGGAGTGTGTTACCACTCCTATGTTTTCTTTAATGTTGAATGGGAACATGACAGGCTTTTTCAAGTCCTCAAGAGGGTTGAGGCAAGGTGATCCCATTTCACCTTTGTTGTTTGTGTTGTGTATGGAATACTTGTCAAGAGTATTGACTAAACTAGGTGATTTAGAGCAATTTCATTTCCACCCTAGGTGTAAAGAAATGAGGCTCACTCACTTATGTTTTGCTGATGACCTCATTATGGGTTGCAAAGGTGATTATGGCTCTATATATCCTGTTATTGAGAGCTTTTAAACTCGTTTTTCGATACTTCGGGTTTGCAAGCTAATATTGGTAAGTCTGCTTTTTACACTTGTGGTATGAATGGAAGAGATGAACAGAGAATATTAGAAGTATTTGGGTTTCAGAAGGAAAATCTACCATTCAGGTACCTTGGAGTGCCTATATGTGCAAAGAAAATATCAAATGCACAATGTGAAGCCTTAATAGAAAAGATGACAGCTAGGATAAGGGTTTGGAGCTCAAGAAATTTGTCTTACACAACTAGAGTTCAATTAGTCAATTCTGTCTTATTGAGCTTACATGTGTACTGGGCTCAGGTTTTCATTTTGCCTAAGAAAATCTTGGTGGAAATCAACAAAATTTGCAGGGCTTTTGTTTGGAGTGGACAACACTTTTGTAACAAGAATGGTTCTGTGTCATGGGATCAAATGTGCTCTTCTAAGTCAGTGGGAGGCTTGGGATTCTGAGACATTCTGAAGTGGAATATAGCCAGTTTAGGAAAATATGCCTGGGCAGTTGAATCTAAGCAAGACAGTGTTTGGCTTAGATGGATTAGTTCAGTGTATTTGAAGGATGCAAATTGGTGGAGTTATATACCTAACTCTGGTGCCAGCTGGTATTGGAAGAGAATTTGTCATGTTGAAGAACAACTTAAACAGATTTATTCACAGGAAGAGTTCAATTCAATAGAAGATTATTCAATCAAAGCTGTGTATGAGAAGCTTATTGGAGAACAGCAGCATGTGTATTGGGATAAAATGGTGTGGAATAGGCTAAGTGTGCCCAAGCATAGGTTTATCTTATGGCTTGCTATGCAATCTAGGCTACAGACTACAGCAAGGTTGTATCAGTTTGGTGTGAGTCAGAATGCACTCTGTCTAATATGTGGAAGTTTTGAAGAAAAGCATAGGCATCTGTTTTTTCAGTGCCATTATGGCACTGAATGTTTAAAGAGTCTGAAGACATGGCTTGGTGTTAATTCAGGCCTAACAGATATGCAGCAAATGTTTAGGAATGTACAGAGAGGAAGCAAATCCAAATTTCAGAAGCAAGTGATTAATGCCTCTTTAGCAGCCTTGATTTATAGTATATGGCAGAGTAGGAATTCTGTATTTTGGCAACAATGCTTGCCTAGTATTGCTACTGTTGTTAAATTGTGTAATAGGGTAGTAAAGGCTAGAGTTCTTGCTGTACTTCCTAAGAAGATAACTAGGAATGATCAGATTTGGTTAAATAGTTTGTAATGGGTTAGAAGGCTAATGCCTTATGTTTGGGTTCAATCCTACTAGGAAGGGGTCCAACCTAGTTGGTTTGTCTCCTTGTTGAATTGTTTAAGATGTAATTTGTTGGTTCAATTAATCTACTTACTTACTTAGCAAAAAAAAAAAAAAAAAAAAAGATTGTGGATTTTATCAAAGTAAGAATAAAGTTAAAACAAGAATAATTTTAAGGAAAGGATGAAACATATTGTAAGAAAAACTTGGAGAAAAGAGGAGTATGTTTTTACACTCTTTTGGATTCCAAATTAACATCCTTGATATTATAATAATCAATCCATTTCCAAAAAGACAATTTTTTAGGCTTGTTTTCATTCTTCAAAGAGCGTATTTTTTTTTTTGAAATGAGCATTCTTTTAATATTAGTACTCATTTCAACTTCTTATTGAACATTTTTCATTTCTAAATATTACAATTAAACGAATTGTTGATTCGAGATATGCAAAATTTACATATATCCTAGAAAAGCTAATCATTTCCCTTGGTTTAACAATATATGATTAATTAAAAGCAAAGTTGGACAGAGGAATTGAATATAATCCATCATAAACCAACCAAAACAACAAATTCATATAACAAACAAGATTATACCTCAATGGATGTAAGCTTTGAGCGGCTCAAAGAGACAAAATCCATAATGGACCTAAAAGCACCAATCTTGCCACAAGCATCATGGCTAATCATACATCGCTTAATATCCTGCCAATGACTACCACCAACCAAATTATTCTTCAACCAGCCTGAGAATGAATGAAGCTCATACTCCTTAGCTTCACCCCCAAGAACATCCTCCCCATTTCCACCTCCCCTAACAACCGCGCCTCCAACCGATAAACACGCTAACAATCCAATAATTACGATGAACAAAGTGATCAAATACAACCATAGAAAGGGGGTTATTCGACAGCACGAGCCGAGAAGTCCGATTAGGGAGACGATGAGCAAGCAACAACCAAGTGCAATGAGAGGCTTGTACATTATGGGATCACAGGGTGAATTGGCTGTCAATTGTAAGAAATATCCAGCCAACAAGACAGGTAATGAAATGCATAAAGTTAAGGCGTTTAGGCATCCTAGGAGAGCAGTGCTTACAGCCATTTGGTTTTTATATCTTCTTTTTCTTTCTTTTTTCTTTCAGGGTTTTGAATTTAATGGTTAGATTTTCTTCAACTGTGGGGAAATTGATGACCCTAAAACATGATCAAGGTAAAGATTTTCTGGGTACAATGTCCATGGCATGGCATGCAAAGTTGTACAGAAGGGTTTTGCTTCTTTTTTTTTTTTTTTTAGTGAGTGGTAAGGAGAAAAAAAGGGAGAAAGGGTACCTAAATTTTGGGCTATTTTTATTAGTAGTAGGATTTTGTGAAGAGATAATTAACAAGCGAAATTATTTAATCACCAAATTGTAGAAATTAGTGTCAGAATATATCTGGTAAGTTTATGATCCAACCTATTTTCAGGTTGACAAAAATAGAAGCCAGATGGATGAGTAGGGAAAACTGGAAAAGAAACCCAATATTAATTAAATCTTCTTACAATAAATGCTTTTTTAAAAATAAATAAATACTCCCAACTTCATACCCTCCTGCATTTTGATCATATCAATTACAATGAATGATTTGATCACACACAACCATAGGTTAGGATCACAAGCATAATATTAACAGGTTACTGCCAACTTCATACCCACCTGCATTTTGTTAAGGTTAGCTGATGAGGAATACGAACTCGAAGAAGAAACCTTACAAACAGTGGCTGCTCCAAAAAACAAGAATACTTGTAATGAAAAAATTACAAAGATTTATTTTTTGTAAAAACCATGTCTACAGTCAGATCAGCTGATGTTTAACGATTACCAGCCATCAACCATTACAAACAGCTATCGGTTAATTGTCAAATAAAGCCGTCAAGTCATGGCACTAAAGATCTAGAGGTGGTCAGAGAGGCAAGTTAACAAATTCAGCCTAGCCAATGCAGTCAATAACCCAGGATGGGTTAAACCATACTCGGCTGGTCAAGAATGTTGGGCTGGATTAAGGAAGGGGGAGCAGCAAGATGTGGTTCAGTTATGAGGCAGAATAGGACTAGCCTTGCTCAACCAACATGTGGGTCGAAACCAATCTTGAGCCGAATCAACACAACGAAGCTTATATATCCCCCATCGTCTCACTGGCCATAAGGTGCTTTTTACCCCCACCATGTCCTGCCTTAACGGAGCTCCAATCAGTCGCGATCTGCAGCAGAGAACCAACCGCGCGAAAAGTCCTGGAACCAGTAAAGCCTGTTGGCCATCACGAAAGAGTGGATATCATAACCCACATAGGTTACGTCACTTGCCTAGTTACCTACTTTAACACAGCAGCATAGTCAATAGTGCAGAGTACAGGCTACTGTGTCAATGTTGTGACAAGGAGTTATGATATCCACTTTTCGTGAACATCGATTATCTAAAGAAGCCATCTACTAATCAATTACAACTTAGAAAAAGAATATATATACACAAAATACTCCATCAAAGAAAAATTTGGTACTTGTCTATGTCGTGGCAGTACCGAGTAATTAATGATACCTGGCAATGCTTGTAATGGTACCATACCATAAAACATGATGCACCACTATAATACAGCAACTATATGCATGATATGACAGTAAATCCAGGCTGAAAGTCAAACACCTCAAGACACTTCTCTAAGACATCATTTGATAATGTGGCTACTGTTTTTTACACTTCAGTACAGGGGTTATATCATGTACATATAGGTATTTTTGCACACACAGTAAAACTTACAATCACCTGCTAAATGGTTCACCAAGCTCTTTCCCGAAAGATCCCCCTTTGGCCTGTTTGGCTTGTGTATAAAATTGGAGAAAGGCATATATACACAACTGATATTGTAGAACTTGAGTGTTTCCACGCATTAAAGTAGAATCACAGCTGCAATAATCAGTGCCACAATTGTAAATACCAAAGCCTGCAGACAGAACGAGATCTTTGTTACTGACACATGAGGGTATGGTAATCTATAAACATTTGCTTAGTACAAATGCATTTAGCAAGCAATTTAAAGAGATAGACCACACATGACAAGCAATTATCTAATCACAAGGATCTTGCTATACAGTCAACATAGCGAGGAGTTGTAAAAGCTACATTTACTTGCACACGTTATTCATATGTAAGAGTAGCAGACTGCGGAAACTCTCACAAAGCCAAGCAATACAGACCCTGTGAGCTCCAAGAAAAATTAAACGTGTCAAGAACACTGCAGCACCACTGCACCAACATTTGTGGCGATGGGTGCTCAAAAACTCAATAATTTAGCTTCTAATTGGGGAATTCATCAATCAAGATTCAAGGAATGTCCAAGAGACTACTTTGCTAACATTTTCCAATACGGTTTTTCTGAGACAGACTCTTTGCTAGTCTATTTTGGTTAGGGTAATGGCTAGTTCGAAGGTAAATCTTGACCTCGCCAAACCCACCTAGGGGAAAGATCCAAACTAGTTAGTGGCCGTGATTTCAAAAATAACTCCCAATATATAAGACATAGGAAGCATATGGATCCATTCATTCCATTACAGTACAGCTATTTACTAAGTCTATCAATCAATACACAATATGCATCAACAATCTGCATTCTCTCTTACCAGCATGCATGAAAAAGTCTAATTTATACCCACTAGCTGTAAAAAGCTTAACATAATCTAGTTTCAAATCAAAGAGTATCTCTTATTCTAGGTTCATTGCAGTTCCGTAAAAGGCCAAGTAAGGCAAGATAATGATGGTGTCAGTAGCAAGCCAGGATAAGCTATGCCATATCATAGACAAGAAGATACTTACAGCTATTGCGCAAGTGGCCAGTCCAGTCCTCTCCCTAGGATCTTTAAGAGAGTAATTTCTGAAGTAAAGGATTGTAGCATAGTACCACATCAACGGGAATACGAAACCAAGCAGAAAGCTGCGAGAAAGATGCACATTTAGATTAAGAGACAAGGTGAAGGAATGGAAAAAGAAGCAAATAAAAATAAAAGTTGAGAGACATACGAAAACCAGCCTATACCACAGCCAAAGCATGGGAGAGGTTTATCATACAACCCCAACGAGTCGGCCTCTCCATCTCCAATGAGTGTATAATCCCCCTCCCCACATTTTTCGGGGTCTGTTGGGCAGCCTGCTGTGGATAAACATAAAATAATTGAGATAAACACGGCATGTTCTTCCAAACAGAGATACAACATCAACAATTTTGTAAAAAGTCTGGGTGCAGCAGATGCATGCATACTCTCAACTTTCAACTATGTTTAAAAGTGATCTCAACTTCCCTGGCCTTCTGTCATGCTACCTCCGCCTCAAAACTTCAAGCAATTTTCATTTGCTTAGTTATCCTTATGCATCAGAACAATTCAGAAAAAGTTTACTAGGATGCCTCAACACCTCTGCCATTTTGTTTTATAGTATTCGGTCAAATTCAATCTTGCATCAAGGATGTTAAAAACCCTCTTTTTATTATACCCTGTTCAATATAGGTTGGCAGACTTATGTCATTCACTTCTTGCTTTGAGCAAATAAGAAATCATAATTAGGATTCTCCATCGATATCTTATGCATATTGCATATATTGGCACTCTGAACAACTATCACATTCTAAAACTACCTGGATCATGGTCTCCAAATGAACATTTTGCATGGCATATGCTAATGACATCTGACTAAAAATCCTATTAACTATAAGATGTCTTGTCCTAGACTATAATCCAGATGAAGCACATAATAAAAATTTACCACAGATGCAACTCGAAGAAGGCAAGCATGAGAAACACAATGGTTCTTGCTAAGATCAGAGACCTTAGCTAGTTCAGGCAGAGTAACAAGCAAGCAAGATTAGGCAACCAAGGGGATAATTAATTGTATATAGCAAGTACACAGCAACCTCACTATTACAATTCCTTACTATTCGAGAGGTAAGGACTCTCCATGAACCAAGGCTCAACTCTCTTAATTTCTGGATGCCTTAGATCCCCTATTTATACACACAAGTCTCTAATTCTCTCACTAGCTTCTCTCTCTATAACTACCTCTAACAGATCTCTGCCAGCTTGACAGGAATAATCTGTAGAGAATAATCTTCCTTGAATTACTCAGATGCTGCCAGCTGTGACCTCATCATTGCTGACCTTTTTACCCTTATTCTTCGACCTTCTAGAATAGAAGGAGTATGAGAGAACTTAGCAATACCCCCTGCCCAATTAAGCACCTTTTCCTCAAGGTGGAATGCTGGGAAACGATCTTGGAAAGATTGAACATCCTCCCAGGTAGCTTCTTCAGGAGACATGTCTTGCCACTGCACTAGAATTTCAGCAGGACCACAAGGATCTGTAGCATTGGGGAGTATGCCAAGGATAATGGCAGGAGTGGCAGGAAGTACCAAGTCAGCACTCAATTGTGGGGGCAGAGCAGGTGAGACAGGACCTTGGCCAATGGCCTTCTTTAACTGGGACACATGAAAAACATGATGGATTTTGCTGTGGGGAGGGAGAGCCAACTAATATCAGTGCCAATCTTCTTAAGAGCATAAAAATGTCCATACATGCATGTAACACAAAAACAATACGATCTCCTTCTTACCTCCTTGGTAGTGCGTAAATTTCCATCATACATGCATGTAACACAAAGGATGATCAATTTGGCAAGAAAGTCAAAATGATAAACACAACTTATGTCATGGTTTTTAGCAGTGAAATCCACAAAAGAGGTGTTCTTTGCACCGTATTCTTCGTCAAACCAATCTGGCTGCTCTTTCTTGAGAATACGATCATCAACTTCAGCAACAAAAACAATACGATCTCCTTCATTAACAGGAATTTTTTCAGCCTCGGATTTGGTGATTAAGTAGTTGTCTCTCTCTTCACGATATATTTCTTTCACATTTGGGCAGTGGCCACAAAGCATAATCATCTTCCGTGCGTCATGTGGACCAATCTTACGTTGACCTCCCTCATGAACATCCTGAACCCCAACTTTTGTTTGTAGCGTTCAATCTCATGCTTCTCCTTTTTTGTAAGTCTTGGGGCTCAAAAGATAAGAAAAAAAAACACGAGAAAATAAGCTCTATAAGATTTCAAGATTACATAACATGCATGAAAAAGTAAACACTAGCAAGCTTTGTAATTTACATACCATTCACTTTTTTTTGTTGATGCCATAGAGAACTAGTGAAGAATGATTAGATTATTTTGTAACTATATAATGAAATAGCTTGTTGGGTCTATTTATAGAGGGTCATACAAAGTTTAATGTAGGGTTACTCGCAATGCATGTCAAATGCATGTAGTTAGGGATGTGTCATAGTTTCATTTTAATATAGTAACATGAATATACATATAGTATCATTATACTTATTGCTAATTGGAAAATATCCGTTAATTCATTTTAAAAGAGGATTGTTTCAATTTTTTTATTGTATTAATTATCTAAGTGATGATGACGCTCGACAAACCGGTACATAACTCAATGTATAACATCAATTGAGTACGGCTCATTTATGTATTTTTTATTTAATCTATATAATAATTATTTCTCATAGATAATAGCAAAGTGGTTGTTATCAATTAACTTAAATTAATTAATCGATGAACTGATATCAGTAAAAATAAAAACTTGGCCTAACAAATATAGCGTTTTATGTAATTGCAATTTAAATAGAAACAAAACATTTATCTTATTAACGTTTTTTTTCGAATGAAAATTGGTGTGGAGTGGGGATGAAGATTCTCATATAGAATCAAAAATTTCAAAATGGTGATTCTTCACATATATTGATGAGCAATTGAAAATGAGAATTCTCATACATTACTTAACACTTAAGAATCAAAATAAAAAAATAGCAAAATGGAGTCATGCATGTAATACATTCTTAAGTGCTGAACAAACTAAAAACTGGAACTTTTAAGAAGATTAGAATAAAAACTCCCAACATGAAATCCAATTCTTCAGAAGTATTTTGCAAACCACTCATCTTGAAGCATAATCCTCCATGGCCATGAATCAACTTCATCCTTACGTATGAATCCACCATGTGTATTGATGTAGTAAGTCTTTGCTCGCTCAAACACATAAGCTCTCCAACCTAAACTTCACCCACAAAATTCACAATTTCCCAACTCCTCTAGATTATTATGCGTAATCCCGCATGGCCGCATATCTGTCAATGCCTAGAACACACTTTCTCAAGTTCACTCCGGTCCACATCTTGGTTCATGTTTATACGTAAACCTATAATTTCCTTCCAACGTTTGCTGACACACTAAAGTTCCATCAAAACAAATATACCTCTTACCTTGGGGAGTATATGATCTTCAGATATGTAATCCAAGTCGCCAAAGTCTTCATGAGATGCGACTTAGCTTTTGCCGATCTTGCTTGATGGTTCCATGGTAATGGTGTGGAAGAAGTGATGGAGTATGAAATGTGAGAGTAAGTTAGTGGTTTGAAAGCATTGAGTAACTTACTCTCATAATTCATACTCCATCACTTCTTCCACACCAAGGTCGGCAAAAGTGAAGTCGGTGCATCTCATGAAGACTTTGGCGACTTGGATTACATATTTGAAAATCATATACTCCCCAAGATAAGAGGTATGTTTGTTTTGATAAAACTTCAATGTGTCACCAAACGTTGGAAATAAATTTTAGGTTTACGTATAAACATGAACCAATATGTGGACTAGAGTGAGCGTGAGAAAATGTCTTTTAGGTATATGCGGGATTACGCATAATGATCGAAAGGAGTTGAAAAATTGTGAATTTTGTAGGTGGAATTTAGGTTGGAGAACTTATGTGTTTGAGCGAGCAAAGACTTACTACATCAATACGCATGGTGGGTTCATATGTAGGGATGGAGTTGATTCATGGCCATGGAGGAAAATGCTTCAAGATGAGTGGTTTGCAAAATACTTCTGAAGAATTGGATTTCATGTTGGGAGTTTTTATTCTATTTTTCTTAAAAATTTCAGTTTTTAGTTTGTTCATAACTTAAAGAATGTATTACATGCATGACTCCATTTTGCCATTTTTTTTATTTTGATTCTTAAGTGTTAAGTAATGTAAGGGAATTCTCATTTTCAATTGATCATCAATACATGTGAAGAATCACTAATTTGGAGTTTATGATTCTGTATGAAAATCTTCTTCCCCACTCCACACCAATTTTCATTCGAAAAAAAAATGTTAATAAGATAAATGCTTTATTTCTATTTAAATTGCAATTACATAAAAAGTTATATTTCTTAGGCCAAAAGTTTTTATTTTTACTGATATGAGTTCATCGATTAATTAATTTAAGTTAATTAATAACAACCACTTTGTTGTTATCTATGAGAAATAATTAAATCTCTCTACAGCATGATTCTCGAATATAGAGTTATATAGATTAAATAAAGACATTAATGAGCCATACTCAATTGATATTATACAGTGGGTTATGTACCGGTTTGTCGAGCGTCATCATCACTTAGATAATTAATATAATAAAAAAATTGAAACAATCCCTTTCAAAATGAATTAACGGATATTTTCCAATTAGCAATAAGTATAATGATAACTCCGCTTGTGAGTGTCTGTGTGACATTCACTGCCGGTCTCAAGCCCGGATAAAGGAGGAGAGTTGCGGTAGGTTTGGGGCGGCCAGTGTAAAACATAGCCCCATATCATGACATGCTTCATGTTAGCCGACCCCAAATTATTTTGGGAATAAGGCTTAGAAGAAGAAGAAGCAATAAGTATAATGATACTATATGTATATTCATGTTACTATATTAAAATGAAATTATGACACATCCTTAACTACATGCATTTGACATGCATTGCGAGTGAAACCTTACACTAACCTTCGTATGACCCTTTATAAATAGACCCAACAAGCTATTTCATTATTTAGTTACAAAATCTTCTAATCATACTTCACCAGTTCTCTATGGCATCAACAAAGAGAGTGAATGGTATGTAAATTACAAAGTTTGCTAGTGTTTACCCTTTCATGCATGTTATGTAATCTTAAAATATTATAATAATTTATTTTCTAGTGTATTTTTTCTTATCTTTTAAAGGAGAAGCATGAGATTGAACGCTACAAACAAAAGTCGGGGTTCAGGATGTTCATGAGGGATGTCATCCGTAAGATTGGTCCACATAAAGCAGGGAAGATGGTCATGCTTTGTGGTCACTGCCTAAATGTGAAAGAAATATATCGTGAAGAGAGAGACAACTACTTAACCACAAAATCTGAGGCTGAAAAAATTCATGTTAATGAAGGAGATCGTATTGTTTTTGTTACTGAAGTTGATAATCGTATTCTCAAGAAAGAGCTGCCAGATTGGTTTGACGAAGTATACGGTGCAAACAACACCCTGATTGTGGATCTCACTGCTAAAAACTAAACTACGACATAAGTTGTGTTTATCATTATGTCTTTCTTGCCAAATTGGTCATCTTTTGCTATGAAAGAATTATGAAGTGTCTCTCAAGGAGGTAATGTAATACTCCGTCCTTTTATAAACATAATATAAACAAAATAGAATATTTTATTAAAGAAATGGCGACAGGAGAAATATCGCCTCACGGAAATGTCACTCTAATCAAAGGTTAAATTAAACTAAATAAAAAAAAACCCAATTAAAATAATCCAAAATATCCATAATACGATACTACAACCCCAAATAACCCAACTAATAAAACTAATATAATTCCTATGCGAATTCTAATCGATCTAGGGTCGCCGCTAGTTACCTGGCCAACTGGAGAAGTGAAGTCAATCATCTACCGATTTTCCTCTTGCGTGGGATCGTGCTCCAAAAACTTGTTCCTAGCCACCAAAATATACTTAAAAACCCAAGAATTATAGAAGGAGAAGGTAGGTATTTTAGTGTGAAAATAATAAAGTAAAAAAGGGTAATTTTGTGAGAGGAACAAAGATGAACTTTCAACCTATTCTCCTCTTGATTTCACGGCAGCAGTAAGCTAATTGCAGCAGATGGTTTGCCCTTTAAACAACTCTAAAAGGGCTAAAAATAAGGTATAAGTTGGGAGGTTACATGGCTAGTAATAAGAGCAATTGATTATGGCATGTAAAAGAGCAATAATAAGGGAATTATGAGGAGGTTACAAATCTTAGTGAAACAAAAAATTCCCCTCAAAATTCTGAAAGTTTCGGCCCTTGAAGCAAAATTTTCGACCCTTCAAGCTACTCACATGGTCCAAACGCGTGACATAAATGATAAAATAAAATATATAGCTAGAACGCGAAAAATTAAATACTAGAAAAATATATCATTTCTAATAAAATATATATTATAGAAAAAACATATAATATTTATAAGGTTGAATATATATATATATATACAATATCATATTTTTAAGAAGTAAAATACTTTAGTTTTTAAAGGAAGGTAAAAGCGAAAACTTATGAGCAAAATTTCGGGGTGTTACATGTAATGTCTCCATTTTTGTACTGCAAGAACTACGGCCATGAGCTCCTTCTCATATACTTCCATTTTTTATTTAGATCTAGCCCTCACACCCAAGGTCTTGTTAAAATATGCAATAGGATGTCCCTGTTGCAACTTATGCATCAGCCTCAATCACAAAAGGAAGGGAAAAGTTAGGCATGGCTAACACTAGAGCGGTAGTGAGTGCCTTCTTGAGTTGATAGAAGGCTGCGAGTCCAATTGAAGGAGTCTTTCTTGAGCTGTTGTGTGAGGGGAAAGGCCATGGAAGCATAAAACTTGCACAAATCTTCGATAATAACCAGTGAGTCCCAAAAAACCCCTCAACTCCCTCGAATTCTTAGGAATTGGCCACTGAAATTATGTGACCCAAATAAGCCACTACATTTTTGTCAAATTCACACTTCTTTTTATTGGCATATAATTGGTTTGTAGCCAACACACCTAATACAATCTGAAGATGTTTTTCATGTTATGACATGCTCCCAGTATACTAGAATGTCATCAAATAAAACCAACACGAATTTCCTCAAATAAGGCTTCAAAATCTCATTCATGAGTGCTTGAACATAGCTGGGGCATCACTAAGAACTCATAGTGACCCTCACAAGTCCTAAATGCGGTTTTATTGGACATCCTCTTCTTTCATTAGAATATGGTGATACCCGGATTTCAGGTCAAGTTTAAAGAAGATAGTAGAGCCATGTAATTCATCTAATAATTCATCAATCACTAGGATTAGATACTTGTGTGGGACAGTGACATTGTTCAAAGCTCTATAGTCCACACACAACCTTTAAGAACCATCTTTCTTTTTTACTAATAAAACCGGACTCGAGAATGCACCATGGGAAGTCAAAATGATACATGAATGAGCAATTCAATTTCATCTTTTGGGAATGTGGATATATATAAGGGCGTACACTTAGAGGGTCCACTCCATGTTTCAAGTTAATGGCATGTTCATGGCCCCTACTAGGAGGGAGACCATAGGGTAAGTTAAATACGTGCTCATAGGAGCTCGGAATTGGTTGCAAGTAGGAGGGAATAACCCTAGACCCCAAGCTGGTCATCCGATGGTTGAACTCCACCATAAAGCCTCGTACCGGTTTTCCTCAAGGCGCAAATCATGCTTTTGAATGACACACCAACCCTACTCAATGATGGGTCTCCAAAGTGAGTGTGATGGTCTCATTACCAGCCTTATACGGGATAGTTTGAGTCTTCCAGTTGGTGACCATTGTACCTAGTTTTTCGAGCCACTAGATGCCCAAAATTAAATCCGAGTTCTCCAATGTTCGATTATCTCCACCCCTTGTACCATAAGTGGCACGGCTAAGCACTCCCCTTCTCCCCGCACTTCTTGCCCTGTTCCGGAGATACCTCAAAGGTTTTGGAAAGGGTGACAGAATTCCAACTTATTTATTGTAGCTAAGGACAATGGATGGCCCCTTGGTCCCCCCATAACCACCACAGCTTCGCCATAAATGGTGCCTTCTAGCTTGAGAGTTTTTGGGTTTGAGAATCGCATTACGGAATTCAAGGAGATTTTTGGCCTTCTCGGGTAAGGTGTTTCATCGGGTATATTTAGATTATCTTGTTGCTCTAGTTGGACCGGATCTTCTAATGTCCTATATTCCACCTCCTCATCATTGTGGCCCCAAAAGGACGCTCAATTCTTTTTTCTTACACCTGTGGCCCACTAAACACTTGTCATCACACTTAAAACACAATCCCCTCTCTCTCTTATGTTGGAGTTCTTTTCATTGAGTCTCCCGACTTCACCAAAAGGTTTGGCTATAGGTAATTGGGTTTGTGTTCTGGCTGGTTTGGGGATGACATGGATGAAGAAGAAAAAATAGATTGGGCTGGCTGGTGCGATTTTTGTGAGTGGTAAGATTGAGTATAGGTACGGTTTACGGGGTTGTAAGTGGGGGCATTTTGGGTTAAGGGTCCGTAGGTGGAAGTAATTCTGGGTTCCCATCTCCTACTGGGCTTCTTACACAGTTTCTCTTCTATTTGGGGAGCCAACTACATGGCATGGTCAAGTGATCTCGGTCCAATGACCCTCAATTTCATTCTTTATATCATCTTTCAACTTGCTGATAAAGGGCTATGCTCTCTCGGATATCATCCAAGGGAGCCATGAGCTCAATGAATCGGCTTCGATACTCCTTCACACTCCCCTCTTGGTGGTTGTTCATCTAGCGACCCCGAAGCGGTGTCCCTAAATTGCCTAAGCAACATGGCCTTCAACTCCGACCATCGAAAGATAGGACGGCGGCGGTTTTCCCACTGAAACCATAGTAGTGCCTCCCCATCTAAGGCCACGACTGCCGCCTCCATTTGCTCGTCAGAGCTGAGCCTCTCCGCTCTCATAATCTAGCCGTCTGTGATTGGTACCCGAGAAAATGGGTAGATCCAATTTCTTTGCTTTCCAATTCCCGGCACCTTGGAATCCTCCATCATATCCTTCTCCTTCCCTTTCGCCATATTCACCGCCATAGCCACCAGCCCCTTCGACTCTCCAATTTGGGTAATTTCCCCAGCCTCGTTCACCCATATCAAACTTCCGTTCCCTTTCTCTTCCCCAAGTAAACTCTCTCCTCTCCTCCCGGGGATCGCGATATGGCGGATTTCACCTAAGATCATCTCTCCCATCAACCTTCTCGGAGAGTTTCGCCATCTCGTCCCCGATTTGCTTGGTGGTTTTCTCTAGACTCTCAACTATGTGGGTGGCCAGAGTTTGTTGCATAACTCCCACCGCCTGCTCCAAAGCTCGAGCAGCCTCTTAAGTGAGAGTTACCCGTAAATCCTCCAAACCTTGCTCCAACTGTTCTATCCATTGTGTGTGTGTGGCTCCTACCATTGTCACTTACTCCCGAGACCCTAGCTAGTTCAGGCAGAGTAACAAGTAAGCAAGATTAGGCAACCAAACGGATAATTAATTGTATATAGCACGAGCAACCTCACTATTACAATTCCTTACTATTCGACTATGAAGCACGGGTACTCCTCTTGGGTACCGTTTAGGTACGTGGTAGATACGTCCCCCAAACCGTACCTTGGAAGGTGGGTACGTGGGGTTCCAATGGGTACGCACTGAGCCAAAATAAACAAGCTAACAAGTGACAAGCATATGGTCCTTTTATGGGCCACATCATATGCCCTACTAGCCTAGTAGTCTTTTCAGTTAATTTTTCTTTAAATTATTACAACATACTTCTCTAACTATTTATTATTTTATCTCTCCTTCTGACGGAACTACCACCCTCATAACTCAGTTCTTATAACTTTTACTTTTTGTTTGACTGCAACAACTACTCTTTTACTCCTCGAGCACTGCAAACAACTTTTAATTTTTTATCCTTTATATTTTCAGTTTTAAAGTATGGATATTCATTTGCGTATAGATATAAATTTATGTAAATTTTTATTTTTTTTAATTTTTTTGCCGAATCCATCCCGTACCCGTTTTTGGAAATTTTGATATTGTCGTTTTCCGTCCCCGTCCCCGTATCCGTATCGGTGCTACCTAGCTATTCGAGAGGTAAGGACCCTCCATAAACCAAGGCTCGACTCTCTTAATTTCTGGATGCCATTAGAGAGATAGAGATCCCCTATTTATACACAAAAGTCTCTAATTCTCTCACTAGCTTCTCTCTCTATAACTACCTCCAACATACCTCTGCGAGCTTGACAGGAATAATCTATAGAGAATAATCTTCCTTGAATTATGACCTTTTTACCCTTATTCTTCGACCTTCCAGAATATGTGTGGATAATAGGAGGAGTATGAGAGAACTTAACATTTAGGCTTCGTTTGTTTTAGAGGAAAACGTTTTCCAGGAAAATGATTTTCCCCATTTTTCGTTGTTTGGTTGGACAAGGAATTTAAAAAGGAAAACTAAGGTGGAAAAGAGTTTTCAATCCCTTTGTGAACATTTTCCTCCAAATTTTCTTCCACTATCTCATTCCCAACATCTCCATTTTTCCCTTCTTAACTTAATAGTTATCCATCTTACTAGACAAAGGAAAACTAATACTTCCTCCGTTCCATAATAAGTGAAACACTTACTATTTTAGAACGTTTCAAAATAAGTGAAACATACCTTAAATGGAAAAAAAAAGTGACAAAATGACAAGAGTACCATCACAAACTTGTGTGGTTTGCTTTTCTCTCTCCTCCTTTTGATAAAGTGAAGGGTATTTATGACTTTTTGGCTTTTGAAAGAGATGTTTATTAAATCTTGTGCCCAATTCCTATGTTTCACTTATTATGGAACGGAGGAAGTATTCATTTTTCATGGAAAACTATCTTCAATGGAAAATATTTTTCATGGAAAAGCATTTTCCATGGAAAATATTTTCCATCGAACCAAACGGACCAATAATTAAGTTATCAATCCCAATTAAAAATCAACAAGAGGATCTCATATTCAAATTCAAAAAATTGTATTACTTCGTTCCATGTTTGGCTGTTGATAAATCAGCAAATTAACATCAAGCTTGATTTCCTGCTTCCCAAGTCCCAACTCTTTTCCTCTAAATTTTCTGCAACAATTAGAACACAAAGTAAATGAAGTAATAGATAAATAAATTTGCTGAATTTCATCAAAGATAACAAATTGCCAGCATAAGCATTTTTTGGGAAAATAAGGCAAACAACCTGTCAAAGATTCAAAATTCTTCCCTAAAATTAAAAATACAAAAAAAAGATAATAAGAACAACAACAATCATCATGTAGTCGAAAAAGGAAATAAAAAAACACACATGCAAACCAGGAAAAGGAAAGCAATACAAAAAGGGTCAATGAAGAACACCATCAAGTACAAAAATCAATCTCAAACACATTAAACTTTCTATTTTCACATCAAAACACAAGACAAAAAAAGAAAGCTATATAAGAAAATATCTCCATTTGATGAAATTCTAAAAAAAAGGGGTCTTTAATCAATAAAAAATTGGGGAAACAAAACAAATAGCAAAAACTATCAATTAACTGAGAAAGAAATGAAACCCAGAAATGAATAAATGGAGTTGAATGCAAATCAATAGAATTTATAGTAGTAAAACATACCCAACAAAATTGTAGTATTTACCCAGAAAGGCAGAAAGTGAAATTTACCTGAGAAGGGAGTAGAATCATCAGTAACAAAGAATTGGGAAAGAGGCAAGTGTTTTGAGAAGCCGCTTAGCCCAGGAGGATGTGTTTTAAGGTAGAGAACAAAGTAACTGGTACTACTCAGTCTCACTCTCAGTCAAGGACTCAATATAATAATGTGGATATTTGAACAAAATATAAATCCATTTGCCGGATTGTATCAAATATTTTTCTACACTTTAAACAAATTAAATTTAACGTTTAATAAGATAAGGTCCAATAACTTGCAAAATTAGATTCAATAAGTTACAATTAGATTTAATAAATTCTAATTAGGTCTCATAAGTTATAATAAGGTACAATCAAGTCTAATAAATTCTAAAAAATTAATAACAAATAAGTTAAGCAAAATTGGATTCAAAAGCATGAAAATCACGAACTATGGCCAAGGTGCAAGACTCAGCACGACCTTGATCAGGTGTATGGGGCATCATGAACTATGGCTTATGGTGCGCAGAGTGACATAAATGAGGCCGGAGGACGAAAATTTCATCATAGCAATGGTTGCTTTTTGATTTTTTATAGTTTTTTTTTTCTATTTTCCGAGCAAATTCGTAAACAAACTTAAATTGGTAAAATAATAGTAATAATAATGAGTATGATAATGTATGTTAAGTAAAACGATAAAACATAAATATCAATAATAATATTATAAGATAATTATAATAGTAATAGTAATAATAATAATGATTATAATAATGTCTAATATGTAAAATGATAATAATATTAAAGAACTTAATTAAATATTTGCAAAAATTTAAAATTTAAATTGAATTTAAAATATTAATAAAATAATAATTATAATGATACTAATAAATTGAGAATAATAATAAAAGTGTTGATAACAATAATAAAGTTAACTGGATTAAACTAAACTTATTGTTTAATGCCATAAAATCCACATACAATAAAAAAAAGATTATGCATTATATAAGATTTAATCTCGTGATCACAAACATATGTAATAGTCTCAACCAAAATACCAAATGATACTTGATGTTATCATTTCAAAGTAAAATACTAATAAATGAAAGATATAATTAGCCAGGATATAATACGGACTTAAAAACTAGTTTCAGTCTGAAAAAAAGGACTAAATCTACTCTCTCTCTTTTTTAAGAAAGGACTAAATCTACTCTTTTTTTTTTAGAAAGGACTAAATCTACTTCTAGCTAGGCAATTTGAACGGTCCCAATAAATTAACACGGCAGAACTCACAAACTCAACCCACAAACAAAAAAACACCTAATCAGCCAGCCCAATATATTTCTCCTCCTCTCTATTTCTCTTGTAGGGTTTTATTACAAAAAAAGACTCCATTTTTATCTCCAAAACCCCTCCTTTTTCCCTCTGTTTTCTCAAACCTCAATCAATGAAATCATCAATCATGGAAGCAGAAACAGACCCACAATCCCACAAATCAAAGAAAAAAAAGAGAAAAACATCCACCATTGTTGCTGAAATCAAGATGTTGAAGGAAGAACCAGATAAAAATGCACCATATTTGGGATACTACCCATCTGGGTTAGACCCACTAAGCCCTGAAATCGTAGAATCAAACAACCATAAGTTTTACAGAAATCAAAAAAAGATTAAAAGAGTTGAACTTGTTGTTAAACCAACTGGGTGTGGTGTTAATTATGTTGGCAACAATTATTCTGGTGAATCAGCTGCTGGTAGAATGAACAGTTTTGCTCTTTGTGTTGTTCAAAAAAATCTCCAGTCTCTAACACTTGTTCCTATCACTGCTAACAAGGTAGTGTTTTTCTTCATGGTTGCAGCTTTTTATTTTTATTTTTATTTTTTGAGTTTGTTTGTGTTTCTTGTATCTTACATGTTGGAGATTATTTGTGATTTTTGGGTTTTGTTCTTATTTGATGTGTGAATTGATTTCGATAAAGAAATATGGAATTTGTTGTGTTTCTTATTTGATTAAGTGGAGTAGAAATTGGGCTTCTTTTGGTTGGAATTTGAACATTTTTCTGCTGAAAGTAGTGTTGTGTGGAAAGCTTTTTCGATTAGAATATGCGATTATTGGTAAGGGAATGAACTTTGTTTTGTTGTAATGTTGTGTGGGAAGAGGAGTGTACCAGACTACCAGTAATGAGAAGTTGGAGCAAGGTGTGAGGAAAGACTCCTGTAAGGTGTGAGAAGGGGAAGGAAATCGCGGCGTTCTTCGATTATCTTCTTCGGGTTAGAATTGTGTTTTGAACCCGAATTAGCTTTTTCCACCCTGATTGTAACCTAACTCAGGAGGAGGAGGAAAATTGTTTTTAGCATACATTCGCCTCTTAAACGAACAGAGCCTTGAAACGATTTGTGGTTGTGTGATTAAGCAAGGAGGAATTTGGAGGTTAAAGTAGAGATGAAGAATTTGGAGCAGGAGTGATAGATGCAGATTACAGGGGACCTGTTGAGGTAATTCTGTTCGATTTTTCTGGTGTTGAATTCCTAGGTGAAAGTCGGAGATTGAATTGTGCAGTTGATCATTGAGAAGATCATAATTCCAGATGTTTTCGAGGTCGCAGATTTGGATGCTACTGTTAGAGATACTGTTGGATTTGGTTCTACTGGTGTTTAAATGTTCTAGAAAAGAATGTCTTAGTTGTAGGGATCAGTTTATTAGCAGTAATCTAAGAACTTTGACCTTGCCAGTCTATTGGTACCGTACGGGTATGCAGTATTCTAGTTATGAAATTCGTTGATCATTGAGTCATGAGAGAGCGTTAAGAACAGTAATCTAGTAGCATCGTGCTCAATACATCCATTAGTATTTAGTAGTGAAGTAACTGGAATAGTGTTGTCTGTGATATTTTTTTAATCAATTGTATGCTCATACATGATCGCCCCCCGCCCCTATTGAATTTATGTGAACTGGGAAAATGAACTCCTTGTAATTGAATGATGAAAAGGCCAAAGGGTGTATCGCAATGTTTTTTTGTTGGGTTTTGTATATGTATTCATTAGACTTCTGAGCTTAGGTTTGGTTCTATGAAGCTTTGATAAAATTCATTGAAATTGCTAGGTAATTCACTTATATGGCTGAGGAGGGAAATGAAAATGTAGGAGTTATTTCTGTGTTTGTTTGAGTTGAGGTTCAAAGTGAACGTGTATGCATTGGCTGGTGAATAATTCATTGTGTATTCTATTGAAAAGTGACCATATAACCCCGCTAAAATATTCAATATTCATTTTGCATATTGGCCTGGATCTGCCGCTGCTTGAGAGCTAATATGAACTTTCATGCTGACAATATTCAGGTATTCAGGCTACAACCATGGGTTAAAGGAGCACAAATAGCTGACAAGGAACCAGATACTCCTGCCGAGATCGATACTGCAGAAGAGAAAAGAAGGAAACAGCGTTTGCTTACTGATCGATATGGTACCAAGGGCGCAATTGGGAAGGTTTATACTCTTTCTCTTGTTTTTTTTTTTTTAAATGCAGTGACATTCATCTTAAGCATCATTTATCCCTGGAATTTTATGTTTCTTCTTATTTGAATCTGATGCATCGAGGCCCATAGCCTTTTGTTTATATGTCCTAATTGCTATGCATATGAAACTTTTGATTGTGTCGATGTACCTTCGGCAAGCTATCTTGCCAAATGAATTTTCGAAGCATCTTGATGTACCATTTGGATACAAGCCAACATATACTGTTGAATCTACCATGTGATGGAATATCAATGACTTTTTTGTTGCATATAAGATGAAGATTAACATTTGTACTGACCAGTAATTGTTATGTAAACAAATGAAGTAGTTATTCTATAACTTCGAGCTATTTGAATTCAACTGAGTGAGAAATCTTGGAAATCAAAGTTCATTTGTATTGGACTGAGTATATGTACCCTTTGTTCCTAAAAGATTGTCTCATCGCCATGTATTACTTTTTTAAGGGTTGCTTGGGTGGAGTTGATGAGGGAGTAAACTGGTGGAACCAATATGTAGTTGATAAATGACGAGAGTAAAATGGTAGGACCATATGGCCATCAAAGGGATAGCCAGATGGGGCAATTTTTTAGGATGTTCATATCAAGAAAATGGGGCAATCTTTTAGGCACAAAGGGGATAGATAACATCAAAGCAATGAAGAAAGTTTTTAAGAGCACTAGTGCAATTTAGGTCAAGTTTGATACTTAAAATCTGATTGTCTCTCTTGCAGGAGAAGAAAGCAATGCAGCGGCGTCAAAAGGAAGATCCTAGTGCCCAGGAGGAGTTGAACCAGATTCTAGAGGAAACTCCTGTAGACAAGTCAGCACTAGCAAGCTCCAGTTCGGACACATCCCGCAGTGTTCCCCCATATGATCTTTCTGCTACAACACCGGAGAAGGCTTATCTGCTTGATAAAATTATTCCCAAAGGAGAATGGGATTATGTGAAGGACATTCTGGAGCTGTTGCAAGCTGAGAAGGAGATTAAATCTGATGTTTACCCAAGCTTTGTGTGCAACCGATTTTACAAAGTGGAATTAAACAAGGTGAGTTTCTAAGGACGTAATTAGTCTGGTAAAAGCTGTCTCTTGAGTCTTGGCACATTGATTGTTATTGCTGAGTAGGGATATCTGGTATTCCTTTTTTTCTAAGATGGCATGAAAACATCGCATTGTCTTTAGAAACAACTCCTAACTATTTTGTTCTTATAGGGCATTCTCGGCTAGCTGTGCTACTAACTGTTAGCTGTTGATGTTAATAGCTATCCTACTAGAAATTGGCTAAAACACACAAAAAATTATGTACTTCCTCCGTTTTTTTTTACATGTGACACTTTTGAAAAACACGGTTACCTAGAAAAAAATTGGAGGGGGATTAAGTAAAAGTAATTGTAGGGATTAAAGAAAGTGGGGACCACCCCTCCTCCACCCACCCACTCCAGCCCATTGACCCGGCCCCCGCCCCTCCACCCCAAACCCTAACCCACCCAGCCCACCACCCCCTCCCCACCCTCTCCCTCCCCTCCCCTCCCCTCCACCGTCGCATCCCCCCCTCCCTCCCCTCTCCCCTCCGCCGTCGCATCCCCCCTCCCCGCGCCCCCCGCAACGCCGAAGCGCGGCGAATCTAAACCGAAAAAATCGAGGGGGAGGCAGCGAGGCGGCGCGAGTGCAGCGAGGCGGCGCGAGTGCGAGCGAGGCGGCGCGAAGGAGAGAGAAGCGTGGCGCGGGGGAGAAGGCCGGGTGGGGGGCTTTCGATTTCCGGGCGTTGCGCTCTGCCGGCGTTTGCGGGCGTTGAGCGCGCGGGGGAGGGGGATGCGAGGCCGAGGGCAAGTGTTACCTAATTCGCTATCTAATTCACCTTTTGAATTCGCCACTCGCCCCAAAATGGGCAAAAATGAACCAAAACCGACCATAATTCGCTTTTCTCAATTCGCAATTCGCGGGGAATTAGGGAATTAGGTAACACCTGGCCGAGGGGAGAGGGAGGGGGAGGGGGATGCGACGGTGGGAGGGGAGGGGGGGGGGGGGGGTGGGGCTGGGGGTGGAGGGGAGGGGGGTGGTGGGGTGGGTGGGGGAGGGGTTGTGGTTAATTGTTAATTTTGGTTAAATTAAGAAGGTTTAATTTTAGTTTATCTTTTTAAGTAAGGGTAATATGGTAATTTAATAGGCTAAAACTTACTACTTTAGGAAAGAAAAAAAAGTGTCACATGTAATTTGGAGCATTCCGTTTTAGGAAAGTGTCACATGTAAAAAAAACGGAGGAAGTATTTTATTTTTTAAGGGAAAGTTTTAAATAAAATAAGCTTTGATTGAAAATGAAAGGATGAATCAACCCTCTCCCCCCAAAAAAAAATATACTAGAACCCGACAAAAGTATTATCCCCCCCAGGTTTCTTATAATCTACACATTTTCGTTTATAATTACATATCGTTGTTTTTATCATTCTTCATTCTTGGAGATAAACCCCACCTTTTGTCCAATTGAACCCCGATATGATGTATTCTATGGTTTCGTTTTTTCTTCTCTCTCATACTTTTTCTCTGTGTCTCTTGAACTTAAACTTTTTCCTTGGCTATGATAAAAGGCAAGTGTGTAGATTAATTTGAAAAGGAGGTAGTATATGCTGGAATCTAACATGGCAACTCATTGCCTGCCCATCGCTCACTCTTATAACAATCGAGAATATCTTCAAAAGCAAACAAACCATTCAAAAGAAAATAAATGAGGCTTCAATCCCACAACATCCAAACGATAGTACTGAGACATGCTTGTTTGCCGACAAATTTTAGTGATTTACCGAATTTGACAATTTGTGGGCACTCAAGCATCAAAGCAACCATAGTGAAAAGAATTGAGGAAGAGAAGGACCACCAATCAATCCAGTTACACAGTTTACCCCATTCAAAAACTCAATCCAATTACACGTTTACCTTGTTTCACTTTAAACAAAGAATCTGCCATGTTTATGATGGAAACTCTGATGGGAAAGAGTTTGCAGAGATCTAACTGCTTTTGCAAAGAAGCCTACTGTTTGAAGATTGGGAGTAGACGGAAATTTGTTTTTGCTTTAGGTAGTCTTTTTGAAGTTTCCTTTTTGGAACTCTAGGAGAGTATGAAACTAATATTATAACATTTGCAAAATGCTCGTCACTTGCTGCTTCAACCACTAAAAACTACACCAACCATAGCCAAGCCAACGGTTACAGTTTGGTGTGAACAAATTGAGCATGTAAAATGAGTTGCAATTGGTTTTATGTATCTTGTTTGCTTAGAAGTGGAATCAAAAAGGGGGTTTTTCTTACTCTTTTTAGATAATCTTACTCTTTCTCATTGCTTTTTGAGATCCAATTAAGAAAAGAGCAAACTGACTAAGCTAGTGGATCTTTGGGTGTGTCTTGTAATACAATTGTATGGCACTTATCGTGTCATTATCGGGCTTTGTGGAGGGCCTAGAGGCTACTCATGGACCAGGACGAAGAGGGGGGTTTGATCATGATTTATGCCTAGCCTAGCCGATCACTTTTAGCTGGGGTACTATTATTGTTGATCTCATTAGCACTCTTTGACCTAAATAATGATTGTCTCTTGCCATTTTGTTAAAATATTATCTTTATATTCTTGATTCTGTAGGATGAAGCAGAGAAGGGAAGACTTGCTGGCATCCTTTCGTACATCAGTCATCTCGTAAACTATAAAGATCGATATTCCCTAGATGGCGGCTCATCTAAGCATCAGAAATTCATCCCGAGCATTCTTCTACAGAAGTTCAATAAATTGTTTGCTGATTCAGAAAAGAACAGGCTATCTGATGAGAAAATAGGTTCCCTCATCAGCTATGTGCTAGTTCTCACCCTATTCATTGACGAATTCGAGACTGATTTCAGAGATATTGCTAAGGATTTGAAGATGTCTGCCTTTGGCTTGAGACCTTATTTCGAGAATTTGGGTTGTAAGTTTAGGAGACGAAATAATGTGACTCTGGCTAATCTTCCTGTTCCTCTCAAGTTCCCTGTAATGAGAAGGAGAAGAAGAGGAGGAGGGCGGTAAATATGATGGCTCCTCCTCTACTTGGCTTTTGATGAAAACCTTGATTCCTTCAAGCTTTTTTGCATGAGGTTGTTTGACAGAACATGCGGTACTCATAATGCCTAAGAACACGGTAATCAACCGTGGTAAGCTCTGTAACTGAAGATGGTATGGTATAACTACTATCTCTAGCACAGTAAGTAACTGCTGAGATAGATGAAGAAGGTAATAGTTGCAAGCAATGGCTTCATCATGGTTTATCAAACAAGTAATTGGTCTTTTCTTTTGTCGTATTTTATTTCACTGGTTTAAATTTGGAAAACATGCTTTAGCTTGCTTTTAGATTATGTGTTAATCATGGAAAATTTTGATATAATGAAGTCAGTTTTATAAGAACGTAATGTTTTATGATTAGAGTTTCCAGTATATGAGAAGATAGAAATTATTTAACTGTTATATAATTTTTTTGTTTTTCTTGTAAAATCTTGTTATATATTTTTTATTATGTATGGTCTGACCTATTTGTTATTTTACTTTGACTTTTGTAGTGTTCACATCTCATTTTACCTATTTTTTTTATTAATATAGAAATGTTATGATGCGAAAAGTTATAAAAAAAATTTATTGCATTTGAAGATATCAATATTTTGATTCAAAATATATTGAAGTTTGGCTTTTATGCTGACGAAATGTGAAAGTCAAAGCAGAAAAAAAAAACAAAGGAATAACATATTTGACCACTGATTTGCTGTGTGTGTGAAGTGTGAAATGTGAAATGTGAAATGTGAAATTCATCACGTCTCTTTCAAAAGTTTGCTGTTCTTTACTATTTTTGCTATCAATCTGATTGTTCATCTTGGTTTGGTTAGGTAAATGCCTTGATTGGTAATTTTCAATAAGAAAAAGGATAAATACAATCATAATTCTGCATTTTTCACTTTCACAAGTCACCAAATTATGTGTTTGATCATTAATCGTAGTTGAGACATACTAATATACACACGTGATGAAATTGCATGAGAAATGATATTTTGCATGCATACTCTATAGACTATATAGCATAGTCAACTTAATTTGGTTCAATCCGCGAAATGTTGTCGAGCCCTCTATTTTGCCTAAAAGGTTGTTGAAGACTTAAGGGCCAGTGAGAATACATAGATAATAGTAGATTGATAAGCCAATCTACCTGTAAGCTAATTGATTATTAGAATGATGTGCTGCTCATGAGAAAATTCATAAGATAGTCAAAAATGTTGTTAGATGTAGCCTAAGAGTTTTATCAATGATGGGGCTAGCTCGTTTTTTGTGTCCTTTTCTCTTTTTTTCGTCTTGTTTTTTTCACTTCTCTGTCTCACTTTTTATTACTTCCTCCGTTCTGAAATAAATGAAATATTCCCCTTAAAAAGCTCACATAAAATAGAGAAGCGTTTCATTTATTTCAGAACGGAGGAAGAATTTTTTTTTCTCCGCATCAATTTATTTATTGCTTTAAATATTGGTAGACTCTAAATACAGATTATTTTTCATAATTTTTTTGTACTTTGCCTTTTTTTTCTTATCCAACTATTTAGAAATTGAATTTATTTTGGGTACCTTATAGGCTTCCATGCATATGTCTTTTTCTTATTTTTTTTTTCTCCATTTAAGAGGTACCCAGAAGTCGACCATACCCTGTTGATACTTGATAGGCATCATCACACAATAGTGGGTAAGTTTATACAGTGGAGAGGGAAAGCTTTGAGGGCTTAGTTGCGCACCATTGCTATGAGGCGAGAAGCCACAAATTTAAGGTTAAAAATTGAAAGTGAAAGAAACATAGGAATTAAGAACTCAAAATGAAGCTATTAATTATGAAGACAAATAACTTGTTTCTACAACAATGTTAGCAAAATAATTTATATCATTAACAAAATGAGTTGTGCAAATTCAAAACCAACCATTTTTCTAAATCCGCGTGTATGTATAGTTTCCATCATCGCTAGGTCTCAAGTTTGGCATTACATTTGTCGAGACGCTTTGTAACCAAATTCTTTTCTACACACAAATATGGAGAATATATTTATGAGATAAAACGGTAACACCTACTTTAGTGACTTTTTGTTTGGCATTATTATTGCATAATGAAATGTTGATTATTGCATGGAATATGTTTATTATTCAGAAGCCTAGTTTGGTAATAAAGGTTTTGATTTTTGAAGGTGCATAGTACTGAGAACCCAAAATCGAATATTATATGACTCTCTGAGTCTCTGCCCTTCTATAAGTACGATTATTAGATTTAGATTTCTAACCACGAAGTCATTGTGAACAAAAGATTTTGCTTGGAGAATCACAAATGAATGTGGAGGTTCAGGAACGTGTATATTTATTAGCCTTTAATCATTATGCAAGAAGATATGATATAAAATTAATCATAAGACATTTCACATTTGTTTGTCATCCTCCCACGTTATAGTGTTAATCTTGGCTGATCAGATGGAGCAAAAAGAAGAGGCTATTACATGAATCCTGTTTTCCAACCTAACACACATCACATATGACATGAAACCATATAATAAACAAGAAATGAAGACTTTATGACTTGTAAATTATGATTTTATGATGCTTGTAGATCTTACAATCAATCAGGAAATGGTCAATGACAATTATATTGCCTCACAGATTATTCTTTTCTATAAGTTCTTGGGGTGAAAGCAAATACATGATGTATTGATGCGTACAACAGAAAACCGTGGAAAAATACGGAAAACCATTTTTTAAGGGAACTATTGAATATGACTTGAATTTGCCTTGAGCTTAGGTTTTTCTATATATTATCACATATTTTTCATTATTTTCCTTGGCATATTATGTAATTATGTATGCTAGTTGCTACAGCCTAGAAGTTATGAAATTCTTTGACTATGACTTCCAACATTTGCTGCAAAATCTACGCGCCATCTTTCGCTTATGTTATGGTCTTTGTTCTACTTATTTGTCACTACTCATTACAAAATGCTTCCACCACTTTCTAATAGTTATTCACTTCTTTAAATGTGTAAATTTTGAACTTTGTTTTTCTAACTTATCCACGTGAGATTTTATTAGATACGTTTTAAAGTGTATTTACTAAATTCAATATTTTATAATTTATTTAAAACATTGATAAAGATATTTTCGTGAAAAAAAAGCTATTAAGGAACAAAGGTAGTTAGTGCAAAAGGAAGAACAAATGTAGTTAGTGCAAAAGGAATTGATTTTGAAAGGATTGGTAATATAACAACAGAGTAATTGATCAACATATTAACAATTGTGTCTATATTTATATCAACCAACCACCCTTTGATGTTTTCATTCGATTTTTATTAATGTTTTTGTCATAATAAGATTATGGCATGTTAAAAACCCATTTAGCTTCTAATTTTACTTAACTAATTTTAGTTAATTTTGATCCCATTGAACGTAAACATGTCTACCTCCCTTTTCTCTACCTTCTACCAATCCACCGCAATTTCAATCTCCTTTCCCCCACAACCAACCACCCAAGCCGCCAATACCACTATCATCACCATTGCTACTCTCAACATATTCAACGAGACATGAACTAACATCTCATGCAACGCACAGAGCCTAATGATTTAGTTTAGAATTAGAACTCAATTGCATCACTAGCTTTAGGGCATGTTTGGCAAAACTAGCGGTTGTAGTAGCGATTAGCTGTTGTAGTAGTTGTAGCTGTTGGGGGTAGCGGCTAGCTGTCTGCTAGTAGTTGTTAGCGATTAGCGATTAAAGTAGTTGTTTAATTAGAAGTGTTTGGCAAAAGTAGCTGTTGAAATTGTAAAAAGACAATAAATGACATTTATTCCAATATGAAATGAACTACAACAATTTCATATGTTCGTTGAATAATTAAATTTCAATATTTATTTTTTCAAAGAACTTATACAAAAGGAGTATACGACTTTTTAACTGCTCAAAGAAATGTTTAAATTTAAGATAATATTCAACCCTCAAATAATTTATATTACCTATTTTGACTAAAATGCTTGTGGAATGAGGAGTATAAAAAATTGTGAGATATTAGTTATATCTTATCTTTAAAATAAATAAGTATTTAAATCACATCCCTGCTATTGGAAACAAAAAAATAATGAATTGCTATAAAATAAAGCAATTAATAAACAAAAAAGGAAAAAGAAATTAAAACATTGGTTAACAATTCTACCTTATGCTATTATATAGTGTTTATTTGCTAGACCGCTACATATACATCTCAAACGTTTTTTTTTTTTGAAAGAGAAATTTCATTAATTGAAGGTCAAACGACATCTACAATAGGTATTAAAGAAAAACAAGATACAATTAAACAAGACTAAATCAAATTCGTCTTCGAAGAAACTACAATGAACCAGATCGAGCAATACATACACCCCTTGTATTTGCTGAATCAAGCAGCTATTGATGAGGAAGTCTATCATTCTGATATAGTTTGGGAAGAACATTCTTGATCGAGTCAGGTTGACCGCATCCGAGATTCCAGTACCTTCATGTTGAGTCTCGAACTTCAACCAATGAGAATAATTTCTCATACCTAAAAACAAAAGAACCATACTCACAACTCCCATAGGGGAGAAGGAGATTTCCAAAACAGAAACTAAAAACCCCATAACAGGATTTGAGAAAATCTCATAAAGAGAGACTAATTTATTAAACAAAACAAGAAAATGAACTAAAAACTGAAAATAAAAGGGGAAAAGGGGCTTACCATGGATGAAATCATCCATGGTAGCCCCTAATTGATGAAGAAGGGGTAGAGGAGGCTAGGGTTTGAGAGAGAGAAAAAGAGAGATATACATCTCAAACGTTACTAGTAGTAACGTTCAACAACCGTTGCCCATAATCTACTCCAACTGCTACCCGCTACTACAACCACAACCTTACCAAACACTCATAATTTTCTTAAGTAGCGTTTTGATGTTGTCCAACCGCTACCCGCTACCTAAAATGCTAGTGCCAAACAGGGCCTTAGTAACTCCCCATGGATTAAAATATTTGTTGTTAAAGTTTAACATCTACTGTTAATCCAATAAAGTACGAGAAAGAGTTTAACAATTACTCCCTTCCTAGAAATAAGGTATCTTAACCACAATCACGCATATAAAGAATTTGATTAACTTAACTTCTATTTGTGTCAGAAATAAAATTTTGACATTAAATGTCATATTGATGGTGTAAATTAATTATAATTTTCGTTTGATATCATAAAAATTGCATTTGCGATAGATTGTCTAATATCTTAATACAATTTTTTGGACTTAAATGCCTTATAACAGAAACGGAAGGAGTAACAATGAAACTGAAGAATATTGTGCTGCAAAAAATAAGAATTTCTCAATAATAACCTCTAACTAAGCAAACTAATACAATTATGATTCAAAAAATAAATTGAATGCAAGAAATAAAAAACACTTCCCTTTTCTCTTAGAATTTTGATATTATTTTGAGTTGATTAATGCTACATGTTTAAGATCCCTTTTCTCTTGGCCATAAGAAATCTATACTAATATATTAAAAGGCGTTCCTACGAAAGTCTATATGCCACGTGGCACCTCCTCTAAGGTGCTAATGCAAATACTCTATTTCAATGTCAAACCTCTCAACTAAAAAAGTAACATGACCTTTGATATGAAAAGTGAGAGGTTAACCATGAATCCAACATTACATCATTGTTTACTATTTCAAAATAAAATACAATAATATCTTATAATTATATCTTATTAATGGTAATAACAAGACACTATGGGTGTGTTCTCTTCGGCATAAAACAGCTGAACTGAATTGAACTGAACTGAACTGAACAGAACTGAATTAAATTATAACTAATTAATAGTAATGATAATAATTTAGGATACGAATCGAACCGAACCGAATTGAATTAAATCGAATCGACCGAATTAAATTATAACTAATTAATAGTAATGATAATAATTTAGGATCTGAACTGAACTGAACTGAATTGAATTAAACTGAACTGAACTGAACTGAATTAAATTATAACTAATTAATAGTAATGATAATAATTTAGGATTCGAACGAATCGAAAATAAAGTTCTGGAGAATGCAGCCTATCATAGACATAAACTATTAGTTCGGCCAATTTTTTATAGAAAATTAAGCTTTTGCCTTCATCTCCAAACTTTTAAGAGTTTATTTTTCAAAATACTATGCAATTATTTATCATGTCATGACGTCAATTTTTCCTCACAAGACAAAAAATTATGAAAAGTAATAACCCGGGGCATCGCCCGGGATACTCACTAGTGAAAATTAAAAACATCCCTTTGCTCTTGGCCATAAGAAATAAAAAATGAAAACACATCCATTTTCTCTTAAAGTTTTAACGTAATAGCATCAACAATACTCTCGTACATTTGATTGTAATTATATCAAGAATTTATTGTCAATTAGTTCCTCCTTACGTTCTTTTTTTTATTCTTCCTAGTTCATTGTATCTATAGTTGTTATTGAAATGTTTAATAAAAAGATAGATGGTCTGCAAACTAATTTCTATAGTGCCTGGACAAATTATTTAATTTAAAGAAAAAAAAAGTAGTAGTTTTTATAGTAGGAAATTCAGACTTTTCCCTCCTAATGTAAGGGTGGGTCGGATCATGATAGCTATCACAAGTCTGATAATGAAATAATATTCGACTGGCGATGCACATGGATTAAGAATTCAAGCTCCAAAATTTTCCACAACACAACCATCACCAGGTAAATAGAAAATGATTTGGCCCTTGCTACTTTGGACTATTCTGAGAAAAAGCAGTGCAGTGTGTTCAGATATAAAGCAAAACTGATAGTACATCTTAACTGTAGAATTGAAAGGAACAGTATACCAGCTTATAATACGAATTTACACTATTTATAATATCTCATTTTGACCATAAATTACTAATATGTCAATACAAATGTTTTTATGTCAAACATGTAAAATGCTATTAAATTTGCTTAATTGCATGTTTTGAAATGTTAATAATGATCAAAGATGTGCATTAACAAATATAAAAGTCAAAGTGGGAAATTTTTTTAAATAATGGGGAGAGTGTAATTCACATATGAACAACATAACTGATCATCTCGATATCAATGGTCCCCCCAAGCCGTACGACAACGAGAGTTGCTAATAACATTTCGACATCGATCCATATCTCGGGTTGGTTAAGACTTTCTTGCAACACACATCCAGGTCCTAGTCCTAGCACACTTGAAAGTTGATACATAGAACCGTGAAAGTTAGAGCACAGTTGTGTACTAAAACTGTACAATATACCCCCAAAAATGCAGTGAATGACAGCAAAAATGGACATCATAAAAGTTAAAACAACCTGGATAATTATAATACTAGTATCTATGATCTATCCACTAAACGCGTTGTTTTCGCAAGAAATACGCGGTCCCTAACAATTCCATAACAAGTTTCTCTTTCCCCTCGCGCACAAGCACGTAACATGAGGCCCCACATATTCACAAGTCACAACACAGCAGCCGTTACCACTTATCATCATATTATATAAAGCCAACATTAGTCTTTTTAATCATTTCCAGCTTACTCTATATTGTTCACAAGCAAGCACAATCTATTTAAACAAGCATTAAAAGTCATTTCTTCAGAAAATAAATCCCACCCAACATAAAAGTTGCACAAACCAAAAGCCAAAGGCAGCTCAAAAAAGAAAGTTGCACCAACCTAAAAGGCGCTACTTTCTTGATCTTGAAAAGCAAAGCAACCTCACTTTTCTTTTCCATAATACATACATGGAGCTAAGGGAAGAAGACCCACCTCCTTTTTGGCTACAAAGCAACACCGTGCTCCGCCAGGCTGACCGCCATCGTCGGAGACGCCATCAGGCATCGAGCCTATTTCTCAACACTGGAGTATTGGTAGTAGTATTGCTGGTGGCAGCTGTTGTGTTTCTAGCCATAGTCATCCCTTCTGTCCTGTCTCTTACTCGCTCAGTCTTCAATCCGAGCTTAGTGAAGAGCAGTTGGAACTCACTTAATCTAGTACTTGTCATTTTTGCAATTGTTTGCGGGTTCATAGGAAAGAAGGATGATGATCAAACACCAGTAAGCAGTCCTATGAGAAGAGAAGCTGCTGGTAAATCTGCAGAGTCAAGTCCGCGACATTGGTATGATCATCAAGATAGTATGAGAAGGTTGAGAAGAAATAGCAGCTCATACCCAGATCTCCGGCAAGAGGGACAGTGGGTGATGAGTGAGAATCGATGGCGGTCTTACGATGATACCCATGTATATAGATATAATCGTCAGGTTTCGAGATCAGAGAGTGGTATTAGTCGAACTAGATCTTTCGGGATGGTGAATGAAGATTATGAGTTTGATGTTAAAAACATTGAGGTGGATACTTTTGTAAGTGGAGCAAAAGTTGTTACACCTCCATCAACTACACCATCACCGCCGCCATTGCCACCACCGCCAGCTGTTCGAAAGGGTGATCATGTCAGAGCCAGAGAAGTGGTTCGTGAGGACCAGTATGTCACCAAAAACATTGAGATGGATACTTCTGCCAGAAAACAACCAAAAGTTGTCAAGTCTGAACCAAAAACACCATCCTATGTCCATCAACAAAATCCACCATTACAACCAGCATACTTAAAGCAACCGTTGTCACCACCATCACCATTATCACCAACCACGTATTTCTGGCCACCGCCATCACCACCGCCACCACCTCCGCCTCCACCACTACCACGAGCACATCAATCAATGTCAGCTGGAAAGAAGCATGAAAATAAGTGGGATCACCCAACAACAAAGGAATACAGATCAAAGGTTGAAATTCAGCCGCAACTGATGTCACCACCATCACCATTGTCACCAACCAATTACTTCTGGCCACCACCATCACCACCCCCGCCGCCACCCCCACCTCCACCGACCCATCGAACGCATCCATCAACCTCGAATAAAAAGAAGCATGAAAATATGAGACACACTCCAGCACAAAGGGAAACTAGATCAAAGGTTCCATTTCAAACACCACCACCACCGCCTCCACCACCTCCACGGACACCACCTCATTCACAACCAATAGTGGGACGCAATTCACAAGACACAAGATCAGATAAAAAGAGAGGAATAATGATTAGAACCCTTAACCGTCTTCCAAGAAGGAAAAGGAAGCAATCAAGGAGAAGCTATGAGAACTTAACAGAAATCATCGAACCTCCAAACACATCAATTCACCGTTCAAAGTCCACACCAGAATTTCCACCATCCTCTCCTCCACCACCACCACCACCACCACCTCCTCCACCACCACCACCACCTTCCATGTTCCATAACATTTTCTCAAAAAAAGGAAAGAGTAAAAAGAAAGTACATTCCTTTTCCACTTCAGCCCCCTCCACCTCCACCACCCCCAGCTAGACCACCACCCCCTAAGACTAAAATCCCTCCAAGAGCTACCAGAAGAGCAGACCCACCTTCTAAAACTGACAGCTTTAGCAGCATAGATGAAAACATTGGTAATGGCAGTGAGTCGCCACTGATCCCAATACCGCCACCACCACCTCCACCATCATTTAAGATGTCACCATGGAAGTTTGTCATTCAAGGAGATTATGCAAAGATAGAGAGCAACAGTAACAGTCCACGCAGTGGTTATTCAGCATCAGAAGATGAAGACAATTCGCCAAGCAATCAGAAAACTAGCAAGCAGTCGTCATCCTTGTTTTGTCCAAGTCCAGATGTAGATACTAAAGCTGATGATTTCATTGCCAGATTCAGAGCCAAACTAACACTTGAAAAGATGAATTCAATCAAACGGAATCAGGGAACTAGTCCTTCACCACTGGGATCAGATTCAACCAAATCCTGAGTATCAAGAGTCAACAAAAAGGCCTTTTTTTTTCTTTTTTCATTTTTCATTTTTTTATTATTTTCTTCTTTAAATTATACCTTATATATTCTTCAGAATGAGTTTCGTTTTTTTATTGGGTGATACGAGAAGTGTAGATGTTGTTGATACTATAATACCCAGCATACCTGTAGGTGAGGAATGTACACATAGATATTGAACGGTTTTTTTTGTCCTGATTTTCCCCCATAGCTAGTGGTATGAGTTTTGTTTTGTTTCCAGAATATCTGCTTCTACTTTAATAAAGGATATGGATTTTTATTGTTTATTTATGTTTATACATCAGATAAGGATATTTTTATTTGTATCTTTTCTGTTTTAATGGCATACACCCCCAACAAAGGACGAATATGTTCATAGTGAGAGATAGCATGTGGCAAATTTGCAATAAGAATTCTTTATACATATATACTTGTACCTCAATCTAATTCATCATGTATCCATCACATCTATCTGGCTATGGATATTTAATTTCTTATATTCAATAATCTGGTTATTAATTAAATTAATAAGCGACCGGCTATTGTCAAAAGATACATTACCTAACCAACCTTGACATCCATTCCTTTAATTACTCAAATTCCACGACATATAGCAGCTACAAATTAAGCTGATAATTGAATCAACTATAATATCTACCCCAAGTAATGCCAGATTGCCAACTGGCTACAAGAATACCTCTTATATATGCGTAAAGTTTTTATCACAAAATCGTTATCATAATTCATTAATCTAAGTTCCAACAACCAAATTTGCTTAATTAGGGCAGCTAATAAGGATTGCACTTTGGAACTTTAAGGTCCCAACAAATGCTTGCGAGTGGGAACCCCTAATCCTTCCTCCCCCTCCCAATGGCCTGCAAAAGTGCTTGACCTCTGAGGGGCCAAGTTCATGTGGGTCATTTTTCTTACCTAAAAAAAGATATTACTACAACGGCTCATCATGCATGAAACTTCTAACACCAAAATATTTCTTTTTAGGAGTCTATGTAGTACCTTGAGTCTTCCTTTATAAATAGGCATCCTTTGAGCAGATGGTTGTTGCTTGATATATTCACGTCACTTGCTTAGATATCAACATGCTCAATGATTTGCTTCAAAATTGCAGCAATTGAAGACTTTGGCTATTTTGTGAAGAATCTCGCCACTTATCTGCCAACTGATAAATTACTTAGCAAAAATTGCATCAAATTGCTAAATGAAGACATAGATCAAGAGACTTTACTAGTCCAAAACAATGGATAGCTGTATAAGATTGAGAAGGCATACAAAGATCAATAAAGCCACTACAGGTACAAGTGCTCAGAGTCTCGGACCAAGCAAAATGAGCAGCCAGTCGGTAAATCCTGAATTTAGCTCTGCCTTCTTGGACTGAATAATCAAAAGAGTGTACTTTCATATCTTAAACAAACAAACATTCTTAAATTTTTCAATGCATTTTCTAACTCATACTCACCACATACTTAGCATGACACAACAATTGGATACCACCGAGAGATTAGCAGAATCCTTTGTTCACATGTCGGACAGGGACATTCCTTGGCAAGTCTAACTGGTCAGCAAAGGTTTACATTAGGATAAGCGATGCCCAGAAAAGAGGGAAAAAAACTACAAAGTTAACAACTTCAGAAATTTATCGTCTGTCATAATGCTGCATATGATGATAATTGCTGGATGAATCCTAGTTGGAGAATTCTATCATTCGAAAGAGAGAAAGAACAAAGAATATAGTGGCCTTGTTATCTTTAACAAAACAAGATACAGAAAGGCTGCTAGGGGAACCAACTGGCAGCATCTCATCATTGGACTTCAGATGGACGTCCTCATCTAGTACCTTAGAAAAGCTTCAAAGCTCGTGTAATGCATGGTCATGATTTAAGGAAAGATAATCTGATTGCATAATTATCCATGGGATACCCCCATTCCCAAGCATCTATCTTTTTCACTTATGTTCATTATCACCAATTACTACCAAAGGGTATAAGAAGTATATATGAGTTTCAATGTAAATTAGTGAAAGAAAGATATGATTGGTAATGGAGATACATTACTATGGACACTAACATGTGATATACATGTAAAATTACACATATTATGCAATGTCCTTTATTAGCAGCCGACAATCCGAGACCCTTATTTTTCTTATCCGCGTCAAGAAAAAACTCGTATGATCAAAATTGTAGGTTCACCATGCATTCGCAAAGAACCCAACACCCAACCCCATCCCCCTCCAGAAAAAATAAGATCACACACAAAAGCAACAAAAATGAGAAAAGAAAAGAAGGAACATCCAAATTTTGCAAGTAGCAACAGAAATTTTCAGTAAATAATCACAAGTTCCTCTGTCTTCTTTGAAGTTCTATACATACCAGACTCTTGGATGCTTATATCGATACAAATCTAGCAAGGCTCCAACCTAGGGCACTGCCTTAGGATTGAAAAGTATTAGGTACCATACCACACTATTAAACTGGCTCTTGCCTAGAATTAGGAAAAGGTTGGTCAAATTTACAATCTCAATCATATAATTGCAAAAGGATTCTTCTAATCTTACTCTTAACTATTGCAAAGAGGTTAATTTAAACCCTATATTCCAAAGCTAATTAATTGACCTACTACCTCATAACAGATCAATACAGTGAGTTCCATATATATAGGAACAAGTAATGTTAAACTTAGTCTCCTTTTAGACTATTGGAATGCAGGAAATGACTAAGGTGTGATAGGATCGATTAGCAGATGAAAGCGGGTACATGATGAGTAAAGATGGCATTGCTGTTCTTAGAGCTTGGGAAAGAGGAAAGAGAGGGAAACTATTATGCCAAAGGATGATAATGGAGCTCATACCCCTCTTTGAAAGTGATCTATAACCCTCCCTAACAACTTTACATGATAATTTACCTCTCGATATAGTTTCTACAATTGAAACTGCCCCACAATTGATTTCCCTCATTCCAGAGATCAGCCTTATAGATAAAAAGCAAAGCAATCTCGAAGTGGTCTTCTCTTATATCCAAAAGCCGAACAGTTGCATTACATAGATATAGAGCAAATGTTAACAGAAAGACATGTTCCTGTTCATGCAATTAAGTAATTGAATCCAATGTGGTCACCTTTCACTTGAGAATGAAGTGAGTGGAACTCTGGTGGGATGTTAATGGAGAACCAATTATCAAGTTTTGCAAGTTCCAAGTTGCAGGCCACTCCAATATTATGTCTAGATGACCCATGGTAATTCAGCTTTTAAAGTAAAACCGGTGAACACACTTATCCTCCAACCACACAATTTCTGCAGATCATAATATATTTTCTTACACACAAACGAAACTTCAATTTTAAGTAGGCGTAACATGTTCTCCACCACCTGGAATTCCACCCTGCATTTAGGTCATACTTGATATGAATAGCTTAGGAAGGAACCTAAGACTGTTGGGAGTTTGGGCCCCAGTCACTAAGTATGTGGTAATTATATAATGTTTCAACCGGTTCAGAGTTACTGCATCATATTCTTATATGCTAAATTGCTAATCATGTCCAGTGTCCTGATGTCCATTTACAAGTGCAACAATCTCGCTAACAGAATGAGCCAATAGTGTACCAGACCCGAAGTGCATATGCTAAGCCCCATGTACTACATAACCATCTACGATTCTACGTTTGAGAGACAGCAGACAACTTTTTGTTTTTGAGGGGAGACAGCAGACAACTTGGAAACCTTGTCCATATAAGAAAACATAACAAGAAATGCTTTTAGTAAAAACGTAAGGAAGAAGAGTTCATGTATGAGCGGCTTCTAACCTTAAACAGTCATCTCCTGTAGGAAGTACCGAAGTAGTGAGTAGCAAAATAAATGACACCTTCCTCATGTATGATGTACCGTAGACGTACACGCACAAATTCAGCATAGTGATGATTGAGCCAAGAGTAAATCAACCTTTAATCAAATGCGATAGTTCCATACTTCCTGTCACTTGATGGGTACAAGACCAAAAGGGCTTTACCTCACAGGAACGTCCAGAGTCCAGACTCTCCAGAACTAGACCAAGGTAGGGAAACGACGAATTGTAAAAACATGAAGCCAAAGAGTTTAGGTAGATTTAGACTCAATCATAGTCTGTTAGTTATTAAACCTAAAAGATAGAAAACGGCAATATATTTTAGGAAAACCAGGTAGAATTGATCAATCTAGGGCAAAAGGCCAAAAATAAAGTATTCAACAATTTACTTTACAAATTATTCAACACATTTCACTTTTGCATATATCGGATGTAATCTAGAAAAAGTTCGATTCATCGCATACATTTATTTTGGCACTGTTGAAACTGAATTTTGTAAAGTAAATTGTTGAATACTTTCTTTAACAAAGGGTTACATTTTCCTTGCATTCAAAACCTAATCAATCTGACCAGGAGCACCGGAGCACTGATGCGATGCAAAAATTTCCTAAAAGAGTCAAAAGCCTCATGAGAAGAGCTAAAGAAATCTCCCTAGCTCTTTTACCATAGACATGTTATACAGCAAACTCTAATATCTACAGACAGACAAACCTGGATATTAAAAAGTAAAACAGTGGTGCCAATTAATTCCACCCAGGAACACTTCAAAGTTCAAAGTCCTTTACTATAGAAGACATATATATGGCACTATGGCAGTATGTGTATAACTATATAGTGTCACTGTATGATTCCAGAATCCAGATAACTCACTCTCAAACTAGCATATGGCCTATTTTACAAGAGAGGGCAGCACTGAGCTACAAGCCTACAACTGCCCCTGATTGAAGCTGATATTGTCAGCACTCGGCCACTCACCAGTACATTTCCTACCAATGTTAGGCTCTGTTCTACTCACCTTATCTTCACTCATTTCGAATAATAATTTCAAATGAACTAAGTTCAGGGCTAATAAGTTCAAATAAGGGATAATAGGGCCACTAAGTTCGGAAAAGTGATGACAGGTTCATGTAAAGGCTTATAAGGGTTAAAATAAGGTTCAACAAGTTCTACTAAGGTACATTAATCTTAGATAAGCTAAGTCCAAGGCTAATAAGTTCATGTAAGTGAAATTCAGGAAAATAGAACACACGCTTAGTCTAGTTATGTATGTGCTACATTTAATGTTAATAATTTCACATGTAACTACATAATCTAATCCTAAAATGTTAGTCCACACTCCACCAACTGCCAACTGGGCTTCCAACAGATCTTACTATGGGCTTTATAAATTCTAGGCTCCATTTTCTTTCCTTTGGGTCCAATGGTTGGTTTTATTAGTTCGAAATGACTACGAATCAATTTACACAGTTAAGGAAGCTACTGTTAACTGTCTTTCAAGTTTCAGCTATATATCACTTCTAATAAGAACATAAGTTACTAAAAACGCAGACTTCGGCATGATTGAAAAAATGCATTAAAAAAAGCTATAATTAACATTTCATATCCACAAATTCCAGATGGTCTATAATGTGGAACTGTGGAAGTAAAGGATTAGTGAAACAGGACGGATAATCCATTCATAGTTTTCACAATTTCACTATCAACAATTCAACATTAGTCCAATGCTGAGGAAGACGCTACCTTCTTTACATAGAAAGGGGCTATCAAATAGAATTTATATTCTAACACGAACACACACACACACACAAATGCGCACACAATTAAATAATACTTCCTACTGTTTTTAGTAATTACAACATTTCTTATTTTAGTAAGTTCTCTATTACTTGCAACGTTGACATTTTTGGCGATATATTATCTCTTTCTCTCCCTAGCACATGGGGGTTCTTTTTTATCTCTCACCTCTCCCTAGTCCTTACTCCTTGTGCATATTTCAACGTTCCGAGTATTAAAAAATGGATGAAGTATATATACTTATAAACAATGAGAAAAACTAAATTAATTAATCTTCTAATCGTGGAACACGCCACATTATACTATCATTAAGACCCCACCCATCACCATCACCAACACCAAGCTCATTAGATTATAATACAAGTATGTCATCATCACCGTCCAACAATTCATCAGCAACCCCCCCAGAAAAAAAAAAAAACGCAAAAAAAACCATAAGAAAGAGCGATCAAACGCAATAAACGGAGTATTTGACTTATAATTATCAAACAATATGAAAAGCAATAGTAGTTTATAGTAGAAAGCACCATTATTCACATATGAATTTTATCATACACCTGGTAGGCAACATTCATATCATTAATTAATTACTACCTCCGGTCTTATTAATTTACCCGTTTATTTTGCACAGAGTTTTAGGAGAAATAATGTGGTGGGACATAGAAAGAAAGAGAAACTATTATTTTATATTAAAGTTGAATGTATGTGTGATGGAAAGTTAGTCGTCTCATTCCAAAAATAGAAACAAAAGAAATAGGTAAACTAATAAGAGACATCCAAAAAAGGAATACAGATAAACTAATAAAGACCGGAGGGAGTATAATATAGCAATTAACAAATACACAAACACTTCATGGTATTAATTTATGGGAAAAAATGCTGAATTTCATTATATTACCAATCACAGCAATGTTAAATTGTATTGATTAATTTATGAAATACCCAAGTAAAGATGAGAGCATAAGATGAAACTACCTAGCCGTTGAAGGCGAATCAAAATTTGATGTTGGAAGGGAGATTTGAAGATGATCAACAATTTTTGTAGAACTGAACTAAATTCAATTTCAATAGTGCCAAAAGAAATGCATGCGATGAATCGAACTTTTTCTAGATTACATCCGATATATGCAAAACTGAAATGTGTTGTAATTTGGAAAAACTAACGTACTTTGTTCCTTAATTAAATATCCGTCAAGCTAAATTGAAGTACATAGCCTAAAAAGAATTTTTTTTTCCTTTAGAAAATAATTTAAATAATTTCTAATTTTTTGAGTGGAAAATAATTTCTAATTTACTATAAGAAAAAAATGTAGATGGTGTGCTCGAGTGATGCCCCAGGTAATTTAACAAAAGGGGAAAAGAGGTATAGTTTAGGGTTGATATTTTGTGATAAACACAAGTCATAGTTAGTGGTAAGTTCAAGACTTAACAAAGTAAGAGTCGCCAGGCCGAGACTTTTGTATGTAAATTTTAAGATAAAGTGGCGCTACATCAGTGTACAGGTGGGGTGACAGGTGGTTACGTGCATTGCCCATGCGTATTAGTAAATTATATAGAGATATAGATTTTGATGTAATACTAATCAAAACCTCTATTTTAGGGCTCGTTCTTTGTTTTTTTGTTTCAATTTTCAGGTTTTTTTAAAACCAACAACAAAAAAAATTGGAAACCAGAAAAAGGTAGTTTCCAACTTTTCATTGTCGATTTTCAAAATTGACATGTTTAGTAAAAGTATGATAATTTTAAGTTTATTATATACCCTTATATCGGCTTTTACATCTATACTAATATATTAAAAAGCATTCTTAAGTAAGTTTGCGCGCCACGTGACACTCTACCTTTAGTTGTTTCATTCCATGTCATCATTATGCACATTAAAAAAAATTTAGAACCATGCTCCATATAAGATTTGACCACGTGACCCCAAGTTAATATACTAAAAGTCTTAACCAATAAGCTATGCAACATTAGATGATACTTTTTAGCATGAAAATGTTAATAACCCGGGGCATTGCCCGGGACTAAAAACTAGTTTATAAAACAAAAAAGATGGAAAAATGGTTGCATTGTCGAACGGCCTTAAACTTAGCGGCTTTAGCAAATTAAACCATTAAGTGATTCAGAATTTGCAAAGCCGCTAACTCATATAGGGGTTTATTTTAGAAAATCTGCTACCTAAAATAGCGATTTAGTTCATACAATTACACACTACAACTCATTCACATAACTTTAACTTATTTTTCAAAATAAAAAGTTCCTAAACAAACCGCTAAATGGTTAAAAAAAAAAAGATGCAGAAACCGCTAACTCACTTGGCAATTTTATTGACAAAATTCTTCTCGATCCTCAACCCATCCTACGTGGACGGTAGATGATAAATATTTTTTGCGTTTAGAGTAAGATAATAATTATTTCAAAAGGAGCATTATATATCTTGACAAAAATCTAAAAACTTGAGTCTGTTTGATTTCTTTATTTCATTAATATTCTAAGAGAGATAATAATAAGTTTTCCTTAACGGAATGGACCGATGTGAAAAGTGGACATATGTAAATAGTGCATACCACTAAAAAAAACAGATGTTTGGGAAAGTTATTTTCACATAATTACTAGTAAAATATGTAATTAGTGCATACCCCTAAAAAATGTAAATGGTGCAGTTGTTGGTTCTCCTACAACTTCATACATGTATCTATTCACATATGTGAATTTCATTTTGTCAATAGCACACAAAACGAAGTTAGAATTAGTGGTTATGGAAATTTTGTCCACTCAGTAATAAATATTACAACTGGTATCTGAATTTAAATAAAAGGAGTTATTCATGTGTGCAAGAATTGTAGCTTATCACGAGTCGCCCTTCATCATCTTAAATGCTTACCTGATGTCGTGCTACCATGTAACATGACAGTTCTTTTACAAGTCTTTTATTAAATTAAGAAAAATCTACGTGAGAGGTCTCAAACTTCTTACTCCTCATTTTGCAAGTCATTAGCCAACCACAAGTTATTACTTTTGAACAACACATCTTTTTATCTTATAAAATAATTCGAGACATCAAGTAAACCTAACAACTAGTAAGAATTCAATAAAGAGTATGAGTTTATGTGGATTTAGTTTTATACTTCGAATGAAGCTTTGATGTGTGATGTTGATGCCAAGTAAATACAGACAAATGTTGATGCCAATGATGCTGATAATATAACTGTGTATCTCCCGTTGTAGATGAATCTAACACATTTTTGTCTCTATTTTTATATATAAGACAAAATATCCCAAATATTTTCAAACGAATCTTCAAAAGATAGAATTACATCCCTAAACATGCGGAATCTCATATTCAAGTCGCCTATCTATCATCGGCGAAGCTTCGTCGTTTAGTTACAAGTTAAACTCGACTTTTCATAATTTTAGTGTGTGATGGTAATTAATGTTATCAAGGATGCTTCTAACGTCCAACATTTTCGCCGGACTCACTCATTTGTCCGCCATTATTTTGTGTACTTACATTTTAAACTATAAAATGATGTTTTCCATATACTACTGACAAATTTCAAAATAGACATATCAAATTGAGTGACTATGTACTTTTGATTTTGTTATCTAGCTTATAGGAAATGTAAATAGAGTGTTGAACAAGTTAGCAAAATAACTATTCTTGACATGGAACATTAAAGCTGGAAAATAATAATGCCTCTGAAATTTAAATGACAACATTCGTAATGAGTGTGGGGTGATTTGGGAGATGGAGGAATAGTTGGGCTTTTGGTGGTAAGGAGGAGGAAATTCCAGCATATATCGAAACCTTCCTCGTAACGAGGATTGATATAAATTTGATATATTTGAATCCTACGTGGTTTCCCCGTGAGATTCAAGAGAAAACAAAAGAGGAGGATTATGTTAAATGGAAGGCAACACCTTTTGGGTGAGACTCCCTAAACCCGAATGGAGAAATGAAAGAAAAATCGAGACTAGTTGGCGGAAGAGGAATCAATCGCAATGAAAGTATGCTTTTAAAGCCTGATTTATTACTGATTTTAGATCCATCGTTGAAGTTGAATTCTTAGCGATCTTGAACAATATTGAAATTACAAGAGAATTGATAATCCGCAAATTGAAGATATATATGGACAATCGGGCTTCCGTGCAAATGCTCCAAATATGACGACTTTTAAGGTGGTAAATGCTACTCGTGAGATGATGAAAAAGGAAATCAAAAACCTGAAAGTCATTGTATATAAGTTGCAGATTGGTTGGCAAATTGAGGGGTTAACGAAAATTAACGAGATCACCTTCATCTGAGATCTGTTTACTTAGTTAAGAAAGATTATGCAAAGATGATATTATAAGGTTGACGTGGCCTCACTTAGATTATTTAGTTTTTATTTCTTAGGGCTTTACCCCTTTTTTCACCAATTTTTCTTTTTAAAACTTAAATAACTATTCTTCATTCAGATCGAGGAAATATCGTTGTATTCCTCAACCACGAACTCTCTCTGTAGCGCGGAAATAAACCATCAAAACACCAAGTAGAAAAAAAAGAAAGAAAAGAGAATAATGGCTTCAAAACAAAGCCTACACAGTACACAATGACTCTTTTATCCTCTAAATTACACTGTTGCTTCGTTTTCAAACTCTCTTGGCACCCTTTTCATCTATTGACCGTTGGTTCACTTGTACCGAAACCCTCCCTCGATGCAGAAGATTAAAAATTTGAAGGCCAATTCTGTCATTCTTTCCTTCAGCAAAAACTCCCCAACTTTTTTTTTTTCAAAAAATAGTGTCACAGTAATTTCAAGAGGTTAATTAATCACAGTAATTTCGCTCTAATGTCGTCTTATAATTGTCCTTTCTAAAATGTAACCGTATTAAACTTAGTATTAGTGTCCCCACAATTTCCTCTTAACTGACCCAGAGATTCTTAGGAGAGAGAAGATCAGCAGCACACAGCCTGGGTAGAGAGAGAAAGAGAGTTGAGAAGAGAAAAACAAAAGAATTTAAATTTATTGGAAAATAAAAACTTTTACTACTAAAGTTTCAATTTTCAGTTTTTCCATTTTCAAAATATATCATAATCAAGAATTATTCTTCAGCTTGTTCAAATTTTCTTGCTTTTTCCGTCAATTTTTTTTGTGGGTGCTTCTATTTTGTGCTGATCTACGAGCTTACTTACTGAATTTCAGCGAGCTAGTTGAATTGGTTGGTGGGTCCCCCAAGTTGGGGGAGAAAAGGTTAACTTAGGTTTTTAATTTGATTATATTTGCTGGGTATTTGGATGAGTTGAAGATTGGAGAGAAAAAAATCGTTGCTTTTGCTTAACCCAAATGGTAATTTCTTGCCTCTTCATCTTTTTTGGGTTGTTATTCATATATTTTGGTAATTTTAGGGCTTTTTTTGGTTTGTAATATAGTTCATTTGATTAGTTTGCTAGGTGGGTATAGTATAGGTATGCTTTATTGTATAGTATTTTGCATACTTTTGTAGTTTATAGCTTCTTGTCTAATTCCCCTCAAAAAAGAAAATAAGCTTATTGTTTAATTTGTGCTTTTTCTTAGCGCTTAGGTTCAAGTTTGAATATTTGATGGGTGTTGGATTGAAATGGATAGCTAGAAGCTTATAATCTATACTAGGCAAAAGGAATTGGACATAATTTGTTGTTTCGAGGTTCGTGTCGAATCATGTATTTGAACTTCGGGGGGATGGCTACCTGAGTAATGGTGTCACTATTATTAATTCTTCATGAAGTGGTATGCCTACTCTTGGAATTTGGAAATGTTGTATTTTGGTTGGAGCCCTGAGCTGTCTACTGTTATCTTAGCCTTTTTTTTGGCTAATTTGTTTTAGAAAGGAAATTAATGATAGAACTCGTGGGGAATCCGGATTTGGTATGTTCTTAGTTGATGGGTAAGTTAAAGCAAAAAATAGATGAATTTATTATGACTGCAATGAATGATATTGATTATTATTGTCTTACATTACGTGTGCTTTGGAGTTTGGAGGCAATATTATATTACATGAGTTTTTGGTTTGTACTGTTTGTGAGTTGAACGACTTTTCTCATTTCCTTTGAGTTTGTGTCCTTGTATCAGCCATAGACAAGGAATCAAGTTGCTCTATGGTAGCTTGCTATGCACTTCCTTCATGCACATGTTTTCTGAACTTTTTTAATTGGGGAGCAAAAGGCATATTCTGTATTCACTTGGCTTTTGCTAGGTTACTGAGTCTAGTGTGGAATGTGGTTCTATTATAACTGCGTCATGAACAAAGATATTGCTAGATAGTTCCTTGGTTCTGGAGATGCAGACCTTAGTTGGGACATTCTTACTGGGTGTTCGGTGTTCCTGTTAGGGAACCTATAAATAGTTGCCGTTAGAGGAATGGACTACCCACTTAGTCTGCGTTTTAATGAAAGTGACTGCTTGTTTTCGCTGTGAACATACATGCTCCTTCCGTCCCATTAAGTTGGCGATGCTTGAATATACAAGAAAAGGGAGGATATAATTGTTACCATATTAATTACTACATCTGCAACACTTACGCATGATTGTGATGCAAAATTATAATCATAATTCTGGAACTGATAAATAGGAAGATGTATACAAATTTTCTTGGATGGAGAGACCGAGAGAGTCTAATGTAGTTTCATGATTTTTTGGTGATTCCAAATCGTTGTTAGTGAATAAGTCAAAATTTAGCTGATCAATTATGTGAATTGATTTAATAATATCTCACTCTCTTGTTGCAGGCTTCAACAGTGAATATAATTATAGGTTCACATGTATGGGTGGAAGACCCCAAGTTAGCCTGGATTGATGGAGAAGTTACTGGGATCAGTGGTGATGAGGTTCATGTTCATACTACAAGTGGAAAAAAAGTAAGTTTGTTTACTAGAACTTTCCGTTACAAAAGTCATAGTGTGGATTTTCAGGTGTAAAGTTGTCAATTGTTCTGATACTGTGTGAGATAAATTCTGCAGGTTGCTAATTTTTTATCAGGGGAGGGGGTAGGGGAAATAAATTCAGGATTTAGATTGCCATGGGCTCATGGATTCAGGTTTTTTAATTGTTTGTTTTTCATGTGCCTGGAGCTTCGATAGCATGAGGTCAAAGCTCTCTATGTAAATTTGTTTCTTAATTCCTAGTGTAACCATGTTCATCTTGGGTTAGGAAGGATTATCGCTAAGATAAGCTTCCTTGGGTTTATCAACTCTAGGATAATGTATATTCAAAATGGCTTTTACAATTTGATTGCAATTTAGTATTTGACAGAGAACTTCACATGCACCTTTCTTAAGTCTCTTTTGATGAAAGTAAATAATAATGTTTATGTGTGAACTTCCATACCAATGCCTCTTTAAGCCTGAGTTATTCTATATTTTCTTTATAGTTGTTTAGAAGGGGGACCTCACCTATAGAATTTAGTGGCTAAAATATCTCGTGTGGCATTCTAAGTTCCTTTGTTGCCCTTAAAACTCTTGCGGAGGAGTTGGTTTGTGTCAAGGTGTGGGGTTGATATGGGTTTGTAATACTCTAACTTGTATATGTGTCATCTATAAAATTTACAAATTTGACACAAGTGGGGCCCATCCTGCAATATCTAAAGACCTTTGAAGTTTCGGTTTTCAGCCTCGAGTTGGCTAGGTATTTCCCCTACCCCCAAAGAAAATGAAAAAATACCACAACACTCCAGTGAACCCAACATCCACCTCTAAGATTCCTTTCATGCAATAACAGATCCTTCCCCTCCTTTGGTTGCCGCCATTGGTTGTGACAAGTGACAACTATCCCCATTTCTCTCCTCATGACTTATCCTCTCTTCATATCACAAAGATGAACAAATCGTGCCACGTCCCCCCCAAAAAAAAGAAGCACATCATGGAAATCGAATCAATTAAATATGCAAAAAAAAATAGCATTTAGGTTGTCATTAAGATCATTGATGGTTGACTTTGACCATGTTGTTCTAGATCCTAAAGTCTTCAACTCAAGGCAAAGAAACCATCAAAAGTCTATTTTTAGAAGGAAAATGAGAGGGGATGGTGGGTCGAAGGTTTAGTTGGGACATATTACTTGTTTAGGAGGAGGAAGTGAGAGTATCAATGTAAAGGAGGAATTGGAGGTGAGACAAGGTGTTTAATAAGACATAAATTTTCTTGGAGGAGGAGTAAGCGAGTCGGGGAAGGGGTTACACACTTGGATCATGTAGAGGTAGGAGAAGGTCGAAAGGTGAGAGCGAGGAGGAGAGAGAGAAAAGAAGTGAAGGGGGATTTAGGGGTGATAATTTTGTAGGAACCATGTATTCCAGATTAAGTGGGTTTTTGGTTCATTGATTTAGGTATCGGGTATAGGTTGTCGGCTAGGAAACATCCATATCCGTACTTGAAATGTTTCTTGAACACTTTGACCAAAATTAAAACATGAGGGCAAGCCCTTTAAACCTTGTATGGGGTTTCCATACATACCCAAAACCGATGTAATAATTTTTTTACATTTGTGGTCTCTAAGGATTAGACAAAATTCTATTTTTGCGATTTCTATTCTTGAAATTCAAAATTTAGATACCTTAGACTCACAAATTTGTTTACTGGTTTCATGGTGGCCGGTGGGTATCTCCACCCATATGGAGTTAACTCGAAAATTAAATCGCTGACATGGACAACACCATTAAGGCATGTGGAATTGCACGAGGTTGAAAAAAGTGGTAAATCTTGATTGAATGACCCTAATTTGTAATAATATTAATCTAATCTTTTAATTGAATTGCTTGTAACAATTACAAATCAGTTTACAAATGTGGATGATGCTAGTTGATTAAGTAGATTTTTTATTATTATTAAATGCCATAAAAGACCTTGTTTGGAGTAAAATCTTTGTCCTTATTAGTTATTAATGATTTAATATAGGTTTTAACTCCCTTTGGGTGGAGCAATGTTACCTAAATTGCTAAAAATCCCACGAACAGTGATCCAAAGAAGATAAATTAGTACATGCAAGTAGCATACGTTTTAGCTGGTTCAACAAAATTAAGTAGCGAATTACTTTTTGTACCCATTCTCATACCGTGAATTAGGTAATACTTCGGTGAAGGTAATTAAAAACAAAACAACTTAATAAACTTTGGGCACTTGTAATGGGAATATCTAACTAGAAGTCACCAAAGTGTAATTTTGGTAACTATTGGTTTCTGTATTGGAAGATGTATATATATATTTCAATAAATAAATTCCAACTCCTCATTCAAAGCCGTTACCCACCCATTTGTTGCATCTAAACACTGCTCCGCTCCTTCAGTGTTATGCCTTGCACGTCTGCCTTACCCTGATCGCAACTTGCTGCCCTCAATGTTACCTAGATTTTTGTCTCTTGCTATCAATTCCACTTGACTAGATGCTTGCTTCAAAAGCTAACCAAGTCCCATGTATGGCATACTCCATGGGTCGGATAAGCTGGCAAGTTAAACCATGGACTAATGTTTATGAACGGATATCTAGATTGTTTTGTTGTAATGAACTAATGTGGCCAAAAGTTTAAGCTGTGTTTCCAACTGAAGTACCTCCAGATGCCAAAGAGCTAGTTTTCTCATACATAATTAACACCTTCTTCTTATAGATTATTCTCTCTTATAATCTTAAGACTTGAGCCATTTGCTTGAATTAGATTATGGCAATGTCAAAGAAGCAAAATTTGTATGTTTGATTTTGATACTTTTATCCAGCTGGCTTGCACGCATTATCTTATGATGATGTAAGTCGTAAATGCAAAGATTATAAAACTTGAGATAGTATTTGTCGTGCCTTTATTTGAAGCTATGTGCGATATACCTTTTGTATATATTAAGATCTTGTCACAATTCTATAGGAGGGTCACCTGAAAACAAATCATTGAGATTGCTTTGCAGAAGTGCAGTGTTTGAGAAGTAAACATAATACCTTATGTGATTAATATATGAATTATAGTAGATTTTGTCTAAAGAGCACTTTGTTTCTAAAAGTAAATTTCACTATTCTTGAATACTTCCTCCTTTTCTTTTACATGTTACACTTTTGAAAAACACGGTTACTTAGGCAAAATTTTAATTGAAGATTAAGCAAAAGTAAGGGTGGGGATTAAAGGGAGTGGGGACCACCGGTGAGCCACCACCACCAAATGGATCACCACCGAGCCACCGCGCGACCACCACAACCAATCACCACCAATCCAACATCGCACACCACCAATCCGACCACCCAAAACATAGTTTTACCACCGCACAAACACAATCCCCACTCCCCCCTCCCCCTTCCCTTCCCCTGCTGAACGCGCAACCCCCCCCCTTCCCCTGCTCGAACGCGCCCCCCTCCCCTCCCCTGTGAACGTGAAAGCCACCGCACATCTTGCGAAAGCTCACCTCAAAAAATCTGCAAACTCTCCGTGATTTTATGTAGATCTTGCCCATTTTTTGGGGTTTTTCGAAGGGGGTGGGGGGAGGTGGGGGCCGAGGATTCGAAGGGGTGGGGGGGGGGCTGCGGGATTCGAAGGGGGTGGGGGAGGGGCTGCGGGATTCAAGGGGTTGGGGAGGGGGCCGCGGATTCGAGGGGTGGGGGAGGGGGGGGCCGGGGGTGGTGGGGGGGGGTTTGCATGGGTGGGGGTGGGGGAAGGGGGGGTTTGCGGTGGTGGGGGAGGGGCCGCGGGGGTGGGGGAAGGGGTTGGGCTGGGTGGGGGAAGGGGTTGGGCTTGGGGTGGGTGGGGGAGGGGTGGTGGAAGAGAGGGAGGAGAGTGGAAGTCGGTGGATGTGGTTGTTAATGGTAGTGATGGGTGGAAGAGAGAGATTAAGGGATAATTTATTGGGTTTATTAATTTAGATTAGTATATAATGAGGTTAAATTAAGTAGGTTTAATTTTGGTTAATTGTTATAAGTAAGGGCAAATTGGTAATTTTGCAGCATAAAACTTTCCATTTTGGGGAAGAAAAAAAGCGTAACATGTATTTTGCAACACTCCATTTAAGGAAAGTGTAACATGTAAAAAAAAAACCGGAGGAAGTAATTAAATTCCATGTAAGGTATGTTGAAAATATGATTCATAAATGTCTATAAGACAAAACATTGATGGGTCCCATAATAAAGTTATGAATAAGCTATTGAACATACTTATGCCATTTATGTCAATGTTGTATCTATTGTCAGCTAACTGCTAGTGTTACTTTATTAACAGCTATCAACTAGTCTTGACAAATATTTGTCATGCAAACTGCTATTGAAATCAGTTAGACAAATCAGTGAACATGATCAGCTAAAAAAATTTGCTGTCAGCTAAACGTAGCTAGTTGACCAACCTAGTTCTGTCATGAAATTTCAAATACATCTATGTTACATTCTGCTTATCATATTGTAGTTGCATACTAGCGATATATGGCTACGAAGCTGGAAGTATCCATTAATTCTGACTTCTATTGTTCTTTGCCTTAGGTTGTCACTAAGATTTCTAAAGTTTTCCCGAAGGACACTGAAGCTCCACCTGCAGGAGTTGATGACATGACAAGACTTTCTTACTTACATGAACCTGGTGTATTACAAAACTTGGCTACTAGATATGAATTGAATGAAATATACGTAAGTTAATAGGAGATTTTTCCTGTTCATTGTGTCTTTAGTTTGAGAATGGTGTAATGAGTTATGTTATATGAGGCAAAGTGGAGAAGAGATATAACTAAAATGGAGTTCACTTTTCCAGACATATACTGGCAATATTCTCATTGCTGTGAATCCGTTTCAAAGACTACCACATTTGTATGATACACACATGATGCAACAATACAAAGGAGCAAGTCTAGGGGAATTGAGTCCTCATGTATTTGCAGTTGGTGATGTTGCCTACAGGTTAATTCTGCTTTCCCTTGCAGTTTCCATAATATATATATATATATAGTATTGGGGGGGGATAGCAAGTGTTTCCAGCTTCTTTTTCTAAGTTCTAACTGACTTGATCAATCAATGAGGAAATAGGGCTATGATTAATGAGGGAAGGAGCAATTCTATTCTGGTCAGTGGAGAGAGTGGTGCTGGTAAAACAGAAACAACAAAGATGCTTATGAGATATCTAGCTTACTTGGGCGGGCGATCCGGGGTAGAGGGAAGAACTGTTGAGCAACAAGTTCTGGAGGTAGATGAAACTATATTTACCTGCACTTCCTTGACTCCAGTTATTATTCTGCTTACTCAATGTCCTTTTTGATTACGTCACTGATGCTTTTACTGATATTTGGAATGCAGTCAAACCCAGTTCTTGAAGCATTTGGTAATGCAAAAACTGTCAGGAATAATAATTCCAGGTACGATATGTTTCTGGAAACTATGGTTTTATTTGCTGTCTACTGTAAATTGTCTTGCTGTCTAAACTAAAGATGATTTCTCCAAGTTTCTTATTCTGCTTGTTTACTTTATCTATGATACTCTAGTCGGTTCGGTAAATTTGTTGAAATCCAGTTTGACAAGAACGGTAGGATATCTGGTGCTGCCATCAGAACGTATCTACTTGAAAGGTCACGTGTTTGCCAAATATCAGATCCTGAGAGGAATTATCATTGTTTCTATCTACTTTGCGCTGCACCAGCTGAGGTAAGTCGCCTGTCTATATTGTTGGATTTATCTTCTTTTCGTAACTGCCACCATCTTTAAAAATAAGCTGAAGCATTGTGTTTCAGGAAATTGAGAAGTATAAATTGCGGAACCGAAAATCATTTCACTATTTAAATCAATCAAGTTGCTACGAACTGGAGGGTGTGAATGATGCACATGAGTATCTTGAACTCAGGAGAGCTATGGATATAGTTGGAATCAATGAGGAAGAGCAGGTTAGTCTTGTCTGTTTCACGTCTAATTATGAGGAAATGAGATTTCTTATTCTAAACAATATCTCTCCAGGAGGCAATTTTCAGGGTTGTAGCTGCAATTCTTCACCTTGGTAATATTAATTTTGTCAAGGGAGATGAGATAGATTCCTCAGCTATCAAAGATGAGAATTCTAGGTTCCATCTCAACGTGACAGCAGAACTCCTTAGGTATACAGCTATTGTTGACCTGGTCTCTTTGGTCCTGTAATTTTGCTGAAATCTGCTGATATTCAGGATTGATTGGTAGGTGTGATGCCCAGAGTTTGGAAGATGCATTGATAAAGCGTGTTATGGTGACACCAGAAGAAGTCATTACGATGACCCTTGATCCTGTCAATGCTCTAGCTAGCAGGGATGCATTGGCTAAGACAATATACTCTCGCTTGTTTGATTGGTATTAAGCCACACTTACGCTTACTTCTCTATTTGATTTCAGATTAAGGTTTTGCTGTATGAATTACTTTGGATTAAATGATTATCTTTCATGTTACAGGATTGTGGAGAAAATCAATATCTCAATTGGACAGGATCCAAATTCGAAATCAATCATTGGGGTTCTTGATATCTATGGTTTTGAAAGTTTTAAGTTCAACAGGTGAATCATGGCTTTCAACCTTTTGAAATATAAAAATGCAGAAGTAGTTTCTACTTGCTATAGTAGCAGTTGTGTCTCACAACCGGTTTCATTTGCTTGGGCTGTGAAAGGAACTCTTACTTGTTTGTTGGTGGAAATCCAAGTAGTCAGTGGATAAAACTGCACATATATGCACCTGAATGTTTAATTTTGTATTGAATGGGGACTAGGGGTGCTAACAAGTAGAGGGGTTGGCTCAATCGAGTGAGGCTCGACTTAAGCTTAGAGCTCACCGATCCTTATGACATCAAGCTGAAGATTGGTCTTGTCAAAAGCTAGGTCCAAGGTTGCCTTGGGAGTTGGGTCAGCTTGTTTCCTAGTTTTTCTCTTCTTTTTTGTGGGTTACAAACTAATTCTTCTTAAAAAGGAAATAAAGATTTATTGAATAGCAAAAAATGTGAGAACAAATCAAAGAAATAAAAAATGAGCCTACATAAGCTTGACTGTTGTGCACTCTGGCTGTTTGGTGCAGGGCTCGCTCAGTGTAGGCTTTGACTCGGTCAAACTGGCATAGATAGAGTTTTAACCTAGCAAAGCCTGAGGGTTCAGTTATACTTATAGGCTTATTGCTCTAGTTGAGACTAGAATGACCTTGGTTACACTTATATTAAGAAGCTAGGATAAGGAAGTCTTTTATGGAGAAACTTTTTGTGCTCTTTGTAAGTTGAAATCTTTGCTCATTAATATATGACTTGAAACAGTTTTGAGCAGTTCTGCATCAATTTCACAAATGAGAAACTGCAGCAGCATTTCAACCAGGTTAGAATTCCTGTTTTCACCGTGTGGATTTATCAAATGAAAATTTATTGAGTTACTCATACTTAATTCGGTTTTGCAGCATGTCTTCAAGATGGAGCAAGAAGAATACTCTAAAGAAGAGATAAACTGGAGCTACATAGAATTTGTCGATAACCAGGATGTGTTGGATCTAATTGAGAAGGTGAGTTGTGATTGCTTCTTCAGATCTGGTGATGGCACTTTTCTGCTTTTATCTGAATATTTAGTTGACTTGCTCTTTTATTCTTTTCTTTTTTTCTTGTTTTGGCAATTGACTTGCTTGTTTCATTTCTGGGTCATGTCTACTTCTTTTAAGAGTCGGTTTAACTGAAAACTTGATCCTCTACAGAAACCTGGAGGAATTATCTCCCTGCTTGATGAAGCCTGGTATGATAGGATCTCCTTCTTTGTAGCTCGCTGTAGTTCATGTTGTTCAACTATTTTGAAAAAGTTTCACGTTTCTTGTAACTTTGATGATATGGGATCGTGAAACAGAAGTAGGTTTTGATTATTACTTTTCTGCAGTATGTTCCCAAAGTCTACACATGAAACATTTGCTCAGAAGCTGTACCAGACTTTTCAAAAAATAAACGCTTTAGCAAACCGAAACTTAGTCGCACTGATTTTACTATAGCGCACTATGCTGGGGAGGTAAGTTCTCTTGGCTGTGTTGATATCCTTTTTCTGTTTCATGTTAGTCGCAACCTCCTCAGTTGCTGAAGTATCCCTGTTGTTTTGTAGGTTATGTATAAGGCCGATCTGTTTCTGGATAAAAATAAAGATTACGTGGTGGCAGAACATCAAGCTTTGCTGACAGCCTCAAAGTGTCCTTTGCAGCTGCACTTTTCCTCCACTTCCAGAGGACTCTTCAAAGTCATCCAAATTTTCTTCAATTGGATCGAGATTTAAGGTCTGCACAGCTTTCTTTTGTATATGTTATCTAAACATGTTATCATTGTGCGTTTTGTGAACTGTCACGCTTTTATCATCAGCAGAGTCTTTATGCCTGTTGGGATCGAAGATTGTAGAAGATTCTATAGTCTTGCCTTTTTACATAGAGTTTCATTTATGTTGATGAGAATTTAGTGTTTGTACAAGAACAATTTTTGACATCTATCCGTGGGTAAGTGATTCGGTGACTGATGCGGTAAATACAGATTATGCAGTTCGGCTGCCACCGATACATTGCATAGAATATGGTCAGAATTGTCCATAAAAATTAGAGTATATGAAATAGATTTGGTTGAATCGATTGGCACACAGAATTCTTGCCTAATGCTTTTAGATTGTAAGTTTGAATTGACAACACTACTAAATGAACATTTGTTCCTGAAATTTTGTGTTTCTATTGGTTAAGTACAATCATTTGCACATGCAATGTCATTTTTGCTCTCAGCAGTCATCTTTATTGTTGATTTGCATTGAGATGGTTAGATGGCAATTCTCTTCTTGTTTTTGTTGGTTTCTACATACAGATGTACGCTTAATGATTTCTAGATTATAGTAATTTTTTAAATCTAGTATTGTTTAGTTGATTAATGTGTTATGCATTGCAGCTGCAACTTCAATCTTTAATGGAGACCTTAAACGCGACCGAGCCTCACTATATAAGGTGTGTGAAGCCAAATAATGTATTGAAGCCTGCCATTTTGAGAATGTGAACGTCATCCAACAATTACGTTGTGGTGTAAGTATGATATTTAACTTTTTTGTGGGTTGGGTCAGCGTTTGGTTCTCTAGCACAACATTTTCCAAGCTATCAGCTAGAGTTCTCAAATACTATGGATGCTCTTTTAGTTTTTTAAGATCGATTATCCTTATACAAAATATCTAATTAACCTTTTTGGTCCCTTAAACATTCAGGGTGTCCTTGAGGCAATCAGGATAAGCTGTGCTGGATATCCTACCAGAAAGACATTCTATGAGTTTCTTCTTCGATTTGGCGTCCTTGCACCAGAGGCTCTGGAAGGAAAGTAAGTCGCCCCATATCCAAATTATGTCATAGTTCATTTGCTTTTTACTCTGTCGACGTACTTAGCAGCATTGTGTTTTAACTTTTAATATACCTTCAATGGTGGTTCCTGTTTGTATCATGACACATTCTTAAGATATTAATTACAAAGTACTCGTATAATGGTCACAAAAATATTTCATTTTTTGATTTGGATGCAAAAGGAATTTTATTTGAGTTCCTTTTCTCCATTGCAGTTACGAAGACAAGGTTGCATGTCAGATTATTCTTGACAAAATGGGATTGCAAGGATATCAGGTATCGTTGTGAGCTTTGGTGATTTCTGATAGGTTGACTATATGATTGCTAGTTCTCTTAGTTGATTGAAATACAAGACTTTCTGCTTGTAAGTAAATTACCTTTAATGCATACACAAGGCCACTATTATCTTGGACAGAGAAAGGAGGGTGGGGACGGATCAGGAGGTGTGGTCCTCGGGTATCTTAAAGGATTTCAGAAGTATTTTCTCTTTTTTTTGTCCAAGTTGAAGGTCTAGGTGCCATGTCATATCCTTATGTCCGAATCCTGAGGGCACATGATTGCAGAATTTTTATGGAAAAGTTCGACTGTCTGTGTGGGTGAGTGCAGAATTTTGTGGAAAAGCTCCAAGGATTTCTGAGGGACTTCTATGTAGCCATAAGGGCTAAGTAAAGTCTATGAAGCTAAAAGTAGAAACATTAAAGCATAGATAGCGCCAATTGACGTGTTATATTTCATGAATTCTGAATATAATTCCTTTGGTTATGTACATAATGCTTATACTTTACTCTTAGGGCTATGTAGAAACCCTACACTAAAATACCTTTTCAGTTTTGTTCTTGCCCATTGTTTTAAATGTCGGCAGATATGCGACATATTGGACAAGTAACGGAATACTAGCTTGCTAGACCAGTATTTCCTGATTGGCAAAGGACTGCTATATGTTGTTCGATACGGCATGTACAAGGAAACAGAGCCAATATGGTCTATACAAG